>JABXJD010003331.1:0-28484 GCA_013375575.1 Percina caprodes
ATTGTTTTCTAGCATGCCTTATGACCTCATAAGGTCAACATTCCATATCGGCCCATTTGCACTTTCATTTTCTCAAAGACAGAGCAGGATACCCAGGGCTCGGTTTACACCTATCACCATTTCTAGCCACTGAGGGACCAGAGGCAGGCTGGGGGAATGCATATTAATGTTAAAAACCTCATAAAAGGAAAATTTCATGCCATGGGACCTTTAAAGCAATGGCATCTGCTTGCTGTAGCTGTTATAGAACACCCATTACACTGCTTTAACTAGAAAAGGCTTGACTATTTCTAACAAAGATAAAGGCTGTCATTGAACAGATTGTCAAGCTTTGTGGCTAATTTGTGATAATAGGACATAGAACAACATTGAATTTAAGTTGCTGGTAAAGAATTTTAAGAGTTTTATTAAGTTTATTTTTTATAACTGCTTCCACATCCATATTATGCTACATTCTTCTTATGTTGAAGTTGTATGTTGTAAATACATACATCTGCAACACATGTAAATGAAAATTAGCTTTCTGAAATAAATAGCATTTACTAGCTATTACTCTACCAACTGAAGTTAGTTGCATCCAATAACTTCTTCTGTGTTTTTCGACATGGCGGCCGCAATAGCAGAGTTTCCAGTGGAAAAACTGGTACAAATACAGGTTTGCCTCGCATGCTTGACAAGATACAGCTGTGATAATCACAATTAAAACTGTAGACAAATGTCAGAAGTAAGGACCGGTGCCGCTGTGTGGCGGGGCTGCGTGGAGAGGAAGAGGAGAGAGAATAGAGGAGAGATCATTGCAGTGGATGCGAGGACATTAGGTGCACCGGTGCGACCTAGAGGAAAAATATTCCTTGCGCCCTAGAGCCCTGTGAGCTAAGAGACACTAACTAGCACCGACTAGCACTGGTCACTGCTGTTGTCTGAAAAACAACACAGACGGGACAAAATGTTGACTTGAGACCTTGAGACTGACTGCTATCTGTTGAATTTTCCTCACGTTAGCCTACTCCGTCTCCATCTAGAAACTAAGCTGCGCGGTGCAGTGAAAAACTCTGACTATCCCATGATCAGACAGTGGTTTACGGAGCGGTAGATGGACTTTGCAAAAAAAAACAGAGCATTGTATGAAATGACGCATTTAAAAAAAAAATCGCTTGATCGTGCAAATTTGATCGTGGGAAGCCAAAATTGTGATCAGGATTAAAATTTGATTATTTGTGCAGCCCTAATAGAGAGGCAGCCTTTATTTATTATCGACCCAAACTGTGGAAACGTCAATACCTTCAAGAAACACCTTAATACCTTTCAGCTTGCGTGTAACTATCTTCCAGTCCGTTTTTTTTTTGTTAACCATTGGATCAGCAGGCTTTGTGGATTTTCCATCAAAAAGGTTGAAAAACTGCCAGCTATGAGGCATCATGTCCCTCGGCCCTTTTGGCCCTGTTTCCTCTCTAGTCTAGCCATGCCTGACAAGCCATTAGAAGACCTGCCTGCCTGCGGCAGTGAATGGGCCATACTCCAGAGGACACAGGGAGTCAGATAAGGCTTAAATCATGAGAAGACAGCAGCAGAGTCCTTCACTTTTCATTTACAAACTATGCTGAGCAATGAAAGGGACGGGCTATCCAGTCTTCCATTAAACCATTTTCTTTAATGTTGCAAATATGAATTGATTATTGGATCAGTTGTCAACTCTTAATTAATTGCCAACTATTTTGGTAATACATTAATCAGTTTGTCATTTTTATTTTTCAAATTCTCTAAATCCAGCTTCTTAAATGTGAATATTTTCCGGTTTCTTCACTCCCATTTGACAGTTTGACCCATTTTCAAAAAGTTCCTATATCAGAAATTTGGGTTTCTTTCAACCAAATTGTCACAATTTTATTTATTTATTTTTATAAAAGAAAGTTTAAAAAGCTTCAAAAGCCCAGAAAAAAGTGACTAAAACATTGGGGAAAGCCAAAATAAAGTGTCAAAAAGACGACCAAAACGTAAAAAAAAAAAAAAGGTTTTAATTTAAGATTTTTACCCAGAAAACAAAAAAGTTGCATGGTCGGCAGGAAGACAACACAAGGGTTAACTGAATTTCTTTGAGTTGTGGGCATCTTGGGCTTTGGAAAACACTAATCGACAGTGACATTTTTCACAATTTTCTGACATTCTATAGACCAAGAAACTAATTGATTAATCGAGAAAATAATCGACAGATTAATCAAGAAAATCAACAGATTAAATTGACTATAAAAATAATTGTTAGTTGCTGCCATTATTTTCTTTCTTTGCTTCTACAGTACGTCTTTGTCTGTCTCTCTTAGTTCAGCCTCTTTCCTTGCTGACCCCTATACCTCCTTGCCACTCAACATATCTAAGTGTTGTTCTTTGTTGGGCGTGACAGCCACGCTCTCATTGGCTGCTCTTGGGCCCTTTTGTCGAGGTTTGTGCACACGTCTTGTTGAATTTGTTCTGATGGGTAGTGATGTGTGGATGTCACATTGACTAGACAGCACACAGTAAATACTTCTGACAGCAGCTGTTGGAGAAAAAGGCTAGTCAATAGCTGAATGCTTCAAAAGCGAAAAGAGAATTTAAAATAGCCATCATTTTTGGTTTTCTCAGCGATTTCTTTAGAAAAATGTTTAAATTTTCATCTCTTTTAAACATGTAGAGATGTGTTTCAAAATGATGAATACTGATGGGTCAATGAACAATTGGCTGTACATTTTAACATTAGGTTTGGTGTAATTGACTTCTTAATGGATCAACTGAATCCTAATGTAGATGTTTAGAATTTTGATTGAAAAAAATGACGTAACTGTTTAAGGATGAGCCATTTGAAGAGACAGATTAGGATTCAAACAGGAAATATCATATAAGTCTGGACCTTAAAGGTCTTATGGCATGAAAACTTCACTTTATGAGTGAATGTTTTTTAACATTAATATGTGTTCCCCCAAACTACCTATGGTCCCCCAGTGGCTAGAAATGGTGATAGGTGTAAACCAAGCCCTGGGTATCCTGCGATGTCTTTGAGAAAATGAAAGTTCTGATACGATCTGGAATCTTGCTCCTTATGAGGTCATAAGGAGCAAGGTTACCTCCCCTTTCTCTGCTTTGCCCGCCCAGAGAATTTGGCCCACCCATGAGAGAGAGACATCATGGCTTTCAAACGAGCAAAGTGGCAGCTGGTGAAGGCCACACCCCCAGCCTCCACCTCCCCCCACCCTCCTCCTGAAAAGCTACAGATTCAGAAATGGCACGTCCTAAGGAAAGCTCATTGTGGGAAAGAGACTTCAGATACAGTATTAGGAGACCACTAAGGTCTATATAATAGAGACTTCAGATACAGTATTAGGGGACCACTAAGGTCTATATAAAAGAGACTTCAGATACAGTATTAGGGGACCACTAAGGTCTATATAAAAGAGACTTCAGATACAGTATTAGGGGACCACTAAGGTCTATATAATAGAGACTTCAGATACAGTATTAGAGGACCACTAAGGTCTATATAAAAGAGATTTCAGATACAGTATAAGGGGAACACTAAGGTCTATAAAAGTATAGTATATAAATATATAAAAGCATCCAAAGAGCACCATGTCATGGGACTTTTAAATGTGTAACAGGACAGTTTCCTGTGGGTTTGCACATTTGAGAGTTTAGTCCTAAGGCCAAAAGGGTAAAGATAAACATTTTAATTAATTACAATTTCAGCAATAAACTCCCTCCGACCGATTACCATAATGATCAATTACATTCCTCTTAGATTACCCATTGATAGATGCATTAATAAATATGCATGGGTATGGCTATAAAACAGCAGTTGTGTTTGTTCCCTCTGCACAAACAGAAAAAAACAACTTTCCTTTCCCAACATTTTGTTTCCTGGCATTTAATGGTAAACATGAAAATCTGACCTGAATGACACAGCTGTGCATATACTCGCACGCACGCACACCTATAGTGTATGCTATATACACTCACCGGCCACTTTATTAGGTACCCCATGCTAGTAACGGGTTGGACCCCCTTTTGCCTTCAGAACTGCCTCAATTCTTCGTGGCATAGATTCAACAAGGTGCTGGAAGCATTCCTCAGGAGTTTGGTCCATATTGACATGATGGCATCACACAGTTGCCGCAGATTTGTCGGCTGCACATCCATGATGCGAATCTCCCGTTCCACCACATCCCAAAGATGCTCTATTGGATTGAGATCTGGTGACTGTGGAAGCCATTTGAGTACAGCGAACTCATTGTCATGTTCAAGAAACCAGTCTGTGATGATTCCAGCTTTATGACATGGCGCATTATCCTGCTGAAAGTAGCCATCAGAAGTTGGGTACATTATGGTCATAAAGGGATGGACATGGTCAGCAACAATACTCAGGTAGGCTGTGGCGTTGCAACGATGCTCAATTGGTACCAAGGGGCCCAAAGAGTGCCAAGAAAATATTCCCCACACCATGACACCACCACCACCAGCCTGAACCGTTGATACAAGGCAGGATGGATCCATGCTTTCATGTTGTAGACGCCAAATTCTGACCCTACCATCCGACCGTCGCAGCAGAAATCGAGACTCATCAGACCAGGCAACGTTTTCCAATCTTCTATTGTCCAATTTCGATGAGCTTGTGCAAATTGTAGTCTCAGTTTCCTGTTCTTAGCTGAAAGGAGTGGCACCCGATGTGGTCTTCTGCTGCTGTAGCCCATCTGCCTCAAAGTTCGACGTACTGTGCGTTCAGAGATGCTCTTCTGCCCACCTTGGTTGTAACGGGTGGTTATTTGAGTCACTGTTGCCCTTTCTATCAGCTCGAACCAGTCTGGCCATTCTCCTCTGACCTCTGGCATCAACAAGGCATTTCCGCCCACAGAACTGCCGCTCACTGGATGTTTTTTCTTTTCGGACCATTCTCTGTAAACCCTAGAGATGGTTGTGCGTGAAAATCCCAGTAGATTAGCAGTTTCTGAAATACTCAGACCAGCCCTTCTGGCACCAACAATCATGCCACGTTCAAAGTCACTCAAATCACCTTTCTTCCCCATACTGATGCTCGGTTTGAACTGCAGGAGATTCTCTTGACCATGTCTACATGCCTAAATGCACTGAGTTGCCGCCATGTGATTGGCTGCTTAGAAATTAAGTGTTAACGAGCAGTTGGACAGGTGTACCTAATAAAGTGGCCGTGAGTGTATATATATATATATATATATATATATATATATATATATATATATATATATATATATATATATATATATATATATATATAGATCCAGGTGAAAAAGCTGCACCACGGGCGAGAACAAATTGGTTACCTTGTAGAGGAGCATGATGACCTGTCGCAACTTGAGCTTGTGGAAAACGCAGACGTCGTACAGCGCCGATACAGCCAGGACGGTTACTCCAAGCTCCTTCCACAGCATGCTGCATGCAGCGCAGCCCAGGCTGCCCAGGAACCAGGCCACGAGCCGCCAGGGCCCGGCGTTGCCCGCAGCCTACAGTGGCGCATGTAGCACAGCAGTGACAGCAAGAAGAACAGGGCAGCCCCTTCATCCGCCCGGCCCACCACGCCCGCCACCGCCTCGGTGTGGATGGGGTGAGATGCAAATAGCAGGCCAGCCAGCAGGCTCCACAGGCCTCCTCCAAGCAGCAGGCGAGCCAGGGAGGTAAACAGGCCTGTCACAGCTCCGTGGAGAGCCACGTTAACCAGGTGGTAACCCCAGGGCTCCAGCCCACCCACAGCGTGGTTGAGGCGGAAGGAGAGGGTGCAGAGGGCCGGTAAGACTTATGGCTGCCACTGTGTGTGAGCAAGGTGCCCCAGAAGTCATCGTAGAAGATATTCGTCGGGGGTCTCTGGAAGCAGGTCCTGGTTTGTCTTGATTGCACGGCTGTAAAGAAAAACGAAAAAAAAAGGGTTAATAAAGGACTTCTGGGTACAAAAAAAAGCACAATGTATACACTGTAGATGGAAAGATCAAATCAGTGTTGATACTATACTGAATGCTCACATTTCCGTTGATTCAATTAATATCACACTGCTACAGTGCCTGACCACCCTGACACATTCAATAAAAGTGCTACATTTAAACAGTGTTTAATAGAGCTGGTTGATATCCTTTTTTCCTGATTAATTCACAAAACATGGGCAATTCAATTTGTATATTGTGATATTTATAGAAGAAGTTTATAGAAGTATTGCGATTTGATAGTATTGAGTATTGTGATTTCCTTGTCCTTCTTTAACAAATACAAAAGATGAATCCCAAGGGCTGCAACAGTGAATGTTTGAGTATAAAACGAAAGAAATTGAGTTGAGCGCGGAGCAAAGTGGATGCAAAAACACACGCGGAGGAAGAGAAATCAGTACGACCTATTGTCATTCAAGGTGTGGGAGCGTTTCACACTAAAAGTTAATTGCAAGGTATGCAAAAGCAACACGCATGGCACGGGAGCACTGTGTGGAGTCTGGATGAGGAGGAAGGAGTTCAACAGCAGGGTAAGTCACTACTAACAGACACAAGAACAGCCATAACCACTCTGAACTCCCATATGCACTGACATACTTCCCACTTACTGTGCAATACTAAATCTATAATACATTGAGAAGGCACTAAAATCCTGTGCATTTTCATTGCTGTACAATATTTAAATATTTATTACTTGACAACATGAAATTCTGTGCAATTTCATTACTGTGCAGTATTTAATATTTCATTTCATAACTGTGCAATATTTAATACTTTTGATACACAAATAACTCAATTTCATAACTGTGGAATATTTTTGCATAATATGTATCCAAACCAGATGTATCTTTCGTACTATGTGTATACAGTTGTCTCTGGAACTGAGACAACTTTACCCTCTTTTTACCCCCTTTTCTTTTGCACTACTTATATTTTATTCCATGTTATATTCCTTTTTGTTGACACTGGAAAGGGGTTGCTTCAATCTCATTGCACAGGTATTGCACATGTACAATGACAATAAAGGCATTCTATTCTATACAGAATCCTACTTTTGTTCTGTTTTGAAGTGAGGAACGTAACATCCCTCCAGTAGCTCTTCTGGTGCTGGTGTTAACTCGTTATCCAGCTTGACAAGCATGACAAGTTAGCGTTAGCTCATTAGTAACAGTAGCAAAGCAGGCCGGTATAGTTTGCAAGACGATGACACGTTTTTAATTCACTCGCCTCTCTTTGGCCCCATTCATTTGTCAATCATGTATATATTCTGTGCTTTTTCCCATATACGTGTTGTACTTTTGAGTTTCATTTTAAAGTTCTTTTATAGCATTTGGTCATCTTAAGCTGTGTGTATAAATGAACTTAACTTGCACTCACTACAGTGATGGTAATAATTCAATGAATAAGCTTCAAGTGAACTGCTCTTTGGGTTACTAAAACAACATACGTAGCGTATGTAAGTATCTATTGAGTTGATGTAAATTGTGCTATTCTACATACTATCTTTCCATTCTATTCCAAGAAGAAACAGCAAACCCTGATGGGAAATGCATCATGTACATAATCATTAGTTGCAGCCCTATGAGACATTTTTAAAAAAGAATGCACATTGTGTGTCAGTCAGTCAGTCAGTGTGTAAAGAAGTACATAAAATGGATTTTTTGCATTTTCTGCTTTAATTCTGTTGTGCTGGAAATGTACACTCACCTATAGGATTATTAGGAACACCATACTAATACTGTGTTTGACCCCCTTTCACCTTCAGAACTGCCTTCATTCTACGTGGCATTGATTCAACAAGGTGCTGAAAGCATTCTTTAGAAATGTTGGCCCATATTGATAGGATAGCATCTTGCAGTTGATGGAGATTTGTGGGATGCACATCCAGGGCACGAAGCTCCCGTTCCACCACATCCCAAAGATGCTCTATTGGGTTGAGATCTGGTGACTGTGGGCGCCATTTTAGTACAGTGAACTCATTGTCATGTTCAAGAAACCAATTAGAAATGATTCGAGCTTCGTGACATGGTGCATTATCCTGCTGGAAGTATCCATCAGAGGATGGGTACATGGTGGCCATAAAGGGATGGACATGGTCAGAAACAATGCTCAGGTAGGCCGTGGCATTTAAACAATGCCCAATTGGCACTAAGGGGCCTAAAGTGTGCCAAGAAAACATCCCCACACCATTACACCACCACCACCAGCCTGCACAGTGGTAACAAGGCATGATGGATCCATGTTCTCATTCTGTTTACGCCAAATTCTGACTCTATCATCTGAATGTCTCAACAGAAATCGAGACTCATCAGAACAGGCAACATTTTTCCAGTCTTCAACTGTCCAATTTTGGTGAGCTCTTGCAAATTGTAGCCTCTTTTTCCTATTTGTAGTGGAGATGAGTGGTACCCGGTGGGGTCTTCTACTGTTGTAGCCCATCCGCCTCAAGGTTGTGCGTGTTGTGGCTTCACAAATGCTTTGCTGCATACCACAGTTGTAACAGTGGTTCTTTCAGTCAAAGTTGCTCTTCTATCAGCTTGAATCAGTCTCCTCTGACCTCTAGCATCAACAAGGCCCACAGGACTGCCTCATACTGGATGTTTTTCCCTTTTCACACCATTCTTTGTAAACCCTAGAAATGGTTGTGTGTGAAAATCCCAGTAACTGAGCAGATTGTGAAATACTCAGACCGGCCCGTCTGGCACCAACAACCATGCCACGCTCAAAATTGCTTAAATCACCTTTCTTTCCCATTCTGACATTCAGTTTGGAGTTCAGGAGATTGTCTTGACCAGGACCACACCCCTAAATGCATTGAAGCAACTGCCATGTGATTGGTTGATTAGATAATTTCATTAATGAGAAATTGAACAGGTGTTCCTAATAATCCTTTAGGTGAGTGTATATGATGTAGTCGCCGTTAGCGGTACCGGAAAATATTTAAGTGAATCATTGGCAAAAACATATTGATATAATTCTTTTTTTTTTTTTCTTCACCCGTAGTGTTTATGGTCTACAGTATTTCTATTGGCAGTCCACTGCAGATTCTCTGAGGGGGATATACAGCCATTCTTTACCAGTGCGCACTAATCAGGAAATATAGCTTGCTATGAAATTAAACTTTGCATTTGCTTACAGCTTTTCCCAGAGAGTGCGGTCATGTGGCATTCAAAAACAGAAAATTTAGAGGGCGAGCTTCAAGCTCTGGGCAGCTTTGTCACCACAGCCACAGCTCTTACAGCTGTGGACTTACGGATTAAGCAAGAGCACCACACCCTTAACCCACAAACAAATACAGGCACGCAGTAGGGAACGCCATGTTGGCATAATGCAGCGACGGATGGACAGAAGGCGACCAGAGGTGACAATGGACATGGCAGCTCACTTTGTTTGGGGACGACGGAGAAAAATGGTGAGATATGTCCATGGTTAAAAACATTTCTAAAAAACAAATGTGTTCTTTCAGCCTTTCTTGCCAGGCATGCTCGCTAAGTAAGGGCTCAGTTGGGCTTCCCTCTGTGTCAGTGATGAACCTGTTTGACCTAACCCTAATGCTGCTACATCAGCAACAAGCTGTGCGTGTCAGTGGCTGAGCGGGGTGGCCAGCAAGGGTCGAGGAGAGGAAAAAGAGAAGGCATGTTTCCCCTGCAGGAGTCCTTAAATGTCAAATGTTTTTCCTATCTACTTCTGCTATGATGCAAGGTGTCTGCCGCAGCGACAGGCCTCTGCTGCTTCCGACTGAGAGATGGTGCTGCTGATGATTTGAAGGCAACAGAATGAGCCTCCGCAGAGACAAGGTGGTTAGCAATGGCAGAGCAGAGGTGTTATTAAAGGTGTGACAGATGGGACATGACACGGGATAACAAGCCGCGCGCACCAGGTTGTACTGCGTCCTCACAGCACACACAGTCACAATTAACACACCCAAATCAGTTCAAAGACAGACAGGTGTCGTAAAAAATGGGAGGGAGCCACAGAGAGCGCAACACAAGAAGAAAATTATTTTCATCTGTGTATGAAATACACATGAATGTGAGAAAACGGATGAATCAAAAAAGCAGTTGGCTTAAGAGTAATCAAGTGTTCCCTCAGCTGTTTTGAAACTCTTAAGCACAACACTTTATCTTGGCAACTGTCACCTCTCAATGCCTGAAAGCTCATGAAGAGTTTGGTGTTGCACAGCAGGGAATGCAGCATTCATAAAATCACAAAATGAAGTGGCTCTCTCTGGGAAGGGTGAGCAGAAATAGCCCATCTTAAAATGGACCTAAGGGAAATAAATAATACCTGTGTTGTTGAAAGGGGCATAGAATTAATCAGCTGGGATATGCCCTGGATGTCAACGCACAGATGATTTGGTTTCTCCAACTTCTCTCAGACTGACTTAGGCTCCAGCCCTCCACCAGCAGGCTTAAGAGTCAATAGCCCAACTCTCCACTCCATGACTCAGACACGCCAGTTTATTTTCTCTGGCCCATTTGTCAACTGAGATCTTCATTCCGCCGCAAGATGCTCACATAAGAGGCATTATGGTTCAATTATATCTCAAAGCCGTTTTGGAGACAAGTGTGCGCTCTTTTTCCACTGCACAGTGCGGTGGAGCCCCCGAGGCCAGATACATTATATATTGCCCTAAAACCACACCAGATTTTTTCTGGCAGCAAAAGCATAGACAAAAAGCCAGTGCCACTCACTCAGAAGCCCACTGCATTTACAGCCTTGGCTTCCTGTGTCGCCGTCCATGAGGTTCACCTCTCAGATAGTCTCCTGCTTATATGTCACAGAGGCAGACAAGCAGCGAACGTTGTGGGTGACAAGCAGAGAATCAAGGAATGCAGTGAAAGAGAGAGGGAGTGGAACCTTTAACCCACTTTGCAACAACTACCTCAAGCGGGTGAATGGGAAACACCCACAGCTGAATTAACACATCTGCATCACAGTCTCACTTTGCCAGACGTTCCTCCACAGCGCTGCGGAGGAAGGTCTGGTTGGTCCACATAACATTCCGGGATAGTAGAAAAATGAGCAAAATATTCTCAGGAAGGAACTTGTTTTGGTGGAACATGTGTACGTTCAAAAACTCAGATTGGACAGATAGTGTACCTAACTGTCTGGATTTACCCTGCAGAGATCTGAGGAGCAGTTAACCATAGTCCTCATAAATCAACCAGACTTTAGAATTCCAACATAAAGAAAGCAGAAGGTGATATCCTGCAGAAAAATGAAGGACATTCCCCCAAACCTCCAGAGGCACCAGAACTATCCTGTAAATGAAACATCGTCAATATAGACTACAGTCCAACTAGTCATGGCCAGTCTACCCAATCTATGACAAATCATTAAACCACTGCAGATCTTGATCATAGTCATCAGACCCTGCTCCTCTACCAGCTAAGAGGCCAGCTGGGGAGGTAGATTGAGTTTCTGCGGCTGGCCCGGCCCATTTGTCAGTAGAGCTGGAGGCATTGAGGACCTCTCTGTGCACTGCAAACCAGCCGGCAGCACATTCCTCCCCCGGCTGCGCGTCTGAACGCCAACTCCCACAGGAACGAGGGGATCGTGTGGCCACTGACAAGAGGAGCCCCTGAAAAACAGCTCCCCCTCCCATATTTTCTGTCTCGATCCTGTACCTCGTGCTGCCGGCCTCAATTGCTCCAAAACTTGTCTGGAGCCTAATCTTTTACAATGTGGACTGAAACAGGGGCTGATGTAAGAAAGTTTTACCCTTCTTTAGAACTGTATACAATAAGTAAAGGGCTTGTTTACTGCACATACAGTATGGAAATGCAAAGGGGATAATGCTATTACATAAGCTTATTATGCCTATGCATCATACTGTACACCATACCACTAATTAGAATAACTGGTGAACCCAGAGACCCTAATACTGTTAACAAAAGCACTTCCTCGACTGAATATTTTTTTTGAAACGTGTTACATCGAATCACAAAAAAACAAAGACAAAGCGTAATAGTCAACAGTCTTTCTCATGTTTAAATTATTCTTTGTCCGGGATCAAATTATTTTTTCTTTCGTTAACCCCAGAAGAGCCTTGCTTTTTATTCCTCTGCTATGTAATTCAGCATTTGCATAAATGAGCCCCTAATGAAGGACAATTTTGTATGCAGAGCTGTAGACCATGTCATTATAAACCCAGAGTAAAACAATTTTCTATCTGGGCGTAACCCTAAACCCTTTTTGCTGAGTTCAAAAGCATTTCCATGAGAAACTTCTGCTATCTCCTTGTCTGAGTAATAATCATGTGAGAGCTAACCTCTTTACCCCTGGAACAGTTTCACTTATAATGTGAAGGCGCCAGCAGGGTGGAAAACTGCAATGAATACAGGATCCCACGGAAAGAGGCTATCTAAAATTGAAGATTGATTGTCTTTGAGTCCAAGCAGTGGGTGCACACACTAGAGATGAGACTGGATATTAGAAAGGAGATTGAAAAACCGAGGACATGTCATCAGAATTTTCCCTTTACAACTACTCAATGAATTTGAAATGAAGGGTGAAATGGAGACATATGACCAGAATAAAACCTTTAAAAAACCTTCAAACAATGAAGGAAAAGTACATAAAAATAAGCCAACTATCGTCCCCAATGAATGCATTATGCTGGGTCATAAGAATCAGATTCAACTGTACAGCACAGTGCACACAGTGTATAACAGTACAGACTAACTTTATATTGAAAAATTGACGAGAAATGGAGCCCTTTAAAATACTAACCATATAAAGATTTTCATTTGTGACAGCATATGAAAAGAAAATCAACTCTGGTGGGAGTTTGGCGAAAATGATCGAAGGTCTGCCAACTATATGTCATCACCCGGCTTCAATATCTGAAAGAGGCACAGTGGTATTTTTAGACTGCCCACCGAGACATCGAGGTAGCCCGCTCAATGTTTCCGGCAAACTCTTTTGTCTAATGTTTCTTCCCATGGGCAGGCCAGCAGGTCATTATGGCCTACCTCCACTGCACTCACACTTAAAGTACCTTATATCGGAAAAAAAGTATTTTCCTAAGGCCAAGCGTACCTATTCCACTGGTTTTCTCTACTAAAATGTTGTATAACTTAGGTAATAAATTCAAAATAATGTCTAAACATAATTGTTACAGCCTATTTAAAATAATATTTGTGCTTTCAAATCTTTTCATGAAATGAAAGATAAATAATGTCCTATTTTGTGCCTTTAGGCTGCTGTGATTAATGTATTCAGCAGCATTGGAAAAGCAATCCAACTCTCAATAAGCTCATTTGAATACATCAATTATTAATTCATAGGGTGATGGAGATGAAATGTACCCAGATGGGGGGGAAATAGTTTGCCAAATGAGAGGGGGGGGAATCACAGGCAGACCTGCCAGCCACCAGCAATGGACACCAAACAAGATAAAATGTAATCAAGCATTAACATTCTAAGACTAGCTCAGCCAGGGAGAAAAAAAGCACCTGGGTACCATTCAACATGGAGTAAAAGTCCAAATTAGTTTTGGCTTACTTTCAGAGCGCTCATTTCTGCATCTTCAGGCTAAAATGTAATGAATCACTCTAGTATCAAAGTGTCACTGAATGTTTTGATATTGTAGCTCGAATAAGAGGGAATAAGAGGAAGGCAAAGAGAGGACAAACAGGGAAAGTGGTTGTGGGGTAGCTCACTGTAGCCAACACTCCACCATGGAGACCGCCGTAAAATCCCTATTGTCAAGAATGAATGGCTGCTTTCTTCCTTTCGACATGTGCGATTAGTAATACCATAATAAAAGCACTTTATAAACGAAAACAGCCTCAGGGAAGCGTTGAATAGCATTTTTTAAGTAAGTATGACCATTTCTTTGTCAGTTAGGCAAAGGAAAAATGTCCTACTATTTCATTTGTATTTATTGACCTGAAACTAGCCAAATGTCTGAGTGAGAACTATAAGAAAATTTTTCTTCATCCTTTTCGACCCGTCCAACTAACCATTATATTCATTTACAGTAAAGGAAAAAAAATGTGGGCTATCCTGTTTTTTCTTCCCCCTTCCGTTCCCAAGAGCAAATGAAGCGGAGGCTGTTACACTATTATCCCCGTCTGTGGGCATCTGATGCCTCCCCTCCATCACTGTAATTATGTAATAATGATGAAAGGCAGGAGAGTAAAGATGGAGGACATACATGGCGATTGACAATCACGATAAATGTAATTAATTAGAGTTGGACCTGGGCTATCTCTATTCTGTACCCCTAATGGAACAATTTTTTTTTTTTTTTTTAATGACAAGATAGCGGCGAGCGAAAATAACAACTGCACTGTAATTTGTTCAAAACCTTTCTTTTTAGCCTCTGTGTACACAAACAATGTTCTCAATGCTGAGTTCATGTGTAGAGCCCCTAGTGATACTTGGAGCAAAGTCTCATGTTGTGTCGAGCCTTCTTAGTGTTTTAAAAATAGTGATTTTGATGCGATCATAGTAGTGTTCCTAGCTCTCCCATTCAAAAGGCCATTTGACCAAAAACGGTCAATCTTAAAAGTGGCGTTTCCGTCCTAAGTATGCTTTTAAAGTTTGACTCGGGTACATTCACAAAAAGACCCTAGGTTGCATTTTGGCAAGAGTTGCACTTTAAGGCTCACTCAAAAGGATCAAAGTGTTTTTCAGAGTGCACCATGCAACACTGTGTCCAATTGATCCAGCAGCAGCATCCCCTAACTTCACAGACACATTCCCTAAGTGGGCAAGTCTTGCCTTCAGGGAGGGTATTTGCATTGCTCCACGGCGCAATCATACACACTCACTCCATTTCATGGCACAGTAAACAAGCAAACACTCGGACACTGAGACTCTAAGTCTGGGCAGGCTCGTCCACCACTGCAGTGTTTTTCAGCTCAGTGAATGCCCATGCCTGCTGTGTAGCATCCCTGATGAGGCCTTTGTGCAATATGGGATGGGCACAATAGGACACGACCTGAAAGCTGATCCCTCAGAGCTAACCAGCCAGCCAGCAAACCAACCAACCACCCAGTGAGCCACACTTCTATCCAGCCAACCGGGCTGGCAGAGCAGGAATCCTGGCAGCCCGGCATTAAATCCCATGGTGTAAAGTTGCCAGGGGCATTCATGAGTCCTGCTTAAACCTCTGGTATCCAGCAGAGGCCTTAGGGCCACTGCCCTGTTTGATAACACTTTCTGGAAATCTGTCTCTATAACTTTCTTAACAACTAGACATGAAAACAATTGACCAACACTTAGGTGGTACTTTGTTGGCTAAAGAGTCCTATATTTTATTTCAACAAAGGCTATGCATGTTGTTGCTACTCTACATGTTAAAGGAACTCTTGTGGATCACTGTCCAAAACCAGAAGCATTGCAAGCAAAATCACCTGAATGTCAAAGTGTAAAAGTAGTCTGATGTTTATTGTGGATTCCAGGTATAAGAGCCAATTACAGGAGCTGCATGTGCATAGCACAGCAGGGTGAAATACACTCTGATTATTGTATCCAATAAATCTGTCAGCATGTGCAGGGCTGCTGGGTCGCTCCAGTAGACGCACACACACACACAGCCAACCTCACCCTCACACACACATACCTTTTTTCCAGGCACTAATGCTTCTTTTTCCTACGGTTTCTGTAACTACTTCTATCTTCAACAGGGAGCCTATCTGGGTAAAGTGTAGTGGGCAATCAATCAGAGGTGAGAACTTTCCACCAGACGACCATAAGAGTAAGTTGAAGTTCAATTGGAACCCCTGCACGTCCACATATTGATACACAGGCACCTGTACGCTTCCAAAGCTATTCATCCAATAGTTTTTGTTGATACTGCAGTCTGGAACAAAAGTAGGGGACCATCTAACCCACAAACCGACATAGCTGGAGTGGCCGACAAAAACATGTTCACAGCTGAAGAGAATAGATTTTCAAAAATAATTTAAGAAAACAGAAAAAGCTGCCAAATCACCATTTCATAATTCCTAGAATAAAATGTTATTAAAGTAGCATCAGATTGCGAAAAAAAATAATGTGTCATTACATTTCTTATACGCTTTAATTAAGTTGACTGTCAATTTGCTGAATTTCTTAAACTGGTCACATTATGGTCACCAAGTCAAATAATTGATTTTGTCAGTGTCTTCTTGGCTTTTTATCCACTTTAACACTAAAGTGGAAAATTTCCCAAAGAGGTTTTATTAAATAAACGTCCCAGTCAGACGGGAATCAAGAACAAGGTCTTTGTTCTCAGTCTAGTTCTACCTCACAGTTTCCCCTCGGCCTGACCCATGTCTAATGCTGCAGTAGTCACCAGGCTCTGTTCGGAGGGGGCCACTCCTTCTCACAACAGGAGGGCTTTTGTCATGCTCTGACCTTCTCAGTCATGTGGTAATAAATGTGTTTGATTTGCTCCTCCTCTCCTGTTTAGAGTGGAGTCTCTTTCCACATGGAGCACGAGATCAATGCAGGGGAGGCTACTCTTCGTGCGCCGTGTAGCGTTCAAGCACCATCCAGCCTGGCCCACCACTGAGCCGTTAAAGCATTCGAATTCAGACTCGGAGAATATTGACCTGTAAAGGGGTTCAAGGAGACCCGTGCCAGATGCAGAGGACCAGCAGAGTGGGGATGGAAAAAATCTGGTGCAAGCCAGAGCTCAACAAATGAGTGAACGGATGGCCTGTCCAACATTTTGCCATCCTTCTTCCCAAACCCTGTTTGCATAGAGGGGCTTTACGAGGCCTGGCAGCTTGAAGGATGAGCCTGAATCATGGAACATCAACGCAGAGGCCTCCGCTTACTGATGTTTATTGCATGGGCGCTTAAGTGCAGGAAGAGCCTTTGAGAATGCCAGTGGAGCAGAAAGGAGAGGACATCTTTAGTGCCCCAACCATCTTATATGTGCAGCATTCAAAACAGCTGTGTCATGTCCCAGTTCTTCTCACAGCTATGAGGCTCTTCTGTTTAAATATGAAGATGCTGCCCGAATGCAGGAGCGCTCCGGAGCTCTTCTTCCTGCAGGCATTGTGATTAGTAGCTATTTTCTAGATGCCCTGTGCAATCAATCAAACACAAACAAATTGTGAGAAGCAATCAGCTAAAGGCACTAACAGCGCAAGAAAAAATAGGCAGATGGAGACCAGTAGAAAGAGAGCAATTGATTGCTTTGCTCTTTTTTCACATAATACCCCCATTAGCTTTATATAAACCTCTAATGCAGGTTTCTTGCAGCTTCTCCCTGCTCACCACAAGGCAGCAACCACAACACAGCTTGAAAGCTTATTTGAATTGGGACACACGCACATACACAAAGAAGCATTACATTAATGAATGGCAGCGTTCAAGGATGCAGCTCTGAGTGATCTCATTAGATACTATCACAACAGGCCAGTGTTCTCACACTGGTTTTTTTTCTCACATTTGGGCTCCAGTTCCGAGCCATAATTGAAGGCACATGTAGCTCGCTCACACAGAGATTGAGAGCCTCCATCGACAGACATGTGAGTGTGCGGAGGATGTCAGGATTTGGTGGTGCCGTGTTCCTTGAGGGATAAGCAAGGGTCTTTCTACGACAGACTGGACTGATTCACCTCTAATAGCTGACATTGTGGCCTCATTAAAGTTTTGCTTGATCCCAGATAGTCAGGGCCAATGTGAGCTGGAACACAGGGGGGAAATCAGGTTAAGGCCACGGCTAATCTGGTATTTATTTTAACTTAAATTGGAAACGGAAAACAAGGCTTTAGGGGATTGATGCTTATATATTGCAAAATGAGATAACCCCACTTGGAAAACAGTGGTTAAAAGTGCAACCGAACAATGGACAGAGAGATGAAAATAAAAAGGAAAGAAACAATCAGGAACACAAAACTTTATATCAGGTCCATTTCCATGGCCTGAAGCCTCTGATTAATGCAAAAGTAACCTAAATATCTCCAACGCCGGCTACCATTGCGTGAGACACTGACTTGTAAACCTATAAACACGCCCAAGAGGAACCTAAATAGCCTCTTACGTGTTTTTTAAATGCTTTGTCCTCCACATGGTGTCTATTTACACTTTTGCAATGGAGCTCATTTACGCATTTGAAATTTTACGGTCACCAAATTGCACAAACCACACCGCCTCTGTAACCAGTGCCTGGGCTTTGTTTGTTTTTTAACATACTTTGGATTCCCTCACTTAGGTTTGCATTTAAAGAGTATAGAATCTCTCAAATATAGAAATCAAACAGAAGTGAACACAGAAGTTGATTCCATGTGTTCAAATCATTCCTGAAGAGCTTTTAAAGTGCTCGCTGTCTTCACACACATCTCCTCTTTCACTTCAGGCAAACTCTTTGCTCTCCATATGAGACAAATGCAGATCTGTACATACTGCATGTACACAATATGCAGATTATTTACCCTGCTAAATAAAAAAATAAAAAACTCATCCCAAAGGAAAGGAAATACCAATCTGAAACCAAAAGTGAATTAATCTGACATTTTCCTGTTACAAATTCAGCATACATGCAACCAATGATAAGTCTTTGTAGCTTGAAATGAACAAAAATGGAAAACCTTCTCTATTAACAGTAATGTTTCTCCATGTCTTCTCTTTATTGTATTGTCAATGTTGTCACTGCACCACAAAAGACTTTCCCAAGCTAATCTCTGTCTCTGAGTCAATAACATTCACAAGCAATTTCCTTCTGTTCCCATTTTCGGACTAAATTGCATTCCAAACTCAGACACGTAACCTACACTGCAGCAGTCAGCACTATTGGATTTTCAAAAACTATTTGTTCTACACTGCCAATGCTGGGCTTAAAAAACACCACATTGTACAATATATGGAACACAAGACATCAAATATTAAAAACAAAATTCAGATATAGTGTATACATTGATGAGGCTGTGTCATTAGCTTTGGGGTGGAAGTGAACAGAATCAATTGGATAAAGTGGGCGGTAATCAATGTGTTTGGTTGAGTCTCTTCTTCTGAGAGCGTATCACACAACAGCAATCCATAGTTGTTCTGTCCTGAGGGTAGGCCTGATTGTTAAACAGACAGCTGCTTGTTGTTGTTTTTTTCTTCCTAACTGGCTGGCGTAAATGATCAGTGTCGTGGGAATCCACAGGAGAGTTGCTCAATTTCAATATATTCCCTGAGAGACTTGTGTTGAAATTGAGAAACAGTCCCAGGTGTTGATGGAATACTAAGCATACGCTGCCATTTTAAATTAAGTCAGTATTGTGAGAAGCAAAAAAAAAAAAACATGGTTTAAAATTCAAATGTGGACGTATGGGCAGCACACTGGCCTCAGAGGGTCTGGTGCTTGTATTTCTTTGATAAGGGGTTATAAAGGTCTGGGATGACTGATGGTACAAAGAGTTAATGGCAATAAAAATGATGTTTGGTAAAGAGGGTGATCAGTTTACATGGGTCAGATAGATATTGTAAAAAAATAAAATAACCCAGCTCTGTAGATGGAAACTTCAACCCACCAATACCTCAAAAACTTACTTGGACTTTGTATAAACTGTGAAATACTACAGGCAGCATGGTGACCTGAATGAAACGGGGGAACGCTGATTTTTGTTCAAGGCCTCTGGTAAGGCACCCAAGAGGTAGCCTTACTGTTTCCCTTTGATGTTTAGGCATTCTGTATTCCTGGGTTGCGGTAAAACAACAAAGGACCATGTGGTGCGGAGGACTTATTACTTAAATCGACCGGCATTCGCAATTGAATGTTACGCTTCCCTCTTTCAGGTCTGTGCAGGCAGTAAGGCAGCACCAACAAATCAATGCCATCCGTATGGTTTCAACCACAGCAAACTGCTGAATGATTTCATGAGGTACTGTACATAAAATGACATCTCTGTTATAGTTTAACCCTTGTGTTGTCTTCCTGTTAACCATGAACTTGTCTTTCCAGGTCAAAATTAAAAATGATTTTTTTTTTTGTGCTTTTCCAATGTTTTTTCTGATTTGTTTGTCACTTTTTCCATGCTTTTGGTGGCTTTAAAAAAGAAAAAAAACAAAAAACCTGAGCTGGTTTAATAATAGATTTTACACTTATTCTTGGAATTCATGGTCAACAAACCTCATTCATATCAAATTATACATACATTTTTAGTTAAAAAAAGGCAGAAATTTTGAATTATTTTGACTAATAGGATCACAGATGGGTAGATGTCAAAGTTTAGTCCGGATACTGTTTTGAACCCGAATTCAAATGCTATAAGATTAAATAAAACACCCCAAAAATTCAATGAAAGTAATCCTTAATTTTACCGGAATATTGTTATATGGCATTCATGTTATTTTTGGGCAGGTTGGTTGAAATAAATCCATATTTCGGATACGAAACATTTTTAAACGGATCAATTTGACCCGAGGAAAACACAAGGGTTAAAATGGTTACAATTAATTTTTCGTCGAAGAAGGATGTGCATTTAATTCAATGTACATCATGACCATTCTACATGCCTCGTGTTAATAAAGTGTAATAAAGGGTAATACCACTCCTAACAGACGTTTTCTAAATTAGAAAGGCCTCCAATATAATGAAAGAGGAAGAAAAAGAAACCTAACATCAAACATGTCAAACATCAAAAAGCTCAACTCTACAGATAAAATAAAATAAGTCTCGGTTATGAAGATTTATTATTGCAAAGTCAGACATGTTGGTGGACGTGGAGACAGAGGGTCATATATTACGTTTTAAGTGTAGTATCCAGACTTCTGACGCCTGTTCTTTTGGCTCTTTAATTCTGTCAAGTATGATAAATATGTCTACAGGTTTGATCAAAAAAAGCCCTTGTTGGGGTTCATGTGGTCTGTGATGGGGTTACTCCACCTCCTGGGAATGAGGTTTGAACTGTATTGCTGAGTTGTCTGCCATTAAAGCATGCATGAGGTTTTAATTCACTAATAAAACTTTATTCAGAGCTAATTTTAGAAACTGCACCACATAAACAACATACCCTCACTCAGGAAAAATGTTAATTAACCGACTCCACATTTCATTTTCAGTAAGGAAAGGAATATTGGGATATTTTTTGACATTTCCCAATGAATTTATCTATATCATCAGATCAGCTCAATAAACTGTGCAAATCGTCAGCAAACATGAAATAAAAAAAAATCTTTTCTCCTTCTTTACCTAGGCACATTCCCACTGACAGAAAGAGTTGCATTCATTGCATTTCTGGAAAACTTGTTGGTGGCATATTGTAGGTGGAGTGAACAAAGCTGAGGGAGTGGACGCTGAGGCACCGGGCCCCCAGATAGGAGGACAAAGGGCCCGGGAGAGCTCTAAGTGAAAGGGCCCTTGACAAAAGGCTGAGAAGAAGAGCGATTTATGAGCAGGGTTGGAGGGAGAGGACGCAGAGCCAGGGCCTGTGCCCACGCACCAAGGCCCCAGGTCTTGGTGAGCCGCTGAAGCATGTGGACCATGTGTGGTCCATTATCGCACCCGGCAAGAATCGAACACCACGCCTCCCTCAATGGGAAGACGGATGCCCCCTTGCTGATTGCCTGAAAACCTGGTAAGAAAGGCTCCAGGAACAAAGGCACCCGCTCTGTTGGGAGAGGGCCCTTAACAAAGGTCACAGGAGCCATGCCTGGATGGGTTTAGTCTTCTTCAGGGGAGAACAATGGAGCGGACAGGTGCATCAGGAAGACGGACAAGAGGACAGAGTGGGTGAAAGGAGACAAATGGGCTTGAGTGTGGAGGTGGATGAAGGGGAGACACTGGCTTCCTGAGGAGAGCACAGCAAGAGAATCTGTCCTACAGTTTTATTTGCTGGTTTATTGACAGAGCACACAATAGAACCCTGATGTGTAAATGCGGTGATGTTATGGTAAAGTTATTAAGGGTGCTCCGATTGATCGGTCAATGATCGTCATCGGCCGATAAAGGCTTTAAATAGTTTGATCGGTGGTCTCCATAAAGGCCAATCAGATGACACACTACTCGTGAGAAGTACTACTGAAAAAATGTCTGCAGTGACTGAAAGGACATTTTTTAGGTTTTGAGCTCGGACAAAAAGCTAAACAATTACTGATATATTCTTTAAACATGTGCAACTATCAAATTGTAATTACCCAAAATAACATGATTGATTCAACACTCTTTGGCAAGTACAAATCTCTACTTTCATGAATGTTGGGGTGTCTTATTCAATTTTATAGCATTTGGGAAAAAAAATACTGAAGTGGTTTAAGTACATTCTTTTAATTTTAGTCTAAATAATTCCTAATTTCTGCTTTTCTAACTCAAACATTAGGTATAATTTCCTATAAATGAAGTTAATTGACCATAAATTCCAAAAATAACAGTAAAACTAAATTTAATAAGTTAGCGTAAAAAAAAAGTGACAAACATTGAAAAAAAGCGTCAAAAGTGTTGAAAAAGGGACAAAAATGTAATAAAAGTTAAAAACAACGATAGAAAGCATCAACAAAAGTGTTGACAACACAAGGGTTAAGTGTGTGTAAATTAACAATGACAAAATAAGGGTTAGTGGTTAAGCTCTAAGCTATTTAAGGTGTGTTTCTAACAGAGGAAGTAGATTGTTTCTGTCAATACAAGTAAACAGTTGCCAATTCATGATATATTATATTCTGTTAATTTTAATACATATACATTGTTGTTAAGACTATCAAAATGAATATATGTTAAATATATGACATGATAAATAGAAGGCTTCAAATAGACCCGGTGATCTGTATCAACCAATACTGCTTCCAGCAATTGGTGATCGGTCCCACAAATCCTGATCGGAGCACCCTTCCCAGACCGGAAGAGTCTACTGTTTGTAATTATTGCTTTCTAACGACGCCTGACACACTACCGCGCTCACAGTCATTTGACAAACATGTCAATACTTCCAGCCTCACGCACACGAGCAGAAGGACTTGTCATAACATGAGAATGAAGCCGTGAGTTATCCTTCCGTTTGTTCATTTTGCCTTCATCCGATCTTACTTTGAATGTTGCAGCCCTCGGAGCAGGAAACAGATGGAGCCGAAATCAGGAGGGAGGCGGAGGTTCTGCTCGTCTGCGCGCTTCTCTGTTTTCACTGTTAAGGTCGGCAGGAAGAGCAACTCTTCTCAGGAAACCTTTTCAAGGAATTAGGGTCAGTGACTTCACTCTGCTGACCTCCCGAGCACTCAGGATCAAGGATCAGGGGAGAATGGAAGGAAGAAACAGGATGACACTTACGTCATCCCTGTCCCCCTCCCGTCCCGTCCCGTCTCCTGTGACCGGGTCTCTTACACAAGAGGCTTTAGAGCTGCCTTATCCGCTGTTAACAGCAGATGAGAAAAGGGGTTCAGAGAGCAGCGGGCTGTTGATGCCACTCATCAGACACTACAATCGCTGTCCTGGATGTCCCACAGGCCATATCTCACAACTGTCACTGCATATCTGTCAGCGCTTGAGCACGTATGTCACATAAACACGCACCCTTCAAATGGCTCTCAGCAGCTTGTTACAGCCTGGGATGGATGCCTGGGAGTGGCCTGGATGGAGCAGTGCGCCTGTTTCCATGCATGACGGGGTGTGTTTGAAATCATCTCAGATAAGGTTGAGTAAATGGCAACACAGAGGCTGCTTGTTGCCCCTGGACAGAGTGGTGTGTCTCACTGTTGTGAAATATGTTAGTTTATGTTACAAAGCAACATTTGTTTTCAATCCAGGCGGCTCTCACAGTAGCATTTAAGTGATGAAAACGCACAGTCTAACCGTGTGATCGCACTGTGACTAATGAGATGGACAAGTCACCAGAGGGCCATCTATTTCTTATAGAGAGCTGAGAGAACAGGGACAGTCAAGCTTGTGTTGCTTGCTTGTTCCGCAGTCCACAGCCCTCTGGGGCAGATAGGCAGAGCTTCTATTCTTGCCGGACGCCGGAGAGCTCGGCAGCAATTCATGACAGGAAGTTGAGCACAAAAATAAAATAAAACATCCGGTTCATTTTCAAAATAAAATAGAACATGCTCACGGCGGATCATATCTCCCTGCACTACACCTTGAAAACACAGCACAGAGTATTTTCCCCTCTACTCCTCTGGATGGAAACAAACGGTTGGTTTTGTGGTTCTATTCTACATGAATTTGCGAGATGTCATGGGTCCTCGTGACTTCAGCTGTCAGTCATGGCCGCAGCCGTTCTGTAACAAATCCAGACCTGGTGGTGTTGACGGACGGCGGAGCACGGAGCCGACAGGCAGACGCTCTGCAACTGGTGGATAACTTGCAGAACAAAAAAAACCAAACTAGGTTTGAGCGTTTGAAGCTTACTGTATACACTATAAAGTTGGTACATATTGTTTCTGTAAAAATGTAAGGGTCTGTATTAAATAAATATATATTATTGTTATAAGAGTTGTTTAAACTATCATTTATCGGTAGCGGATTCAATAATCCAGTGTTGGCCGGGCCAATAATAAAATGGAACAATTTAATTATAGTTTGCCATTTTCATGAATAACAATACTAAAGCAGAACATAGTACATAAAACCAATGCATAGGCACAAATATAAATAAAGATAATGTTTTTTTTCTGGAAGTTTTGTTTGAAAAGATGGGGTTCATATTATATTTGAGATTGCAGATGTTTTTCCTTGTTTGGAGCCTTAATGTTGGTAGGCTAGCTAGTTTCTTTAAGTGTGTTCATAGTGTGTTTTGTTGGCTTAGTCAGCCCTAAAGCTGCAAGGACAACCCTACACAGAAAGGATTTAGGTTCTGCTTTATTATGTTTCACTTCTACAAGAGAAACAATATCTAACAGTATCTCAGTGAAACTTTCCCAAAAGGACTTGTCTGATAAATTGTTTCTTATTGTCAAAAGTCAATTTACAGAAATAGGTGTTTGGAAAAGCGGGATATCATCTTATATGTGGGCCAAGATGATAACACGTCCATGATGTTGGACCAGCTCCACCCTCAGGAAAGAACAACCCATTGGGCTCACATTGTGAACATTATGTGAAAACAGAGGTGGTGAGAGCTGACAGACCATCATTAGAACATCTGGAGAGGAAATATCACTATGGTGGTTTAGTGGCTTTGTCTGTTAAACTGTGTGGTCAACGAGTTAAACCCTGGTGTGTGTGTGTGTGTGTGTGTGTGTGTGTGTGTGTGTGTGTGTATTGGGTTTTATTCCAATTAGGAAAACACAGAGACAACATTTGGTTAACAAACAAGAGGCAGCATGCAGGCATTGTGCAACATGGCTATGGGTGTGACCACCCAGGTCCAGCATCTGGGATTTAGTCTGGAAAACAGTCAAATACAATCCGGCGCTGTGCAACACAAAGACTACCCACATGTTCTTCCTGTGGTGCAAAAATCAAAGCTCTTCTTGCTGAGATAAATATCAGCCAACACGAATATCACACAATCTTTCATCATCAGGCCAAATGTGGCGGTGAAACAATCATTTTACAGTATGTGCAATAGAGCCTGACCGAGAAAGGATATTTAAAGCCGATACCGATACAAATATTTAAAAGTCTGACATTCCGATATATCGGCCGATATACTGTATATAAAAAAAATAAATAAATCCAGAAACTCGTAACAAATCATAAACAGATTTCCCTAACATTAGTTATTTGTAGTTATTTATGAGTTCTCACTAAAACAATATGATAATAATTTGTTTATTGTCACAACAGCACAGAGAAACATCAAAATATATTAAAGTTCTGATAAATAAAATGTATAAAAATGCAAAATTAAGATATGAAACTTAAAGTCCTTTGAACAAACAATAAATATATATATATAAATATATATATATTTATTTATTAGAATTATTTATAATAATAATGTATACTTTATTAGTCCCACAAGGGGAAATTACAATTTACACACAGGCCTAAATTACACACACATGCTCTAAATGGAGAGATGTCAGATGCCAAGCAGTTGGGGGTTCGGTGCCTTGCTCAAAAGCACCTTGGCAGTACCCACCATACTTTGGTCCGTATGCAGACTTGAACCAGCAACCCCCAGTTGCCAACCCAACTCCTACGGACTGAGCTACTGCCACCCTTATTTGTCATTATAAATAATTCTGATGAGTGAATATTATATAAATTCATATTTTTTTAATCGGCCAGTATAAATGCCAATATCGAGTTCAGGTAATGCCTAATATCGGCCCGCTGATACAGTGTATCGGTCAGGCTCTAATGTGCAAACATGCAGGCTAATTTCCAAACATCTAGGGATGTGTGCGGAGGAACAATAACACGATCACTGCCAAGAAGCTTTTACTTTATCTGCTTCCAGCCACTCCAGCGTGCTAACCTTTTACTGCAGAAAATCCCTGAGCTTATTTCTCCTGGATGGTTTAAATCAGCCTGGGATACGCCGTATCACACCATCAAGACAGGAACATTTAAACAAGTGAAACAGAGCCAGCTTTTGGTGAGACCCTGCCCAAGAAGACAAGATGCATAAATTCATTCTTATTCAGTCTTCTGCACTCACTGTTACTCCACTCCTCGCCAGCAGATAAAGACACGACATCCAGATATAAACAGAGAGAAGAGATCAAAGATGTTTGAGTTGAGCCGGCCAGAAATACCATTCTGACGTGAAAGTTTCTCTCCGAGCATTTGTCCAAGTAACAAGCTGTCATTTCTGGTATGTGCTACTGAATATAACTAGCTGGGAAGAAAGGTGTATTTTTCATCTTGCAACACCTCCAGCTATATTTCAGGCACAACCCTCCGGCATATGCAGAATATTAATAAATCAAGACAAAAGAAATCATCTAGAGTGCTGCTTTTGGATGTTTCCTACACACTGGGGAGTAATTTGTTATTGCAGGTGGCCCCTTACAAGCCCAGTGTTCCTTCTCAAGTATCCTGAATAAAGAAAACAAAGCGTTTTCTTTCTTTGCTCTGCACACAAAGCATAACATACAAAAATAGCTTTGGACGATTAAATAAATCAGGTAAAAGGTAAAAAACAATAACTTTATTGTTTTCGTTTTTTTGCTTTCTAAGGTTAGGCTGATGCCAGGGCTTATGTGGCGCACACTTTGCATTAAATTCACAGAAGTAGATTAGTCTATTTTGCCCATAATCCCTTTGTTGCCCAGAGGAAAGGACTGGTGGGTCAAGCCTGGGGGATTCTTTCCGTGTCCACCGACAGCCTTATGGAGAGGGAAGCTACGATGCTTTGCCCAGACGAGCAGGCGGCCTCTTCTGTGCTCCCCCACACACACACACACACACACCCCTACCCTCAGACAGACCAGGAACAAACCATAATGGCACAATGACCTACAAACCACAACCCCACGGGAATTATTCACATGCTTTTAAATCAGATTCCATTAAAAGTCAGCTGCAGTAGCAAAGCAGGAAAGGGGGGGGCATGTAACCCCCCCCCCCCACCCCTTGCATTCTAACACACCATCATGTAATGAGCTCACGGCAAGACAAAAGACATTCGCTGGTCATGCTAAACAGCTTTGTTTCTGACATACTGTAGATAGTTTATGCAGCAGATGGATTACAGCACAGCTAAAAATATGAAGCATAAATAAAAAGGACTCCAAAAAGTTGAGAGGAAAAATGAGCATTAATAGTAGATAGCGTGTCACTTTTCTTCATACTTGTTTATCTTCTGGCTGAGATTAAGGCATAACTGTAGATTGTGTTATGATTAAATAATAGTGTGATTGAAGTAATTAACCTAACTAAACCCAATTAATTATTTGTGTAATGGAGTGTAATTTGAGATAAAGATCTTTCAGTTTCACATAATGCAAATGAATCACTAAACTGTGAAAGCTCATGAAGACTAAAATTAGTCATCACGACATTTACCAAAGCAGCAACTGAGAGACGCAAACTTTTTTATGTATTTATTTATTTATTTATTCATGTCCCCTCTGGGAGCATGAATTTCAACAAACTGTCATTAGAAAACTGTTACAGGGTGTGGCCTTGACCAACTGCCACTTTGCTCGTTTGATAGCCATGATGTCTCTCTCAGGGTGGGCCAAATTCTCTGGACGGACAAAACAGAGAAAGGAGAGTAACCTTGCTCCTTATGACCTCATAAGGGCAAGATTCCAGATCGGGCAATCTGAGCTTTCATTTTCTCAAAGACAAGATACCCAGGGCTCGGTTTACACCTATCACCATTTCTAGCCACTGGGGGACCATAGGCAGGCCGGGGGAACGCATATTAATGTTAAACAACCTTAAAGTGAAATTTTCATGCCATGGGACCTTTAACAGTTTGATAGGTTTCCACCTGTGCAACATGGTCGGGTTCCCTCAGGTTTGGAGCTAGCTAATCATCACTCGGGGCACTCAATAAAAAGGTGCACACCTCAGGGGTTCTCATTTTCTCTGCTCATAGGTCGGCTACACACTGGCGGCGGCGTGTGAGCGTGGCGTTTCTGTTGAGTGGCGGCTGCATGGATTTTTCTCTGTCCTACATGTTTTTTCCATTTACACATCTGATTCCACTTCAGATTTTTCCTTTTGATACTGGTTCTTATCAATTC
>JABXJD010002527.1:0-50666 GCA_013375575.1 Percina caprodes
TTGTTCCTCACGTTAGCCTACTCCGTCTCCATCTAGAAACTAAGCTGCGCGGTGCAGTGAAAAACTCTGACTATCCCATGATCAGACAGTGGTTTACGGAGCGGTAGATGGACTTTGCAAAAAAAAACAGAGCATTGTATGAAATGACGCATTTAAAAAAAAAATCGCTTGATCGTGCAAATTTGATCGTGGGAAGCCAAAATTGTGATCAGGATTAAAATTTGATTATTTGTGCAGCCCTAATAGAGAGGCAGCCTTTATTTATTATCGACCCAAACTGTGGAAACGTCAATACCTTCAAGAAACACCTTAATACCTTTCAGCTTGCGTGTAACTATCTTCCAGTCCGTTTTTTTTTTGTTAACCATTGGATCAGCAGGCTTTGTGGATTTTCCATCAAAAAGGTTGAAAAACTGCCAGCTATGAGGCATCATGTCCCTCGGCCCTTTTGGCCCTGTTTCCTCTCTAGTCTAGCCATGCCTGACAAGCCATTAGAAGACCTGCCTGCCTGCGGCAGTGAATGGGCCATACTCCAGAGGACACAGGGAGTCAGATAAGGCTTAAATCATGAGAAGACAGCAGCAGAGTCCTTCACTTTTCATTTACAAACTATGCTGAGCAATGAAAGGGACGGGCTATCCAGTCTTCCATTAAACCATTTTCTTTAATGTTGCAAATATGAATTGATTATTGGATCAGTTGTCAACTCTTAATTAATTGCCAACTATTTTGGTAATACATTAATCAGTTTGTCATTTTTATTTTTCAAATTCTCTAAATCCAGCTTCTTAAATGTGAATATTTTCCGGTTTCTTCACTCCCATTTGACAGTTTGACCCATTTTCAAAAAGTTCCTATATCAGAAATTTGGGTTTCTTTCAACCAAATTGTCACAATTTTATTTATTTATTTTTTTATAAAAGAAAGTTTAAAAAGCTTCAAAAGCCCAGAAAAAAAGTGACTAAAACATTGGGGGAAAGCCAAAATAAAGTGTCAAAAAAGACGACCAAAACGTAAAAAAAAAAAAAAAGGTTTTAATTTAAGATTTTTACCCAGAAAACAAAAAAGTTGCATGGTCGGCAGGAAGACAACACAAGGGTTAACTGAATTTCTTTGAGTTGTGGGCATCTTGGGCTTTGGAAAACACTAATCGACAGTGACATTTTTCACAATTTTCTGACATTCTATAGACCAAGAAACTAATTGATTAATCGAGAAAATAATCGACAGATTAATCAAGAAAATCAACAGATTAAATTGACTATAAAAATAATTGTTAGTTGCTGCCATTATTTTCTTTCTTTGCTTCTACAGTACGTCTTTGTCTGTCTCTCTTAGTTCAGCCTCTTTCCTTGCTGACCCCTATACCTCCTTGCCACTCAACATATCTAAGTGTTGTTCTTTGTTGGGCGTGCCAGACAGCCACGCTCTCATTGGCTGCTCTTGGGCCCTTTTGTCGAGGTTTGTGCACACGTCTTGTTGAATTTGTTCTGATGGGTAGTGATGTGTGGATGTCACATTGACTAGACAGCACACAGTAAATACTTCTGACAGCAGCTGTTGGAGAAAAAGGCTAGTCAATAGCTGAATGCTTCAAAAGCGAAAAGAGAATTTAAAATAGCCATCATTTTTGGTTTTCTCAGCGATTTCTTTAGAAAAATGTTTAAATTTTCATCTCTTTTAAACATGTAGAGATGTGTTTCAAAATGATGAATACTGATGGGTCAATGAACAATTGGCTGTACATTTTAACATTAGGTTTGGTGTAATTGACTTCTTAATGGATCAACTGAATCCTAATGTAGATGTTTAGAATTTTGATTGAAAAAAATGACGTAACTGTTTAAGGATGAGCCATTTGAAGAGACAGATTAGGATTCAAACAGGAAATATCATATAAGTCTGGACCTTAAAGGTCTTATGGCATGAAAACTTCACTTTATGAGTGAATGTTTTTTAACATTAATATGTGTTCCCCCAAACCTATGGTCCCCAGTGGCTAGAAATGGTGATAGGTGTAAACCAAGCCCTGGGTATCCTGCGATGTCTTTGAGAAAATGAAAGTTCTGATACGATCTGGAATCTTGCTCCTTATGAGGTCATAAGGAGCAAGGTTACCTCCCCTTTCTCTGCTTTGCCCGCCCAGAGAATTTGGCCCACCCATGAGAGAGAGACATCATGGCTTTCAAACGAGCAAAGTGGCAGCTGGTGAAGGCCACACCCCCAGCCTCCACCTCCCCCCACCCTCCTCCTGAAAAGCTACAGATTCAGAAATGGCACGTCCTAAGGAAAGCTCATTGTGGGAAAGAGACTTCAGATACAGTATTAGGGGACCACTAAGGTCTATATAATAGAGACTTCAGATACAGTATTAGGGACCACTAAGGTCTATATAAAAGAGACTTCAGATACAGTATTAGGGGACCACTAAGGTCTATATAAAAGAGACTTCAGATACAGTATTAGGGGACCACTAAGGTCTATATAATAGAGACTTCAGATACAGTATTAGAGGACCACTAAGGTCTATATAAAAGAGATTTCAGATACAGTATAAGGGGAACACTAAGGTCTATAAAAGTATAGTATATAAATATATAAAAGCATCCAAAGAGCACCATGTCATGGGACTTTTAAATGTGTAACAGGACAGTTTCCTGTGGGTTTGCACATTTGAGAGTTTAGTCCTAAGGCCAAAAGGGGTAAAGATAAACATTTTAATTAATTACAATTTCAGCAATAAACTCCCTCCGACCGATTACCATAATGATCAATTACATTCCTCTTAGATTACCCATTGATAGATGCATTAATAAATATGCATGGGTATGGCTATAAAACAGCAGTTGTGTTTGTTCCCTCTGCACAAACAGAAAAAAACAACTTTCCTTTCCCAACATTTTGTTTCCTGGCATTTAATGGTAAACATGAAAATCTGACCTGAATGACACAGCTGTGCATATACTCGCACGGCACGCACACCTATAGTGTATGCTATATACACTCACCGGCCACTTTATTAGGTACCCCATGCTAGTAACGGGTTGGACCCCTTTTGCCTTCAGAACTGCCTCAATTCTTCGTGGCATAGATTCAACAAGGTGCTGGAAGCATTCCTCAGGAGTTTGGTCCATATTGACATGATGGCATCACACAGTTGCCGCAGATTTGTCGGCTGCACATCCATGATGCGAATCTCCGTTCCACCACATCCCAAAGATGCTCTATTGGATTGAGATCTGGTGACTGTGGAAGCCATTTGAGTACAGCGAACTCATTGTCATGTTCAAGAAACCAGTCTGTGATGATTCCAGCTTTATGACATGGCGCATTATCCTGCTGAAAGTAGCCATCAGAAGTTGGGTACATTATGGTCATAAAGGGATGGACATGGTCAGCAACAATACTCAGGTAGGCTGTGGCGTTGCAACGATGCTCAATTGGTACCAAGGGGCCCAAAGAGTGCCAAGAAAATATTCCCCACACCATGACACCACCACCACCAGCCTGAACCGTTGATACAAGGCAGGATGGATCCATGCTTTCATGTTGTAGACGCCAAATTCTGACCCTACCATCCGACCGTCGCAGCAGAAATCGAGACTCATCAGACCAGGCAACGTTTTTCCAATCTTCTATTGTCCAATTTCGATGAGCTTGTGCAAATTGTAGTCTCAGTTTCCTGTTCTTAGCTGAAAGGAGTGGCACCCGATGTGGTCTTCTGCTGCTGTAGCCCATCTGCCTCAAAGTTCGACGTACTGTGCGTTCAGAGATGCTCTTCTGCCCACCTTGGTTGTAACGGGTGGTTATTTGAGTCACTGTTGCCCTTTCTATCAGCTCGAACCAGTCTGGCCATTCTCCTCTGACCTCTGGCATCAACAAGGCATTTCCGCCCACAGAACTGCCGCTCACTGGATGTTTTTTCTTTTCGGACCATTCTCTGTAAACCCTAGAGATGGTTGTGCGTGAAAATCCCAGTAGATTAGCAGTTTCTGAAATACTCAGACCAGCCCTTCTGGCACCAACAATCATGCCACGTTCAAAGTCACTCAAATCACCTTTCTTCCCCATACTGATGCTCGGTTTGAACTGCAGGAGATTCTCTTGACCATGTCTACATGCCTAAATGCACTGAGTTGCCGCCATGTGATTGGCTGCTTAGAAATTAAGTGTTAACGAGCAGTTGGACAGGTGTACCTAATAAAGTGGCCGGTGAGTGTATATATATATATATATATATATATATATATATATATATATATATATATATATATATATATATATATATATATATATAAGATCCAGGTGAAAAAGCTGCACCACGGGGCGAGAACAAATTGGTTACCTTGTAGAGGAGCATGATGACCTGTCGCAACTTGAGCTTGTGGAAAACGCAGACGTCGTACAGCGCCGATACAGCCAGGACGGTTACTCCAAGCTCCTTCCACAGCATGCTGCATGCAGCGCAGCCCAGGCTGCCCAGGAACCAGGCCACGAGCCGCCAGGGCCCGGCGTTGCCCCGCAGCCTACAGTGGCGCATGTAGCACAGCAGTGACAGCAAGAAGAACAGGGCAGCCCCTTCATCCGCCCGGCCCACCACGCCCGCCACCGCCTCGGTGTGGATGGGGTGAGATGCAAATAGCAGGCCAGCCAGCAGGCTCCACAGGCCTCCTCCAAGCAGCAGGCGAGCCAGGGAGGTAAACAGGCCTGTCACAGCTCCGTGGAGAGCCACGTTAACCAGGTGGTAACCCCAGGGCTCCAGCCCACCCACAGCGTGGTTGAGGCGGAAGGAGAGGGTGCAGAGGGGCCGGTAAGACTTATGGCTGCCACTGTGTGTGAGCAAGGTGCCCCAGAAGTCATCGTAGAAGATATTCGTCCAGGGGGTCTCTGGAAGCAGGTCCTGGTTTGTCTTGATTGCACGGCTGTAAAGAAAAACGAAAAAAAAAGGGTTAATAAAGGACTTCTGGGTACAAAAAAAAGCACAATGTATACACTGTAGATGGAAAGATCAAATCAGTGTTGATACTATACTGAATGCTCACATTTCCGTTGATTCAATTAATATCACACTGCTACAGTGCCTGACCACCCTGACACATTCAATAAAAGTGCTACATTTAAACAGTGTTTAATAGAGCTGGTTGATATCCTTTTTTCCTGATTAATTCACAAAACATGGGCAATTCAATTTGTATATTGTGATATTTATAGAAGAAGTTTATAGAAGTATTGCGATTTGATAGTATTGAGTATTGTGATTTCCTTGTCCTTCTTTAACAAATACAAAAGATGAATCCCAAGGGCTGCAACAGTGAATGTTTGAGTATAAAAACGAAAGAAATTGAGTTGAGCGCGGAGCAAAGTGGATGCAAAAAACACACGGCGGAGGAAGAGAAATCAGTACGACCTATTGTCATTCAAGGTGTGGGAGCGTTTCACACTAAAAGTTAATTGCAAGGTATGCAAAAGCAACACGCATGGCACGGGAGCACTGTGTGGAGTCTGGATGAGGAGGAAGGAGTTCAACAGCAGGGTAAGTCACTACTAACAGACACAAGAACAGCCATAACCACTCTGAACTCCCATATGCACTGACATACTTCCCACTTACTGTGCAATACTAAATCTATAATACATTGAGAAGGCACTAAAATCCTGTGCATTTTCATTGCTGTACAATATTTAAATATTTATTACTTGACAACATGAAATTCTGTGCAATTTCATTACTGTGCAGTATTTAATATTTCATTTCATAACTGTGCAATATTTAATACTTTTGATACACAAATAACTCAATTTCATAACTGTGGAATATTTTTGCATAATATGTATCCAAACCAGATGTATCTTTCGTACTATGTGTATACAGTTGTCTCTGGAACTGAGACAACTTTACCCTCTTTTTACCCCCTTTTCTTTTGCACTACTTATATTTTATTCCATGTTATATTCCTTTTTGTTGACACTGGAAAGGGGTTGCTTCAATCTCATTGCACAGGTATTGCACATGTACAATGACAATAAAGGCATTCTATTCTATACAGAATCCTACTTTTGTTCTGTTTTGAAGTGAGGAACGTAACATCCCTCCAGTAGCTCTTCTGGTGCTGGTGTTAACTCGTTATCCAGCTTGACAAGCATGACAAGTTAGCGTTAGCTCATTAGTAACAGTAGCAAAGCAGGCCGGTATAGTTTGCAAGACGATGACACGTTTTTAATTCACTCGCCTCTCTTTGGCCCCATTCATTTGTCAATCATGTATATATTCTGTGCTTTTTCCCATATACGTGTTGTACTTTTGAGTTTCATTTTAAAGTTCTTTTATAGCATTTGGTCATCTTAAGCTGTGTGTATAAATGAACTTAACTTGCACTCACTACAGTGATGGTAATAATTCAATGAATAAGCTTCAAGTGAACTGCTCTTTGGGTTACTAAAACAACATACGTAGCGTATGTAAGTATCTATTGAGTTGATGTAAATTGTGCTATTCTACATACTATCTTTCCATTCTATTCCAAGAAGAAACAGCAAACCCTGATGGGAAATGCATCATGTACATAATCATTAGTTGCAGCCCTATGAGACATTTTTAAAAAAGAATGCACATTGTGTGTCAGTCAGTCAGTCAGTGTGTAAAGAAGTACATAAAATGGATTTTTTGCATTTTCTGCTTTAATTCTGTTGTGCTGGAAATGTACACTCACCTATAGGATTATTAGGAACACCATACTAATACTGTGTTTGACCCCCTTTCACCTTCAGAACTGCCTTCATTCTACGTGGCATTGATTCAACAAGGTGCTGAAAGCATTCTTTAGAAATGTTGGCCCATATTGATAGGATAGCATCTTGCAGTTGATGGAGATTTGTGGGATGCACATCCAGGGCACGAAGCTCCCGTTCCACCACATCCCAAAGATGCTCTATTGGGTTGAGATCTGGTGACTGTGGGCGCCATTTTAGTACAGTGAACTCATTGTCATGTTCAAGAAACCAATTAGAAATGATTCGAGCTTCGTGACATGGTGCATTATCCTGCTGGAAGTATCCATCAGAGGATGGGTACATGGTGGCCATAAAGGGATGGACATGGTCAGAAACAATGCTCAGGTAGGCCGTGGCATTTAAACAATGCCCAATTGGCACTAAGGGGCCTAAAGTGTGCCAAGAAAACATCCCCCACACCATTACACCACCACCACCAGCCTGCACAGTGGTAACAAGGCATGATGGATCCATGTTCTCATTCTGTTTACGCCAAATTCTGACTCTATCATCTGAATGTCTCAACAGAAATCGAGACTCATCAGAACAGGCAACATTTTTCCAGTCTTCAACTGTCCAATTTTGGTGAGCTCTTGCAAATTGTAGCCTCTTTTTCCTATTTGTAGTGGAGATGAGTGGTACCCGGTGGGGTCTTCTACTGTTGTAGCCCATCCGCCTCAAGGTTGTGCGTGTTGTGGCTTCACAAATGCTTTGCTGCATACCACAGTTGTAACGAGTGGTTCTTTCAGTCAAAGTTGCTCTTCTATCAGCTTGAATCAGTCTCCTCTGACCTCTAGCATCAACAAGGCCCACAGGACTGCCTCATACTGGATGTTTTTCCCTTTTCACACCATTCTTTGTAAACCCTAGAAATGGTTGTGTGTGAAAATCCCAGTAACTGAGCAGATTGTGAAATACTCAGACCGGCCCGTCTGGCACCAACAACCATGCCACGCTCAAAATTGCTTAAATCACCTTTCTTTCCCATTCTGACATTCAGTTTGGAGTTCAGGAGATTGTCTTGACCAGGACCACACCCCTAAATGCATTGAAGCAACTGCCATGTGATTGGTTGATTAGATAATTTCATTAATGAGAAATTGAACAGGTGTTCCTAATAATCCTTTAGGTGAGTGTATATGATGTAGTCGCCGTTAGCGGTACCGGAAAATATTTAAGTGAATCATTGGCAAAAACATATTGATATAATTCTTTTTTTTTTTTTCTTCACCCGTAGTGTTTATGGTCTACAGTATTTCTATTGGCAGTCCACTGCAGATTCTCTGAGGGGGATATACAGCCATTCTTTACCAGTGCGCACTAATCAGGAAATATAGCTTGCTATGAAATTAAACTTTGCATTTGCTTACAGCTTTTCCCAGAGAGTGCGGTCATGTGGCATTCAAAAACAGAAAATTTAGAGGGCGAGCTTCAAGCTCTGGGCAGCTTTGTCACCACAGCCACAGCTCTTACAGCTGTGGACTTACGGATTAAGCAAGAGCACCACACCCTTAACCCACAAACAAATACAGGCACGCAGTAGGGGAACGCCATGTTGGCATAATGCAGCGACGGATGGACAGAAGGCGACCAGAGGTGACAATGGACATGGCAGCTCACTTTGTTTGGGGACGACGGAGAAAAATGGTGAGATATGTCCATGGTTAAAAACATTTCTAAAAAACAAATGTGTTCTTTCAGCCTTTCTTGCCAGGCATGCTCGCTAAGTAAGGGCTCAGTTGGGCTTCCCTCTGTGTCAGTGATGAACCTGTTTGACCTAACCCTAATGCTGCTACATCAGCAACAAGCTGTGCGTGTCAGTGGCTGAGCGGGGTGGCCAGCAAGGGTCGAGGGAGAGGGGAAAAAGAGAAGGCATGTTTCCCCTGCAGGAGTCCTTAAATGTCAAATGTTTTTCCTATCTACTTCTGCTATGATGCAAGGTGTCTGCCGCAGCGACAGGCCTCTGCTGCTTCCGACTGAGAGATGGTGCTGCTGATGATTTGAAGGCAACAGAATGAGCCTCCGCAGAGACAAGGTGGTTAGCAATGGCAGAGCAGAGGTGTTATTAAAGGTGTGACAGATGGGACATGACACGGGATAACAAGCCGCGCGCACCAGGTTGTACTGCGTCCTCACAGCACACACAGTCACAATTAACACACCCAAATCAGTTCAAAGACAGACAGGTGTCGTAAAAAATGGGAGGGAGCCACAGAGAGCGCAACACAAGAAGAAAATTATTTTCATCTGTGTATGAAATACACATGAATGTGAGAAAAACGGATGAATCAAAAAAGCAGTTGGCTTAAGAGTAATCAAGTGTTCCCTCAGCTGTTTTGAAACTCTTAAGCACAACACTTTATCTTGGCAACTGTCACCTCTCAATGCCTGAAAGCTCATGAAGAGTTTGGTGTTGCACAGCAGGGAATGCAGCATTCATAAAATCACAAAATGAAGTGGCTCTCTCTGGGAAGGGTGAGCAGAAATAGCCCATCTTAAAATGGACCTAAGGGAAATAAATAATACCTGTGTTGTTGAAAGGGGCATAGAATTAATCAGCTGGGATATGCCCTGGATGTCAACGCACAGATGATTTGGTTTCTCCAACTTCTCTCAGACTGACTTAGGCTCCAGCCCTCCACCAGCAGGCTTAAGAGTCAATAGCCCAACTCTCCACTCCATGACTCAGACACGCCAGTTTATTTTCTCTGGCCCATTTGTCAACTGAGATCTTCATTCCGCCGCAAGATGCTCACATAAGAGGCATTATGGTTCAATTATATCTCAAAGCCGTTTTGGAGACAAGTGTGCGCTCTTTTTCCACTGCACAGTGCGGTGGAGCCCCCGAGGCCAGATACATTATATATTGCCCTAAAACCACACCAGATTTTTTCTGGCAGCAAAAGCATAGACAAAAAGCCAGTGCCACTCACTCAGAAGCCCACTGCATTTACAGCCTTGGCTTCCTGTGTCGCCGTCCATGAGGTTCACCTCTCAGATAGTCTCCTGCTTATATGTCACAGAGGCAGACAAGCAGCGAACGCATTGTGGGTGACAAGCAGAGAATCAAGGAATGCAGTGAAAGAGGAGGGAGTGGAACCTTTAACCCACTTTGCAACAACTACCTCAAGCGGGTGAATGGGAAACACCCACAGCTGAATTAACACATCTGCATCACAGTCTCACTTTGCCAGACGTTCCTCCACAGCGCTGCGGAGGAAGGTCTGGTTGGTCCACATAACATTCCGGGATAGTAGAAAAATGAGCAAAATATTCTCAGGAAGGAACTTGTTTTGGTGGAACATGTGTACGTTCAAAAACTCAGATTGGACAGATAGTGTACCTAACTGTCTGGATTTACCCTGCAGAGATCTGAGGAGCAGTTAACCATAGTCCTCATAAATCAACCAGACTTTAGAATTCCAACATAAAGAAAGCAGAAGGTGATATCCTGCAGAAAAATGAAGGACATTCCCCAAACCTCCAGAGGCACCAGAACTATCCTGTAAATGAAACATCGGCAATATAGACTACAGTCCAACTAGTCATGGCCAGTCTACCCAATCTATGACAAATCATTAAACCACTGCAGATCTTGATCATAGTCATCAGACCCTGCTCCTCTACCAGCTAAGAGGCCAGCTGGGGAGGTAGATTGAGTTTCTGCGGCTGGCCCGGCCCATTTGTCAGTAGAGCTGGAGGCATTGAGGACCTCTCTGTGCACTGCAAACCAGCCGGCAGCACATTCCTCCCCCGGCTGCGCGTCTGAACGCCAACTCCCACAGGAACGAGGGGATCGTGTGGCCACTGACAAGAGGAGCCCCTGAAAAACAGCTCCCCTCCCATATTTTCTGTCTCGATCCTGTACCTCGTGCTGCCGGCCTCAATTGCTCCAAAACTTGTCTGGAGCCTAATCTTTTACAATGTGGACTGAAACAGGGGCTGATGTAAGAAAGTTTTACCCTTCTTTAGAACTGTATACAATAAGTAAAGGGCTTGTTTACTGCACATACAGTATGGAAATGCAAAGGGGATAATGCTATTACATAAGCTTATTATGCCTATGCATCATACTGTACACCATACCACTAATTAGAATAACTGGTGAACCCAGAGACCCTAATACTGTTAACAAAAGCACTTCCTCGACTGAATATTTTTTTTGAAACGTGTTACATCGAATCACAAAAAAACAAAGACAAAGCGTAATAGTCAACAGTCTTTCTCATGTTTAAATTATTCTTTGTCCGGGATCAAATTATTTTTTCTTTCGTTAACCCCAGAAGAGCCTTGCTTTTTATTCCTCTGCTATGTAATTCAGCATTTGCATAAATGAGCCCCTAATGAAGGACAATTTTGTATGCAGAGCTGTAGACCATGTCATTATAAACCCAGAGTAAAACAATTTTCTATCTGGGCGTAACCCTAAACCCTTTTTGCTGAGTTCAAAAGCATTTCCATGAGAAACGCTTCTGCTATCTCCTTGTCTGAGTAATAATCATGTGAGAGCTAACCTCTTTACCCCTGGAACAGTTTCACTTATAATGTGAAGGCGCCAGCAGGGTGGAGAAAACTGCAATGAATACAGGATCCCACGGAAAGAGGCTATCTAAAATTGAAGATTGATTGTCTTTGAGTCCAAGCAGTGGGTGCACACACTAGAGATGAGACTGGATATTAGAAAGGAGATTGAAAAACCGAGGACATGTCATCAGAATTTTCCCTTTACAACTACTCAATGAATTTGAAATGAAGGGTGAAATGGAGACATATGACCAGAATAAAACCTTTTAAAAAACCTTCAAACAATGAAGGAAAAGTACATAAAAATAAGCCAACTATCGTCCCCAATGAATGCATTATGCTGGGTCATAAGAATCAGATTCAACTGTACAGCACAGTGCACACAGTGTATAACAGTACAGACTAACTTTATATTGAAAAATTGACGAGAAATGGAGCCCTTTAAAATACTAACCATATAAAGATTTTCATTTGTGACAGCATATGAAAAGAAAATCAACTCTGGTGGGAGTTTGGCGAAAATGATCGAAGGTCTGCCAACTATATGTCATCACCCGGCTTCAATATCTGAAAGAGGCACAGTGGTATTTTTAGACTGCCCACCGAGACATCGAGGTAGCCCGCTCAATGTTTCCGGCAAACTCTTTTGTCTAATGTTTCTTCCCATGGGCAGGCCAGCAGGTCATTATGGCCTACCTCCACTGCACTCACACACTTAAAGTACCTTATATCGGAAAAAAAGTATTTTCCTAAGGCCAAGCGTACCTATTCCACTGGTTTTCTCTACTAAAATGTTGTATAACTTAGGTAATAAATTCAAAATAATGTCTAAACATAATTGTTACAGCCTATTTAAAATAATATTTGTGCTTTCAAATCTTTTCATGAAATGAAAGATAAATAATGTCCTATTTTGTGCCTTTAGGCTGCTGTGATTAATGTATTCAGCAGCATTGGAAAAGCAATCCAACTCTCAATAAGCTCATTTGAATACATCAATTATTAATTCATAGGGTGATGGAGATGAAATGTACCCAGATGGGGAAATAGTTTGCCAAATGAGAGGGGGAATCACAGGCAGACCTGCCAGCCACCAGCAATGGACACCAAACAAGATAAAATGTAATCAAGCATTAACATTCTAAGACTAGCTCAGCCAGGGAGAAAAAAAGCACCTGGGTACCATTCAACATGGAGTAAAAGTCCAAATTAGTTTTGGCTTACTTTCAGAGCGCTCATTTCTGCATCTTCAGGCTAAAATGTAATGAATCACTCTAGTATCAAAGTGTCACTGAATGTTTTGATATTGTAGCTCGAATAAGAGGGAATAAGAGGAAGGCAAAGAGAGGACAAACAGGGAAAGTGGTTGTGGGGTAGCTCACTGTAGCCAACACTCCACCATGGAGACCGCCGTAAAATCCCTATTGTCAAGAATGAATGGCTGCTTTCTTCCTTTCGACATGTGCGATTAGTAATACCATAATAAAAGCACTTTATAAACGAAAACAGCCTCAGGGAAGCGTTGAATAGCATTTTTTAAGTAAGTATGACCATTTCTTTGTCAGTTAGGCAAAGGAAAAATGTCCTACTATTTCATTTGTATTTATTGACCTGAAACTAGCCAAATGTCTGAGTGAGAACTATAAGAAAATTTTTCTTCATCCTTTTCGACCCGTCCAACTAACCATTATATTCATTTACAGTAAAGGAAAAAAAATGTGGGCTATCCTGTTTTTTCTTCCCCCTTCCGTTCCCAAGAGCAAATGAAGCGGAGGCTGTTACACTATTATCCCCGTCTGTGGGCATCTGATGCCTCCCCTCCATCACTGTAATTATGTAATAATGATGAAAGGCAGGAGAGTAAAGATGGAGGACATACATGGCGATTGACAATCACGATAAATGTAATTAATTAGAGTTGGACCTGGGCTATCTCTATTCTGTACCCCTAATGGAACAATTTTTTTTTTTTTTTTTTTTTAATGACAAGATAGCGGCGAGCGAAAATAACAACTGCACTGTAATTTGTTCAAAACCTTTCTTTTTAGCAACCTCTGTGTACACAAACAATGTTCTCAATGCTGAGTTCATGTGTAGAGCCCCTAGTGATACTTGGAGCAAAGTCTCATGTTGTGTCGAGCCTTCTTAGTGTTTTAAAAATAGTGATTTTGATGCGATCATAGTAGTGTTCCTAGCTCTCCCATTCAAAAGGCCATTTGACCAAAAACGGTCAATCTTAAAAGTGGCGTTTCCGTCCTAAGTATGCTTTTAAAGTTTGACTCGGGTACATTCACAAAAAGACCCTAGGTTGCATTTTGGCAAGAGTTGCACTTTAAGGCTCACTCAAAAGGATCAAAGTGTTTTTCAGAGTGCACCATGCAACACTGTGTCCAATTGATCCAGCAGCAGCATCCCCTAACTTCACAGACACATTCCCTAAGTGGGCAAGTCTTGCCTTCAGGGAGGGTATTTGCATTGCTCCACGGGCGCAATCATACACACTCACTCCATTTCATGGCACAGTAAACAAGCAAACACTCGGACACTGAGACTCTAAGTCTGGGCAGGCTCGTCCACCACTGCAGTGTTTTTCAGCTCAGTGAATGCCCATGCCTGCTGTGTAGCATCCCTGATGAGGCCTTTGTGCAATATGGGATGGGCACAATAGGACACGACCTGAAAGCTGATCCCTCAGAGCTAACCAGCCAGCCAGCAAACCAACCAACCACCCAGTGAGCCACACTTCTATCCAGCCAACCGGGCTGGCAGAGCAGGAATCCTGGCAGCCCGGCATTAAATCCCATGGTGTAAAGTTGCCAGGGGCATTCATGAGTCCTGCTTAAACCTCTGGTATCCAGCAGAGGCCTTAGGGCCACTGCCCTGTTTGATAACACTTTCTGGAAATCTGTCTCTATAACTTTCTTAACAACTAGACATGAAAACAATTGACCAACACTTAGGTGGTACTTTGTTGGCTAAAGAGTCCTATATTTTATTTCAACAAAGGCTATGCATGTTGTTGCTACTCTACATGTTAAAGGAACTCTTGTGGATCACTGTCCAAAACCAGAAGCATTGCAAGCAAAATCACCTGAATGTCAAAGTGTAAAAGTAGTCTGATGTTTATTGTGGATTCCAGGTATAAGAGCCAATTACAGGAGCTGCATGTGCATAGCACAGCAGGGTGAAATACACTCTGATTATTGTATCCAATAAATCTGTCAGCATGTGCAGGGCTGCTGGGTCGCTCCAGTAGACGCACACACACACACAGCCAACCTCACCCTCACACACACATACCTTTTTTCCAGGCACTAATGCTTCTTTTTCCTACGGTTTCTGTAACTACTTCTATCTTCAACAGGGAGCCTATCTGGGTAAAGTGTAGTGGGCAATCAATCAGAGGTGAGAACTTTCCACCAGACGACCATAAGAGTAAGTTGAAGTTCAATTGGAACCCCTGCACGTCCACATATTGATACACAGGCACCTGTACGCTTCCAAAGCTATTCATCCAATAGTTTTTGTTGATACTGCAGTCTGGAACAAAAGTAGGGGACCATCTAACCCACAAACCGACATAGCTGGAGTGGCCGACAAAAACATGTTCACAGCTGAAGAGAATAGATTTTCAAAAATAATTTAAGAAAACAGAAAAAGCTGCCAAATCACCATTTCATAATTCCTAGAATAAAATGTTATTAAAGTAGCATCAGATTGCGAGAAAAAATAATGTGTCATTACATTTCTTATACGCTTTAATTAAGTTGACTGTCAATTTGCTGAATTTCTTAAACTGGTCACATTATGGTCACCAAGTCAAATAATTGATTTTGTCAGTGTCTTCTTGGCTTTTTATCCACTTTAACACTAAAGTGGAAAATTTCCCCAAAGAGGTTTTTATTAAATAAACGTCCCAGTCAGACGGGAATCAAGAACAAGGTCTTTGTTCTCAGTCTAGTTCTACCTCACAGTTTCCCCTCGGCCTGACCCATGTCTAATGCTGCAGTAGTCACCAGGCTCTGTTCGGAGGGGGCCACTCCTTCTCACAACAGGAGGGCTTTTGTCATGCTCTGACCTTCTCAGTCATGTGGTAATAAATGTGTTTGATTTGCTCCTCCTCTCCTGTTTAGAGTGGAGTCTCTTTCCACATGGAGCACGAGATCAATGCAGGGGAGGCTACTCTTCGTGCGCCGTGTAGCGTTCAAGCACCATCCAGCCTGGCCCACCACTGAGCCGTTAAAGCATTCGAATTCAGACTCGGAGAATATTGACCTGTAAAGGGGTTCAAGGAGACCCGTGCCAGATGCAGAGGACCAGCAGAGTGGGGATGGAAAAAATCTGGTGCAAGCCAGAGCTCAACAAATGAGTGAACGGATGGCCTGTCCAACATTTTGCCATCCTTCTTCCCAAACCCTGTTTGCATAGAGGGGCTTTACGAGGCCTGGCAGCTTGAAGGATGAGCCTGAATCATGGAACATCAACGCAGAGGCCTCCGCTTACTGATGTTTATTGCATGGGCGCTTAAGTGCAGGAAGAGCCTTTGAGAATGCCAGTGGAGCAGAAAGGAGAGGACATCTTTAGTGCCCCAACCATCTTATATGTGCAGCATTCAAAACAGCTGTGTCATGTCCCAGTTCTTCTCACAGCTATGAGGCTCTTCTGTTTAAATATGAAGATGCTGCCCGAATGCAGGAGCGCTCCGGGAGCTCTTCTTCCTGCAGGCATTGTGATTAGTAGCTATTTTCTAGATGCCCTGTGCAATCAATCAAACACAAACAAATTGTGAGAAGCAATCAGCTAAAGGCACTAACAGCGCAAGAAAAAATAGGCAGATGGAGACCAGTAGAAAGAGAGCAATTGATTGCTTTGCTCTTTTTTCACATAATACCCCCATTAGCTTTATATAAACCTCTAATGCAGGTTTCTTGCAGCTTCTCCCTGCTCACCACAAGGCAGCAACCACAACACAGCTTGAAAGCTTATTTGAATTGGGACACACGCACATACACAAAGAAGCATTACATTAATGAATGGCAGCGTTCAAGGATGCAGCTCTGAGTGATCTCATTAGATACTATCACAACAGGCCAGTGTTCTCACACTGGTTTTTTTTTTTTACTCTCACATTTGGGCTCCAGTTCCGAGCCATAATTGAAGGCACATGTAGCTCGCTCACACAGAGATTGAGAGCCTCCATCGACAGACATGTGAGTGTGCGGAGGATGTCAGGATTTGGTGGTGCCGTGTTCCTTGAGGGATAAGCAAGGGTCTTTCTACGACAGACTGGACTGATTCACCTCTAATAGCTGACATTGTGGCCTCATTAAAGTTTTGCTTGATCCCAGATAGTCAGGGCCAATGTGAGCTGGAACACAGGGGGGAAATCAGGTTAAGGCCACGGCTAATCTGGTATTTATTTTAACTTAAATTGGAAACGGAAAACAAGGCTTTAGGGGATTGATGCTTATATATTGCAAAATGAGATAACCCACTTGGAAAACAGTGGTTAAAAGTGCAACCGAACAATGGACAGAGAGATGAAAATAAAAAGGAAAGAAACAATCAGGAACACAAAACTTTATATCAGGTCCATTTCCATGGCCTGAAGCCTCTGATTAATGCAAAAGTAACCTAAATATCTCCAACGCCGGCTACCATTGCGTGAGACACTGACTTGTAAACCTATAAACACGCCCAAGAGGAACCTAAATAGCCTCTTACGTGTTTTTTAAATGCTTTGTCCTCCACATGGTGTCTATTTACACTTTTGCAATGGAGCTCATTTACGCATTTGAAATTTTACGGTCACCAAATTGCACAAACCACACCGCCTCTGTAACCAGTGCCTGGGCTTTGTTTGTTTTTTAACATACTTTGGATTCCCTCACTTAGGTTTGCATTTAAAGAGTATAGAATCTCTCAAATATAGAAATCAAACAGAAGTGAACACAGAAGTTGATTCCATGTGTTCAAATCATTCCTGAAGAGCTTTTAAAGTGCTCGCTGTCTTCACACACATCTCCTCTTTCACTTCAGGCAAACTCTTTGCTCTCCATATGAGACAAATGCAGATCTGTACATACTGCATGTACACAATATGCAGATTATTTACCCTGCTAAATAAAAAAATAAAAAACTCATCCCAAAGGAAAGGAAATACCAATCTGAAACCAAAAGTGAATTAATCTGACATTTTCCTGTTACAAATTCAGCATACATGCAACCAATGATAAGTCTTTGTAGCTTGAAATGAACAAAAATGGAAAACCTTCTCTATTAACAGTAATGTTTCTCCATGTCTTCTCTTTATTGTATTGTCAATGTTGTCACTGCACCACAAAAGACTTTCCCAAGCTAATCTCTGTCTCTGAGTCAATAACATTCACAAGCAATTTCCTTCTGTTCCCATTTTCGGACTAAATTGCATTCCAAACTCAGACACGTAACCTACACTGCAGCAGTCAGCACTATTGGATTTTCAAAACTATTTGTTCTACACTGCCAATGCTGGGCTTAAAAAACACCACATTGTACAATATATGGAACACAAGACATCAAATATTAAAAACAAAATTCAGATATAGTGTATACATTGATGAGGCTGTGTCATTAGCTTTGGGGTGGAAGTGAACAGAATCAATTGGATAAAGTGGGCGGTAATCAATGTGTTTGGTTGAGTCTCTTCTTCTGAGAGCATGTATCACACAACAGCAATCCATAGTTGTTCTGTCCTGAGGGTAGGCCTGATTGTTAAACAGACAGCTGCTTGTTGTTGTTTTTTCTTCCTAACTGGCTGGCGTAAATGATCAGTGTCGTGGGAATCCACAGGGAGAGTTGCTCAATTTCAATATATTCCCTGAGAGACTTGTGTTGAAATTGAGAAACAGTCCCAGGTGTTGATGGAATACTAAGCATACGCTGCCATTTTAAATTAAGTCAGTATTGTGAGAAGCAAAAAAAAAAAAACATGGTTTAAAATTCAAATGTGGACGTATGGGCAGCACACTGGCCTCAGAGGGTCTGGTGCTTGTATTTCTTTGATAAGGGGTTATAAAGGTCTGGGATGACTGATGGTACAAAGAGTTAATGGCAATAAAAATGATGTTTGGTAAAGAGGGGTGATCAGTTTACATGGGTCAGATAGATATTGTAAAAAAATAAAATAACCCAGCTCTGTAGATGGAAACTTCAACCCACCAATACCTCAAAAACTTACTTGGACTTTGTATAAACTGTGAAATACTACAGGCAGCATGGTGACCTGAATGAAACGGGGGAACGCTGATTTTTGTTCAAGGCCTCTGGTAAGGCACCCAAGAGGTAGCCTTACTGTTTCCCTTTGATGTTTAGGCATTCTGTATTCCTGGGTTGCGGTAAAACAACAAAGGACCATGTGGTGCGGAGGACTTATTACTTAAATCGACCGGCATTCGCAATTGAATGTTACGCTTCCCTCTTTCAGGTCTGTGCAGGCAGTAAGGCAGCACCAACAAATCAATGCCATCCGTATGGTTTCAACCACAGCAAACTGCTGAATGATTTCATGAGGTACTGTACATAAAATGACATCTCTGTTATAGTTTAACCCTTGTGTTGTCTTCCTGTTAACCATGAACTTGTCTTTCCAGGTCAAAATTAAAAATGATTTTTTTTTTTGTGCTTTTCCAATGTTTTTCTGATTTGTTTGTCACTTTTTCCATGCTTTTGGTGGCTTTAAAAAAAAAACAAAAAACCTGAGCTGGTTTAATAATAGATTTTACACTTATTCTTGGAATTCATGGTCAACAAACCTCATTCATATCAAATTATACATACATTTTTAGTTAAAAAAAGGCAGAAATTTTGAATTATTTTGACTAATAGGATCACAGATGGGTAGATGTCAAAGTTTAGTCCGGATACTGTTTTGAACCCGAATTCAAATGCTATAAGATTAAATAAAACACCCCAAAAATTCAATGAAAGTAATCCTTAATTTTACCGGAATATTGTTATATGGCATTCATGTTATTTTTGGGCAGGTTGGTTGAAATAAATCCATATTTCGGATATGAAACATTTTTAAACGGATCAATTTGACCCGAGGAAAACACAAGGGTTAAAATGGTTACAATTAATTTTTCGTCGAAGAAGGATGTGCATTTAATTCAATGTACATCATGACCATTCTACATGCCTCGTGTTAATAAAGTGTAATAAAGGGTAATACCACTCCTAACAGACGTTTTCTAAATTAGAAAGGCCTCCAATATAATGAAAGAGGAAGAAAAAGAAACCTAACATCAAACATGTCAAACATCAAAAAGCTCAACTCTACAGATAAAATAAAATAAGTCTCGGTTATGAAGATTTATTATTGCAAAGTCAGACATGTTGGTGGACGTGGAGACAGAGGGTCATATATTACGTTTTAAGTGTAGTATCCAGACTTCTGACGCCTGTTCTTTTGGCTCTTTAATTCTGTCAAGTATGATAAATATGTCTACAGGTTTGATCAAAAAAAGCCCTTGTTGGGGTTCATGTGGTCTGTGATGGGGGTTACTCCACCTCCTGGGAATGAGGTTTGAACTGTATTGCTGAGTTGTCTGCCATTAAAGCATGCATGAGGTTTTAATTCACTAATAAAACTTTATTCAGAGCTAATTTTAGAAACTGCACCACGTAAACAACATACCCTCACTCAGGAAAAATGTTAATTAACCGACTCCACATTTCATTTTCAGTAAGGAAAGGAATATTGGGATATTTTTTGACATTTCCCAATGAATTTATCTATATCATCAGATCAGCTCAATAAACTGTGCAAATCGTCAGCAAACATGAAATAAAAAAAAAATCTTTTCTCCTTCTTTACCTAGGCACATTCCCACTGACAGAAAGAGTTGCATTCATTGCATTTCTGGAAAACTTGTTGGTGGCATATTGTAGGTGGAGTGAACAAAGCTGAGGGAGTGGACGCTGAGGCACCGGGCCCCCAGATAGGAGGACAAAGGGCCCGGGAGAGCTCTAAGTGAAAGGGCCCTTGACAAAAGGCTGAGAAGAAGAGCGATTTATGAGCAGGGTTGGAGGGAGAGGACGCAGAGCCAGGGCCTGTGCCCACGCACCAAGGCCCCAGGTCTTGGTGAGCCGCTGAAGCATGTGGACCATGTGTGGTCCATTATCGCACCCGGCAAGAATCGAACACCACGCCTCCCTCAATGGGAAGACGGATGCCCCCTTGCTGATTGCCTGAAAACCTGGTAAGAAAGGCTCCAGGAACAAAGGCACCCGCTCTGTTGGGAGAGGGCCCTTAACAAAAGGTCACAGGAGCCATGCCTGGATGGGTTTAGTCTTCTTCAGGGGAGAACAATGGAGCGGACAGGTGCATCAGGAAGACGGACAAGAGGACAGAGTGGGTGAAAGGAGACAAATGGGCTTGAGTGTGGAGGTGGATGAAGGGGAGACACTGGCTTCCTGAGGAGAGCACAGCAAGAGAATCTGTCCTACAGTTTTATTTGCTGGTTTATTGACAGAGCACACAATAGAACCCTGATGTGTAAATGCGGTGATGTTATGGTAAAGTTATTAAGGGTGCTCCGATTGATCGGTCAATGATCGTCATCGGCCGATAAAGGCTTTAAATAGTTTGATCGGTGGTCTCCATAAAGGCCAATCAGATGACACACTACTCGTGAGAAGTACTACTGAAAAAATGTCTGCAGTGACTGAAAGGACATTTTTTAGGTTTTGAGCTCGGACAAAAAGCTAAACAATTACTGATATATTCTTTAAACATGTGCAACTATCAAATTGTAATTACCCAAAATAACATGATTGATTCAACACTCTTTGGCAAGTACAAATCTCTACTTTCATGAATGTTGGGGTGTCTTATTCAATTTTATAGCATTTGGGAAAAAAAATACTGAAGTGGTTTAAGTACATTCTTTTAATTTTAGTCTAAATAATTCCTAATTTCTGCTTTTCTAACTCAAACATTAGGTATAATTTCCTATAAATGAAGTTAATTGACCATAAATTCCAAAAATAACAGTAAAACTAAATTTAATAAGTTAGCGTAAAAAAAAAGTGACAAACATTGAAAAAAAGCGTCAAAAGTGTTGAAAAAAGGGACAAAAATGTAATAAAAAGTTAAAAACAACGATAGAAAGCATCAACAAAAGTGTTGACAACACAAGGGTTAAGTGTGTGTAAATTAACAATGACAAAATAAGGGTTAGTGGTTAAGCTCTAAGCTATTTAAGGTGTGTTTCTAACAGAGGAAGTAGATTGTTTCTGTCAATACAAGTAAACAGTTGCCAATTCATGATATATTATATTCTGTTAATTTTAATACATATACATTGTTGTTAAGACTATCAAAATGAATATATGTTAAATATATGACATGATAAATAGAAGGCTTCAAATAGACCCGGTGATCTGTATCAACCAATACTGCTTCCAGCAATTGGTGATCGGTCCCACAAATCCTGATCGGAGCACCCTTCCCAGACCGGAAGAGTCTACTGTTTGTAATTATTGCTTTCTAACGACGCCTGACACACTACCGCGCTCACAGTCATTTGACAAACATGTCAATACTTCCAGCCTCACGCACACGAGCAGAAGGACTTGTCATAACATGAGAATGAAGCCGTGAGTTATCCTTCCGTTTGTTCATTTTGCCTTCATCCGATCTTACTTTGAATGTTGCAGCCCTCGGGAGCAGGAAACAGATGGAGCCGTGTCTTCATCGGATCAAAAAAAGGCCAGGGGAGGCATTCAGGGCCCTCCTCTACAAACAAGCAGCCTCGTCTGCGTCCGCTGCTCTCTGGGCTGTTTCCAGGTCAGCCGGCAAAAGGGGCAGGGAGCAACTCTTCTCAGGAAACCTTTTCTCAAGGAATTAGGGTCAGTGACTTCACTCTGCTGACCTCCCGAGCACTCAGGATCAAGGATCAGGGGAGAATGGAAGGAAGAAACAGGATGACACTTACGTCATCCCCTGTCCCCCTCCCGTCCCGTCCCGTCTCCTGTGACCGGGTCTCTTACACAAGAGGCTTTAGAGCTGCCTTATCCGCTGTTAACAGCAGATGAGAAAAGGGGTTCAGAGAGCAGCGGGCTGTTGATGCCACTCATCAGACACTACAATCGCTGTCCTGGATGTCCCACAGGCCATATCTCACAACTGTCACTGCATATCTGTCAGCGCTTGAGCACGTATGTCACATAAACACGCACCCTTCAAATGGCTCTCAGCAGCTTGTTACAGCCTGGGATGGATGCCTGGGAGTGGCCTGGATGGAGCAGTGCGCCTGTTTCCATGCGACGGGGTGTGTTTGAAATCATCTCAGATAAGGTTGAGTAAATGGCAACACAGAGGCTGCTTGTTGCCCCTGGACAGAGTGGTGTGTCTCACTGTTGTGAAATATGTTAGTTTATGTTACAAAGCAACATTTGTTTTCAATCCAGGCGGCTCTCACAGTAGCATTTAAGTGATGAAAACGCACAGTCTAACCGTGTGATCGCACTGTGACTAATGAGATGGACAAGTCACCAGAGGGCCATCTATTTCTTATAGAGAGCTGAGAGAACAGGGACAGTCAAGCTTGTGTTGCTTGCTTGTTCCATGAGTCCACAGCCCTCTGGGGCAGATAGGCAGAGCTTCTATTCTTGCCGGACGCCGGAGAGCTCGGCAGCAATTCATGACAGGAAGTTGAGCACAAAAATAAAATAAAACATCCGGTTCATTTTCAAAATAAAATAGAACATGCTCACGGCGGATCATATCTCCCTGCACTACACCTTGAAAACACAGCACAGAGTATTTTCCCCTCTACTCCTCTGGATGGAAACAAACGGTTGGTTTTGTGGTTCTATTCTACATGAATTTGCGAGATGTCATGGGTCCTCGTGACTTCAGCTGTCAGTCATGGCCGCAGCCGTTCTGTAACAAATCCAGACCTGGTGGTGTTGACGGACGGCGGAGCACGGAGCCGACAGGCAGACGCTCTGCAACTGGTGGATAACTTGCAGAACAAAAAACACCAAACTAGGTTTGAGCGTTTGAAGCTTACTGTATACACTATAAAGTTGGTACATATTGTTTCTGTAAAAATGTAAGGGGTCTGTATTAAATAAATATATATTATTGTTATAAGAGTTGTTTAAACTATCATTTATCGGTAGCGGATTCAATAATCCAGTGTTGGCCGGGCCAATAATAAAATGGAACAATTTAATTATAGTTTGCCATTTTCATGAATAACAATACTAAAGCAGAACATAGTACATAAAACCAATGCATAGGCACAAATATAAATAAAGATAATGTTTTTTTTCTGGAAGTTTTGTTTGAAAAGATGGGGTTCATATTATATTTGAGATTGCAGATGTTTTTCCTTGTTTGGAGCCTTAATGTTGGTAGGCTAGCTAGTTTCTTTAAGTGTGTTCATAGTGTGTTTTGTTGGCTTAGTCAGCCCTAAAGCTGCAAGGACAACCCTACACAGAAAGGATTTAGGTTCTGCTTTATTATGTTTCACTTCTACAAGAGAAACAATATCTAACAGTATCTCAGTGAAACTTTCCCAAAAGGACTTGTCTGATAAATTGTTTCTTATTGTCAAAAAGTCAATTTACAGAAATAGGTGTTTGGAAAAGCGGGATATCATCTTATATGTGGGCCAAGATGATAACACGTCCATGATGTTGGACCAGCTCCACCCTCAGGAAAGAACAACCCATTGGGCTCACATTGTGAACATTATGTGAAAACAGAGGTGGTGAGAGCTGACGAGACCATCATTAGAACATCTGGAGAGGAAATATCACTATGGTGGTTTAGTGGCTTTGTCTGTTAAACTGTGTGGTCAACGAGTTAAAACTCCCCTGGTGTGTGTGTGTGTGTGTGTGTGTGTGTGTGTGTGTGTGTGTGTGTATTGGGTTTTATTCCAATTAGGAAAACACAGAGACAACATTTGGTTAACAAACAAGAGGCAGCATGCAGGCATTGTGCAACATGGCTATGGGTGTGACCACCCAGGTCCAGCATCTGGGATTTAGTCTGGAAAACAGTCAAATACAATCCGGCGCTGTGCAACACAAAGACTACCCACATGTTCTTCCTGTGGTGCAAAAATCAAAGCTCTTCTTGCTGAGATAAATATCAGCCAACACGAATATCACACAATCTTTCATCATCAGGCCAAATGTGGCGGTGAAACAATCATTTTACAGTATGTGCAATAGAGCCTGACCGAGAAAGGATATTTAAAGCCGATACCGATACAAATATTTAAAAGTCTGACATTCCGATATATCGGCCGATATACTGTATATAAAAAAAATAAATAAATCCAGAAACTCGTAACAAATCATAAACAGATTTCCCTAACATTAGTTATTTGTAGTTATTTATGAGTTCTCACTAAAACAATATGATAATAATTTGTTTATTGTCACAACAGCACAGAGAAACATCAAAATATATTAAAGTTCTGATAAATAAAATGTATAAAAATGCAAAATTAAGATATGAAACTTAAAGTCCTTTGAACAAACAATAAATATATATATATAAATATATATATATTTATTTATTAGAATTATTTATAATAATAATGTATACTTTATTAGTCCCACAAGGGGAAATTACAATTTACACACAGGCCTAAATTACACACACATGCTCTAAATGGAGAGATGTCAGATGCCAAGCAGTTGGGGGTTCGGTGCCTTGCTCAAAAGCACCTTGGCAGTACCCACCATACTTTGGTCCGTATGCAGACTTGAACCAGCAACCCCCCAGTTGCCAACCCAACTCCCTACGGACTGAGCTACTGCCACCCTTATTTGTCATTATAAATAATTCTGATGAGTGAATATTATATAAATTCATATTTTTTTAATCGGCCAGTATAAATGCCAATATCGAGTTCAGGTAATGCCTAATATCGGCCCGCTGATACAGTGTATCGGTCAGGCTCTAATGTGCAAACATGCAGGCTAATTTCCAAACATCTAGGGATGTGTGCGGAGGAACAATAACACGATCACTGCCAAGAAGCTTTTACTTTATCTGCTTCCAGCCACTCCAGCGTGCTAACCTTTTACTGCAGAAAATCCCTGAGCTTATTTCTCCCTGGATGGTTTAAATCAGCCTGGGATACGCCGTATCACACCATCAAGACAGGAACATTTAAACAAGTGAAACAGAGCCAGCTTTTGGTGAGACCCTGCCCAAGAAGACAAGATGCATAAATTCATTCTTATTCAGTCTTCTGCACTCACTGTTACTCCACTCCCACCTCGCCAGCAGATAAAGACACGACATCCAGATATAAACAGAGAGAAGAGATCAAAGATGTTTGAGTTGAGCCGGCCAGAAATACCATTCTGACGTGAAAGTTTCTCTCCGAGCATTTGTCCAAGTAACAAGCTGTCATTTCTGGTATGTGCTACTGAATATAACTAGCTGGGAAGAAAGGTGTATTTTTCATCTTGCAACACCTCCAGCTATATTTCAGGCACAACCCTCCGGCATATGCAGAATATTAATAAATCAAGACAAAAGAAATCATCTAGAGTGCTGCTTTTGGATGTTTCCTACACACTGGGGAGTAATTTGTTATTGCAGGTGGCCCCTTACAAGCCCAGTGTTCCTTCTCAAGTATCCTGAATAAAGAAAACAAAGCGTTTTCTTTCTTTGCTCTGCACACAAAGCATAACATACAAAAATAGCTTTGGACGATTAAATAAATCAGGTAAAAGGTAAAAAACAATAACTTTATTGTTTTCGTTTTTTTGCTTTCTAAGGTTAGGCTGATGCCAGGGCTTATGTGGCGCACACTTTGCATTAAATTCACAGAAGTAGATTAGTCTATTTTGCCCATAATCCCTTTGTTGCCCAGAGGAAAGGACTGGTGGGTCAAGCCTGGGGGATTCTTTCCGTGTCCACCGACAGCCTTATGGAGAGGGAAGCTACGATGCTTTGCCCAGACGAGCAGGCGAAGCCTCTTCTGTGCCACTGCTCCCCCACACACACACACACACACACCCCTACCCTCAGACAGACCAGGAACAAACCATAATGGCACAATGACCTACAAACCACAACCCCACGGGAATTATTCACATGCTTTTAAATCAGATTCCATTAAAAGTCAGCTGCAGTAGCAAAGCAGGAAAGGGGGGGGCATGTAACCCCCAACCACCCCCACCCCTTGCATTCTAACACACCATCATGTAATGAGCTCACGGCAAGACAAAAGACATTCGCTGGTCATGCTAAACAGCTTTGTTTCTGACATACTGTAGATAGTTTATGCAGCAGATGGATTACAGCACAGCTAAAAATATGAAGCATAAATAAAAAGGACTCCAAAAAGTTGAGAGGAAAAATGAGCATTAATAGTAGATAGCGTGTCACTTTTCTTCATACTTGTTTATCTTCTGGCTGAGATTAAGGCATAACTGTAGATTGTGTTATGATTAAATAATAGTGTGATTGAAGTAATTAACCTAACTAAACCCAATTAATTATTTGTGTAATGGAGTGTAATTTGAGATAAAGATCTTTCAGTTTCACATAATGCAAATGAATCACTAAACTGTGAAAGCTCATGAAGACTAAAATTAGTCATCACGACATTTACCAAAGCAGCAACTGAGAGACGCAAACTTTTTTATGTATTTATTTATTTATTTATTCATGTCCCCTCTGGGGAGCATGAATTTCAACAAACTGTCATTAGAAAACTGTTACAGGGTGTGGCCTTGACCAACTGCCACTTTGCTCGTTTGATAGCCATGATGTCTCTCTCAGGGGTGGGCCAAATTCTCTGGACGGACAAAACAGAGAAAGGAGAGGTAACCTTGCTCCTTATGACCTCATAAGGGGCAAGATTCCAGATCGGGCAATCTGAGCTTTCATTTTCTCAAAGACAGAGCAAGATACCCAGGGCTCGGTTTACACCTATCACCATTTCTAGCCACTGGGGGACCATAGGCAGGCCGGGGGAACGCATATTAATGTTAAACAACCTTAAAGTGAAATGTTCATGCCATGGGACCTTTAACAGTTTGATAGGTTTCCACCTGTGCAACATGGTCGGGTTCCCTCAGGTTTGGAGCTAGCTAATCATCACTCGGGGCACTCAATAAAAAGATGCACACCTCAGGGGTTCACGCTCTCATTTTCTCTGCTCTTAGGTCGGCTACACACTGGCGGCGGCGTGAGAGCGTGGCGTTTCTGTTGAGTGGCGGCTGCATGGATTTTTCTCTGTCCTACACATGTTTTTTCCATTTACATCTGATTCCACTTCAGATTTTTCCTTTTGATACTGGTTCTTATCAATTCTCGATTCCAATCCTTTAAATGGTGGAGTTGAGCTTATTTCACTGATGAGTTTATTTTTTTTAATTCTCAGTAGCTACACTTTCCAGATAGAGTAGGTCTAGACCACAATCTATAATTTACAGAGACCCAACAATCCCCCCCCCCACAGAACAAACTTACTTTTATCAGGAATACAGCTCGGACCATGGCTTCAACACAACAAGGAAGATAAAGAACTAAAACTTGCGCATGATGAATTTTGGATCCAATGATCAGAAATAAAAATCAAATGTTTTTCCATAACATCCATAATAATTACATAACTTTTCCAGTTATTTTTCAAAACCTATGAACCCTGTGAATAAAGTCGAGGTTAAAATCCCGTTTCTGGTGAGCAAATGAATGAGCTTGGCTTTTGGTCTGGGGTTTTATTTCGGACACCGCACACACTGTGTACAAAACTTATTCCACCAACTCTACTCCGCATCTACATGTCTGCTTCCTCTTTCTCTATCCCTCTTCTGCCCACTTCTCTCTCTCTCTCTCTCACACACACACACACACACACACACACACACACACACACACACACACACACACACACACACACACACACACACACACACACACACCTCTCTTAAAGGAGCCGCAGCACCATTTCACAACAAACCGAACCCCCCGGTCTGACGACAAACCCCACCCTACCGCCTAAACTAACCCTGTACTGTATAACTTCCATTAACTGTATAGTAATGGAACTTCTGATTGTAGCTGTACTGTAGTCTGATTACAAGTGCAAATGCTGTGAAATTAATTTATACATTTTAATTAATTTATACTCTTTATTGATCCCCTATGCGAAATTACAATTTACACTCTGTTGTTATTACACACTACACACACGCTCAGGTCCTTAACATATGCTAATGGAGAGATGTCAGAGTGTGCTGGACCAGCACTGTGAGTGGTTGAGGGGGGGTCGCTCCCTTGGCAGCACCTTGGCAGTGCCCACGAGGTGAACTGACATCTCTCGCGCTACCAGTCCACACTCCGTACTTTGGTCCAAATGGGGTCTTGAACCAGCGAGCCTATGGTTCCCAACCCAACTCACTACAGAGTGAGCGACTGCCACCCCAAAAAACAGCTTTCTGTGTGTAAAAAAAAATTGGCATAAAGGAAAGAATTTACATAAAAACACACAAACATAACATAATGTAACTACATGGGACAGCTTCCAATACTGTTAATGCTAAGCTTATAGACCACTTTCTTTCTGAATAATTCATTAATGCAACTACAGCTTGAATCATACGAATGATTTTCACAAACTATGTGAGAAACCCTTGTGTACATAACATAACCTGGAAGTGTAACTGGAATCAATTACCACTTTTACAACTCTTTTCATTCCAGCTGTATAAACTGTGCCCCCCGTTTTTATTATATGCAGCTTATAGCTTGTTCACAGCACAGTTTAGACAGTGTATGAGACGTCAGCAACCTTAAATCAGTCAATAAACTGCAACTACCTTGGAGGTTTTTAAAATAGTTTGATCATTTACACCACAACGCGCAGAGCATCTTAGGCTGCCAATCGTTGATCTAAGAAATATAGTGTTTATGATTCAATTTCCTCTCTGGGTGGAGAAAAAAGTAGCACTGCTGGTACAAAAAAAGAAAAAGGTACATACAGCCTAACTCCTCATGTTCTCAGTGATCTGATGGACCACCTGTTAGACATGATGGAGGCTGAGACTGGGAGGCCGCCATGGGGCTGTTCTATCAAACAGTCAGAGTCATCCGGGAGGAATCCGGCTGTAAAGCGCACCGTCACTGTGAAATCACTTAGACAAGCTCATAAAAAAAAGAAAAAAGAAAAAGGCAGGCACACGCGCACACGCGCACACACACACACACACACAAACAAACACACGTGGATGAATTTGAACTGCTTAACAATGAACGCAGAGGCAATCACTATCACCCGTCCTAAAAAACTCGAAGAGCCATTATCCAGCACCACTATCGGGGGGGGGGTTGCTGGTAAAAGTAGATTATCTCGTCAGGGAGTAACAAATAACATCCTACCCACAAAACCCATGATGTCTTGTAAACCTTTTGCAATCCCATTCTTCTGATGGAGTATATGTGGTCAGCGCTTACTGCTTTCCAACTCTTGGGAACTCTGTGCTTCTATTCAAAGAAGCTTTTTAAGTTGCATATCTATAAGCCAAACATATCACTTCTAATCTACTGATTGTTAAGATCTTAGCTTTACGCAAAGTCAAATTTTAAGAAAAGGCCATAGCCATATAAAAAAATTAGCTGTGAGAGCACTCCTCTGCAAGTCCCTTTGTCTCCTTTGATTACCCCAAATTCCTCTCACTAGAGTGAGCAGATAATGCCAACCTCGTCTCAGATATGTATAGTTGTTAAACGGGCGATCACACGCTGTTTCTTTACATCGTCTGCTGGGCCGTTTTCTATTCATGCCATTCTTCTTGGGAGCCAGCATCGCCTGCACCAGATTCATTGTGGAGGATGTTAAGTCTACCGCGAACTATTAGGAGACTCGAGATCAGGTTACACTGTTTTACATGAACACAGGAAGTTTTTCCAGGGGTAATGAGAATGTGTGCCAGCCCAGAAAAGTTGCAAAGCGCACTCAGCGGGCCCCAGGGGCAGACAAAACACCATTAAGTATTAAGGCTACTTAAATGGAAAGAAATTCACTGTGTCAACCCAATTTCCTCACGAAGGAGCGGGGGAAGCCATAATCTCAAAAATAACATGTTGACAGAAGGTGAATGTTCATCTCGCTACTAGTTCTGCGGTAATGACCAAAACGGTGAGATGGGGATGAATTACATTTGCCTCTGACTCACAGCGGCAGATGAAATATCCAAGAATAGCAACATGATGCACAAGATGATTAGTTGACTGAAAATTAGCCGTCGGCCATTTTAATAAATAATTGTCATTTATCAAGCAACATTTTAACTTTTTTTTCTTTCTTTATGGAGCCGTCTCTAGCGCACCCAGTAACAGTGTTCCCATGTTGGCTAAGTCCTGCGGCGGCCAGGGTTCGAATCCGACCTGCGGCCCTTTGCTGTGACATCCCCCCCTTTCATGTCCATCCACTGTGGAGGGAAAAGCTCCAAAAATAATCTTTAAAAAATAAATAAAATTGTTTTCCTATATAAACTTTGCTTTAAATGAAATCATTTTGTGTTTTGGACTGTTAGTTGGACTAAAACACATTATAAGTGTCCCTTTGAGCTCAGGGAAATTGCAAGCAGAATTTTTCACTTGTTTCACTGAAAATAAGGATTTGTTGCAGCCCTGTGAATTTTTTTAGAGTCTACAAACAGTATAAATCCCAATGTTAACATGCAAAACAGCAGGTAAAATATTTTACAATGTTCACCATCTTTGTTTAGCGTGTTATGCTAACATATGTTAATTAGCAAAACAACACAAAGTACATCTGACGCTGATGGGGATGTCATTAGTTTTGTTGGTATTTGGTCATAAACAAAGTATTGGAAGAGATGATAAACATGATGGCACTGGATGAAAAGGAGGATAATGATAAACCATCACTCTAAGGGGAAGCTGAATGTCTGTACCAAATTTCAATAATTGGATGGCTTCCTATGAAATTTGGTAAATTTGGCTACCAAAGTGGTGGATCGACCAACATCCAAATCCAGAGAGCCATGATGTTAGCACAGATAAACATTGAGGCAATTGATTTGTATGGTGTTATTGAACATTAGCGCTAAATACATGAAACATGGTGATGTAAGCCTACATTAACATATAAGAAGTGTGATCAGCAAAATAAATTGCGGAAACCAGATGAACTTTCCACAAAACGCTGAAATGGTAAATCATGAAATTCAGACATGAATATTAACAACAAAGAAAAATAACAACCCTGCGAGTAAACACAGCTTTTTCCTTCATTCTAGTCCTAAAGCCTTGTTGGATAAATGCTACATGAATTCCGACAGAACACTACCTGCTTGTGACCAAGGGGGTAAGCGGGCGTCCACGAAGCATAGCTCCTATGGCGCCATTTTAATGCTACAAAGCACTCCCCCGCCATTAGCATCCCATTGACTGCCATTCATTTTGGCGCCACTTCAACAGTGAATAACTTTACATCTGAAGCGATTAAAACCTTAAGTCAGTTGCTAGTCAGCAAACGTTGTGGTGAACTTGGTAAATGCTATATATTGCATTGTCACTTTTTGCATGTTAACATGCTGAATTTACCATTTAGCTCTGCTGCTAATTACACCTTCACAGAGTTGCTGGCATGGCTGTAGACTCTTAGTCTTGTTGCCTTATAAATGACTTAATGTTTCACTGATTAGAAAACCAATTAACCACATTAATTGATTAATCATTTGAGCAATAAAAGCTATAGCAACTTCACGACATTGAGACCAAGCAATTTCCATCTGAGCTCATAAATCTGATTGTAAATCTGGTATTTTTTTCCTGGCGTTTCACTACAAACAGCCAAATAGGAGAGGGACTTATGGCTTGTTGTTTTTTCACCAGAGCTCAGATAATCGATACGACTATTGACCTCTGTCTGCCAGCGTAACAAAAAAGAGTCAGACCACAAAGCTCCAGCCAATACACATGCTGTATCTGTTGAGAGTGAGAATGAAATAAAGCGCTCATCTGTCAGTTCATCCCATCATAATTCAGTTCTAGCTCAGTCTGCTATTATTGCCCAAAGTAGTGGTGAGTGTTGGGTGAACCGCTGCAGAATAATGAAATCACTGGCAGCGGATGCGATGGCTATACACCCGCTCTCTGCCATGCCCGTTATGCCAGTGCAACAGAGTGCATTCCTGGAGCTTAGCACATATTAAAAATTCAAGTCACGCAAACTGGGTTAACACACCAAACAGCGCACACATTTAGTTTAGCTCAGTAACCATGGCCAGTATCTTGTGGCAAAGAAATACACACTTTAGTGTCACTTTGGCAAGAAAAGGCTGCTTAACTCAGAAAATGAAGGGAATAAGGTATTCATGATCTTTTCCTCTTTGTATGACCCTTAAACTGTGTTTTACAGTGAAGGACGCAGGGGAGACAACTAAACACACACAGTGGTGTGAAGGCAGACATCATCCTCTGTATTGCCCTGCTCATCACTTCAACCCTCAGGGACTGCTTTAAGGGCTGCGAGCGAAGGACCTTCAGTAAGAGACCTTCAACAGCAGCACTCGAGGTGTGCTCACAGGTTTTTATGAGGTGCAAAGTGAGCTATTATTCCCTCCAATCCTTCAGCCGCCTATCCTGAGGGCGAGGAATTCTCTTTAAACTTCAAAGATCAATACTTATATATACAGTTTATGGATTTTTATGACTTGAAAAGTGTACTTGCAATTTACCTAGCCCCTCTTTTGGAAAAGCCAAGCTGGAATGGGATGGGACCGCACTGCATTGACTCAATGCTTTACTTGCAAATTAGGGCTGAAATGATTCCTCGAGTAACTTGAATAATTCAATTACTAAAAATCCTTTTTGCAAAATGATTTGCCTCAAAGCTTCGTTTAATGAATGTTTCTGCACGGAGGATTATTATTGTCGCACACTGGGCTGACGCAACTTGCGACACATGCCCTCTTAATACATCCATGGACACATGCCATGAAGACTGATTACAAAATTAAGCGTAAGGGGCTAAGAGAAGAGACAGGCTGGAGAAAACGACAGTGTCCAAAGGTTGGAACCAGTACAAACGTAAAAAAACAAAAACTTGGTACAGCGTGTCTACTGCAAAATCAAACTAGCGTACCGCGATAATAGCACAACGTCAATGCTTCAGCATCTCAACAGAAAACATCAAGTCTAACTTAACCATCCATTTTAAGAAGCGGACCTGAAAAAAGTAAATCACAGAGTCGTATGACTATGAAACTACACCAAAAAAACACCAAAATCAAAAGACAAAACATAGTGGTGACCACTATTTGATCTAAAGAGACGACTTGTTGACTGTCCCTAACAGCTGATTGTTGCACACCACTCTCTTTCACTCTCTCTCTTCACAGAGAAACAGCTGATCAACTATCTACTAGCACAAGTGTAAAAGAGCTGTGTGACATTGTAATCAACTATATGTATGAAAATAGGTTGAGTATTACTAATATGAACATATACGTCTATATACAGATCAGTCTCTGGTTGAAACTTGTAGTTCTGAAAGTTAAGTTGCACAACTTAAAGGTCCAATGACATGAACCTTTCACTTTATGAGGGTTTTGAAGATTAATATGACTTCCTCCTGCCTATAGTTCTCCAGTGGCTAGAAATGGCAATAGGTGTAAGGTAGGCTCTGCCTTTGAGAAAAAAAGCTACAGACTCAGAAATGGCACATACTGAGGAAAGCTCATTGTGGGACTGGCTCTAGTGGCTGAATTTTGAGAAAGAGACTTCAGATACAGTATTAGGGGACCACTAAGATCTATATAAAAGAGACTTCAGATACAGTATTAGGGGACCACTAAGATCTATATAAAAGAGACTTCAGATACAGTATTAGGGGACCACTAAGGTCTATATAAAAGAGACTTCAGATACAGTATTAGGGACCACTAAGGTCTATATAAAAGGATCCAAAGAGCACCATGTCATGGGACCTTTAAGGTCATGTTTATGTATGTTTAATGTGTTTTGTAGCTTGAGGTTGTTATTGCATTTCAGAAAATGTTTTCTGTAAAAACAACGTAATATGGCACTTAAATGCACTTAATATGTTTAGTTTTTTGAGAGCTATGTAAGCAATGGAGTCAATTAAATTTAGCTTTTTCCGAAAATTAAACCAAATTATTGTATATTATTGCTCGTCAATAAAACAAAAGTATTTATTTTCCGATTACTCGATTAATGGATGGAATAATCGGTAGAATACTCGATTACTAAAAGAATCGGTTACTGCAGCCCTAATGCAAACAGATTGACAAAGCACTACATCTGGTTTCAAACTGGGATCCACAACCCAGAGGGAACAAAACATCTCTGCATTAGTGTCCTTCAATTGTATTATTCATGTTCTCCCGGCAAATTATTGTTTTCGACAAATGCCAGTATTTGGTAGAATTAATGAGCAACATTTTTCACCACACATCAGGTTTTGTACACTGCAGTCAAGCCACGTCCCAAAGATGTGAGCTTATCTTTTTTCCAATAAAGCACAATTTTGGGTGTTAATCTTAACCTATTATAAGCCTTTGTTTGGGATCCACATTGCATTGTAAGTGCTTGATATAACTTACAATGATGGGCAGTTAAAAAGAATGACTCTCTGCCTGTAGAATGGACAACCACATGGTCATACATATGGCCAGTAAAAACAAATGGCCTGTGTCAGTAAAATGTGTTTTTCTGATGACATCCCAAGTGTGGTGTGGAAAAATGGTTGGTTTATTGCTAAGGCCTGAATGAGAACAAAGAGCTTGCAGCACCATTTTCACAGCCTCATCATGTAGAATTGATCTTCCTGTGGGTCATGGACCTCTTTTTTCCCTCATCCCTTAATCCACTAAGCTACACCTCAGGACTGTACTTGTCATCTCATATCACCAAGCCAGTAGGGAGGCTTTAACAAATCAATTTCCAGTCTCTTGCTGGTTAGCTCTATTGGAGGCCGCCACCGGTCCTTGGTTTTAGGGGAAAACACCATGTATTACTCATTAAAACCATTGATGCTCCTGATGAAATATCTTGGAGAAGAATATGTTTTTTTTAAGAATGAGGCTGGTCGCTGGAATCTCCCAATACCATTAGATCCCACACAAATCCACCTTGTCAGGCTTCAAGTAATGTGTTCTCCTAAAGATGTTAGCGTAGGTGCAGTTTCTTCTTTGAAAGACAAGCAAAACACAGCACTGAAGGCTTTTCTTCTTTCTTCTCTTCTGCCTTTTTCCAAAATAAGTTTCCAAATACAGCTCCTCAGATGGTTTTGTGCAACAAACCACATGGCGCATTGGGTTAAGAAACACTCTATATTGTTCTCATTTGTCAACAATCTTGTCTCGCTTTGCCAGACCTTCGTCCACAGCGCTGTGGAGGAGGGTCTGGCTAGTCCACACAGCATTCCTGGATTGGAGAAAAACGTGGTCTGGTTTATTGGCATTTCTTTGAACTGATCACAACCGTCTCGGGCGATGCTAAGTACCTGGAAAAAACGCAAAATAGTCTCTGGAAGGAACTTGTTTAACTCGTGCAACAGAAAACTCAGTTTGGATAGATAGTCTAGTTAGTCTATCTGGATCTACCCTGCAGAGATCTGAGAAAAGGTTAACCATAGTCCTCAAAGAAACAACGAGAGTTTAAAAAGCCAACACAAAGGAAGCCCAACGCATATCCTGTCTAAATGAGTCAAATATGGAAAGAATTCCGTCGGCAATCCTGGCAGTGGAACGTCAAGGATATAGACTAACAAACACCAAGAAAAGACCAAAACAAATTGATGCAGCTAACAAGTATTGTCTGTGTAGTCAAAGCCACATACAGCTTATTTGTCCGTGCCGTAGAACGCCACTGTCTAGACATGACAAACACATCAATGAGCCACACCATTGCACTGGGTGACATGTTCCATCATCACTATCAGCGGAGGCACAGCAGTTCAATTCATTTCCAAAGTCCAAACCGTATGAATGTATGTCCCAGGCCAGGATAGGAAATTAACTAACAATGTAAAGATTTACAAGCCACTGACAGACATGTTCAAATTTGATTCATTCAATAAATTATTATTTTGTCTTAAATCCACCATCCATTTACATATTATACCAACATTTGCAGCATCCTGAGCCTTTTTGGTAAGGTTACTACAAAAACTCAGCCTAGAGTTGTTTTTTCACCCCAAAAAAGTTTCCTTTTATTTTTAAAGACCTATACAAAAAACTTTCTCTGTCTCCGCAACTTCATTGCAACAAACGTACAAAAAAACATTGCAACTTGTATCGCAATTTTTTCCAAAAGTTCCCGCAACATCAGGCATTTTGGGCCACAACAATCTCAAAAAAAGTCTGTGAAATCCTGGAGGGACAGTGCAATGAACGCAAAAAGCAAGTAAGACATTAACTTGGATGCTTAGAATGCAACATGAAAAAAGAGTAGACAATTTTACATTTGAATAATGCATGATATTGCACAGGTTTTCAGTTTCAGTCTATTTACATAGAAGGCTGGGTAGAAAAAAAAGCAGCAGGATAATTGCTTTGCACTAGTCAATGTCAGTTACTCACAATCAGAGAGCATTCAGGGGAAATTAGCAGGTACTTTTTGTTCATTCTCAGCCAGGCATAATCATTTTATGGGTTTCCCTAAAGTAAATAATTTAGCTGTACCAAGACTCTTGAGATAAACTGAAACACTGAGCTGGTGTTTGATCTAGCTCATAAATCTCCCAATTATCTGACTGGGCCTACTGTATACTTCAGAAGCTGGTCCCAAATAAACAGCCTCAAATCCAGCTCAAATAAACACAACCCCAACAGCCATAAACACATCAGCTAATAACCCAAACCGAAGCTGCTGAAAATAATGCGAGTACATGCTGTCAATGAGAAAATAGTGTTGACCTCTGGTTGACTGATGCTGGAGATATACCAGGTTGTTTGTCCATAATAGTGATTTAGTACATGCTTTTGGCATTCTTTGACTGTCTCATTAACGTGCATCATTTGCAGTACCACTAGGTATTAGGTGTGATTTTATATTCCAATATTTTCCTGCTAATAAAGTGTGGTTGACTTGCCAAGTATTTGCTAATGAGGGCATTAGAAAATAATACCTGTATTCCATGAAAAAAAATTTAAGTGGAAAATGAGGAAGGCAGCTCAACATATGAAACATTTATGAAGTCTCTTTGTGATGATATGCTAAGGTCAGTGTTCCAGTAAAACTAATGTTGGCCAAAAAAAAAAAAAAAAAACATCATAGTGGATCAAAAGCGCTCACAATGCTCCACAGTGTACATGTATCATACTGCATACATTGTTGTGATGGATAGTGATTACTTTAATATTAATAATTTATACTCTTTATTGATCCCCTATGGGGATATTACAATTTACACTCTGTTGTTATTATACACAGGCCTAAACTACACAGACATGCTCAGGTCCTACACTTCCTGACTGTAACACACAGCAGACAACAGACAAACAGAAAAAAAGGAGCAACTAGAAAATCAACATATAACATTAGTAGGCAATAATCAATTATGGTCTGTCACTGCATCGTTGCAAAATCGGGATGCATTCCTTTCAACACACCTAGTCATGAAAATCTAGCAACCAATATGTTCATTTTGCACACTGAGAAAGAAAGGTAGGGGTCTAAGTTAAGAGAAGTTTAACAGCCTGTGGACCAGGGACTGAAAGGTTTTAACTCTTAATCTGGTTTAGCCTTGGCGTCTACAGCCGCAGCAGCTGACTCACCCTTGGGAGTCCACTGACAGTTACACAGAAATCCTCCTAAGTCAGGCAAATCTGCAAATAATTAAAGATTTTGGAAGAATCCTCTATTTTATTAATAAATATATCACCCAAATCTATTTTGAGGAAGCAGCTGTTTAGTATCATCCATCTGTTACATTGCTTTAGGTACCTTTGCCAATATTGTCATTATTATAGTATTATCTGTGGGTTTCAGATGAAGGAACCTGCAAAACTGCATGTAAATAACTGTTTTTGATTATTTGTGGACAAAACTGGAACCGTAGCGCAGGCATTCCTCTGCACAAAATGATGTCAATTATTTGAATGGAGACAAATTAGTTAGGTTGTATACGTGAAATGCAATACCCTGAAAAAAAGACCACTGATGGCTTCTGAGAATAAATACGCAATATTTCTTTCATATAGCCATTATTCCCATTAATCTGATACTGGACATGATGTGAGCTGGTTTCTTGAAGGAAACCAGAGGTCTTGATGGTCTAAATGCTATGCGGTAATTCATAATGATGATTATGTGACTATGGCAGAAAAGCTATGAATGTTTCCTTTCTAACAATATACTCACTTAGATGCTGTACTGTAAGAGATGCTGTACTGAAATGAATTATTTCAAATATTGATTTTTGAATAACAACACCTGTGTTGAGCAAGTTGTGGAGCACACATATACTGTAGCTGAATTCTGGCTCTCAGATGGGAAACAGTAATTGCACAGAGTGAAAGCCAAGTTTGCAATTTAGCAATTTTGCAAATACTCACAAAAACAACAGCCAATTACACTGGAAAAACAAATGTGCAACCACAGCCTAACTACGAACGAGGAATCATTTTGTGTGTTAAATAAATAAGTACATAAAATAGAAATGTGAGTCCCACAAACACTGTTTCTGCGTTTTAAAAATGTAATTACTAAAAAGCTTTGCAAGAAGGAACATTCTATAAAAGACAATTAATTTTGTCCTCCAGATCAGAGCATTGTGAAAACAGCTATATTTTCTCCTTTATTCTTCTCCACAAGTGGAATTTCCTGATTTCCAAAGACCCCTCATTTGCCAATGTCAAGTTGTTACCGCAGATTTAAAGCTCATCAAACATGCCAGCATGCACCCTGCTAACTCATCTGTGCATTGTGACAGCCTATATCCATCATTCATTTACATGATTTACAGCCAAACGTCTCCAACGGTAAAGTGTGAGATACATCATCTCCGACATCGTTCTGACCTGTACTTGTGCAACGCAAAACATACAAAAACACTCAAAAGTTGTCGTCCCCCAGTTAGAGCTGAGCAATAAACCAATGTTGTATCAATATCGTGATATGAGACTAGATATCGTAACTGTTGTAACTGTTCTATTATTTGCCTTTACCACCTTAGTCATTATATCCACATTACTGATGGCTATTTATAAAAAATCTCATTGTGTCAATATTTTGTGAACGCACCAATAGTCAACCCTACAATATCGTTGTGGTATCGATTTCGAGGTATTTGGTAAAAAATATCGTGATATTTGATTTTTTTTCATATCGCCCAGCTCTACCCACAGGAAATACAGACAAATGTCTAATGCGGTGACATTACAGGCAATGGACACATAAGTCATACATTTTCCTGTATGGATTTACACGTAATTGAATGAATGAATGAATGAATGAATGAATGGGCTCTACAATCGGCTGTAGGAAGAAATGAATTAAATCTTTATTCCCCTAATAACGGCCAGCCATCTGTGTGCACACTGGGAAACTATGGTGGATTGTTCCATCACTGAAAATCAATAACCCACTGCCTGAGCTGCCGGTGGTAGATGCTAGCTTCTGAGGAGAATGAGAAAATGAGGTGCGGGATGCACGGTTAAGAGGTGGTGTAATCACAGTGCCGATCAATGTCTATTGTCTCCCAACATCTTTCCCGGGTCCCGGGAGACTCAACAAGGCCACATGGTAAGGCCTGCCTGCTTTACTTCATCTGTCATATGGAGAGTAACCAGCTCCATCAATCAGGTGGAGTGAGCACATCTTTCCAGAGTAGTGCTAAATGAGAAGCGTAGCCAAGTCATTTAATTGAGTGTTTAGGTCTGATAAGGTATTCTTTATTTACACAAGTGGTGGAAATCTGCCAGCAGGGTAAGATCATTTCCAATCTTCCCAAACATAAACTGACTGGCCTCAAGAAGTTCTTTGATCAAAGTGTCATTCTCCGGATAGTGTGATCCGTCTTTTTCCAAGATGATGGCGCTTGTTTCTAGAAAATTAAACATTAAGCCTGACCATGAGGCTAAAATACTGGCTGGGGTCATCACTGTTTCGGCTTAAGGGGTGGTTTGAGTGACAGTTTGTGTGAACAGTCATGAGCCTTGTGTGTCTGAAGACGAGGGTCTTCGTCGAGGACCCCAGGCAGTCACTCACACAAATGAAAAGCAAAGCTTGTGAGTCAGCAGGGCCGTGGATGGTTTTACCTTGAACTGCTTCCTAATTAAAAACAACCACTGATGTTTCTACCATGTGGTGGCGAGAAATGTGTCTACTGTACAGGCTGAACACGTTTCGAAGAGCCGCTTGGGGGGGATCCGATGTGGTTTTGGGCCCTCTTAACATATCATCAGGTAAATGTAGGACGTCCCTAAAGCAGCCGGAGTTCACAGTCAGGACAACACACGCTCACCACAGACTGAAACAGATCAGCCTCGAGGCCTTCACAGTCACGCTTAAAACCAAGGACCCAAGGGCGTAACTTTGGTGGGTGGAGATCTTCAACTATCTAGGGAGACACCGGGACATGCATGCATGTATTTAAAAAAAACAAGCGACAAAGACGTAGAAAAGTGTCCCAAAAAAATGAAAAAAGCAACAAATACACTGAAAAACAACAAAAAAACTTATTGTGGGGGAGGTTGTAACTATGGGCGGGGGGGAAAAAAATAGATAAGGCATCTTATCGATATTTAAATCCAATTTTGCAGCAATACAATTGAAGTGTACAGAGAAATATATCTTTTTAGATAAAACAGATGTCAAAGTTTCCTTTTGGGGACATCATTTCAAATTGGGAATAAATAATAAAAATGATGAAATTGCAATTATACTGTATCGTGGCATAAGTATTGTGATGATATTGTATCGGGAGGCCTCTGGTGATTCCCACCCCTAACTGTAACCACCCCATCCCTCTCATAAATTGCGCCTATGCAAGGATCAGACCTTCCATTTAATGCCATAATGCTCCATCAGTCATTCTTTCTTGCCAGCTCTGCGCTTTTCTCTTTTGTTTTTATGTATAACCTAAATATCTCCCAGTTTATGAATTTAATTTTCTTCAGAATGCCTTTAAGAAGTCTCATGCCGTCTGAGCAGCTGACAGCGCTTCTCTCTACATCCTCAAACCTCAAGGGCTGGTAAAGGAAAAACAGTCGCGCACACTTTCTCCCAACCCAATCTTCCTCCTCGGATCAAAAATAAACTCGGCCCAATTGTGTGCATCCATCTCCTGGCGAAGAGGAAGACCTCACTTGGCAAAATAGCCAGTGGGGGAAAGTAGCACATGCGAGAAGTCAAAGATGAGGAAAAACACCGCGGCCACAGATACGGAGGGTCAGTGCTCAGCCAAAATAAACCACGGAAATCAACCCTGTAAACCATCTCAATTCTATCAATCCGTCACCAGTGTGATTTTTTTCATGATGCGAGCAACAGAGAGAGAGAGAGAGAGAGAGAGAGAGAGAGAGAGAGAGACGAGAAAGTTGGCTTGGTCTATGAAATACAATTCAACACAAGCTGTTCTCCATCTGGAGAGATGTCAGACTCGTCTACCTCACTGAGCCATGACAAGCTTACATAAGAACTAGTCAATTTACACCACATTTGATTGGATTTGGTATTTCCACAAGCATACATCCAAACACAAAAAAAATATATGGCCTTTACTTAACATGACTTATTAGAAATAAAAGCATTTGTTCAAACGGTACAGGTGTAGCTGGTGAGGAATAGCAAAAGCACAAACAGAAATATTAGCATAAAGACAACAAGGCAACAGTAGGAACTTAACCTACATATACAACTGCTTTCATTCTTTCATAACCACACACAACTATTGAGTGAAAAGCCCCCTAAGGCTGAGATTACAGTTCTGGATTGGATTCAACTCTTGCCCTCTCTCAGTGTTGCTATTTGATGCTATTTTTTTTTTAAACTTACTTAAATGAAACTATACGAGGACCTGGGCCAGACTGGTCGTCTGGTTGTAAATAACCTGTGGTGTCCCAGGGGGTGGCATCCTGCATGCTGTTGTGCTTTGCACGCATTTTGCAGAGCACTAAAACCACGCACTGGGTTCCCAAGGCTCAACAGTATCAATTAGAGGCAGCTTGTAAAAAGATGTGCTTCCTCCGTTGCTGTGGTCTGGTGAGAGGTAGGAAGTGAGGGAAGAGAGAGGGAGGAGGCAAATCCTCCACAAGAATCCAGTCGTCAGTTTGCTCCGTTGGCTTGTTCACAGATAAAGAAAATGTGTTTTAGAACACACACCTGACCATTCCCTCGGTTTCCGTTCTCTGATCTGAAGAGTCCGTCCCCTTTCTACCGATACCTCAACTCAGTGACTTGATGGAACACACAAGACCAGAATGAAAGCCACAAGGGTCACATGTTTTCTTGTGTCCCAGAGTTCCAATCCTGAGGGGAGCGGCAGGTTCCCCAGACCACAGGCCATTCTGTGCTGTATTTGACTCACTTCCCACACTTAGGAAACACCAGATACTGTAATCGTACTTGAAAACCGCTTTGACCACAATAGTAACACAAAACTGAGAAATTCCAAAACTTGCGTCCTTTTAAGAAATTAACATAAAATAAGGGAAAAAGTCCTAACGGTTGATGATGTCAGATTAAAAGATAGTTTTGATATAAGAGCCCAATATAAGGCCGATACTGATACAAATATTTTATTTAATTTAAATTTTTATTTATTTGGTTATTTAAAAATCCGATATTGTGATATATCGGGCAATATACTATAGTATATTTAAAAAATAAATCCAGAAACACGTAACAAAACATAAACAGATTTCCCTAACATTAGTTATTTGTAGTTATTTATAAGTTATCACTAAAATAAAATGATAATTCCTTTGTACACAAAACACAATAACCAAAAAAAGAATGAATGTTGCCAACAGGAACGTTGTAGAGCGCCCTCTGGTGGACAAACTATGCAACGCCAACACTCATAACATGGTTGACAGTCCATTTTTATTTTATTTTTAAAATATGCATTTATCAGAATCATTTATTTATTTGTCATTATAAATGATTTTGATGAATGGATATTTTAAAAAAGTATTATTAATGTCGATACTGATAGATCGGGAAATGCCTAATATCATTATCATCGGTCAGGCCCTACCTGATATCCTGCACAGAAAATAAGCACAGCGGAAACATCATTAAATATATATCGTTACACGTTACAGTTACGGTTGAAAATGAGAGGTGAATGAGTGCTGCTGTTACATGTCACATGCCAGCTGGACACTTCCTAATATTTATACGCTTCAGAATATAAATGCAAAGGGTAGGTTAAAGCTTCACAACCGTTAAATCCACTATCAAAAACACCAACCCCTCCACAATGACGGCACCAATCTGTCGATTTGGGTTATGTAAAATAGGTTTAAACGTTCTTGATTTCACTTCTTCGTCAGTATAATATGGCTCATAGTGGCTCACGCAATGCAATTACTCCAATTATAAATGAAAGTATGGCAACCATTCTGACATTTTTGGAAACCAGCTCTAAAACGCCACATTTCCTCAAGTGCATTGATCATTGCATCATCTTTCCATGCCACCCAAAACTAACAAGCGTAACTGGCATATTCACAACACGAAGAAGCTTCTGTTCTTCTCACTAATTGTGAATCGGCTCGGCCTTTTTTTTTGGGTTTTGACACTTGCAAACTCTAACCAGAGCACGTACAACCGTAATGAGTTTACCCAATTGGTCCTGACAAGTTTGGTCCGCAAAGCTGCAGCAGTTTTCTGCTCTGTCCATTCACTGAACACTGAGGTCTTGCTTCTTTGTCCTTTATAAACAACAGGCCAACACAACCAGGGCTTAATTCCCCTCTATTTGGGAACAAATAGCCTCCTTCATTGGGTCCAGGGAGAACAGAGGCACCACACAGCCCCTTCTTCTCACAATGGACAAAGGCATTGCCGCCGGACCGGCCAACTTGTGTCATAACCTTATCGAAACGAGCCAGTGCTCCTTGTCAGAAAATAAGGCCACCAAGATGGAGAGGCCCGGTGAAGAGGGGTAGCCGTCTCCTCTTCCTTACTGAAAAGGACCAACTATAGCATCCCTGTTGGATATGGGGGGCAGGGGAGTTTTTGTTTCTATTGGCTTGATGTTCTCTGCTTACATGTCGTGCCCCCTCTCATCCACAGTCCTGTTAATCCCATTAATATGAAGAGGGCCAAGAGCCTGAGAGTGGCCACAGCTTAAGAGCCATCAGCCAGCATTAGCCCTCGAAATCCAAAACCTTGTCTAGACCCATTTACAACTTAACCCTGCAGAGTTAAATCATTTGAGACTCACCTCTAATGATGGGAGCATAACCTAGAGCCAGCATTTCCCCATCACCGCACACGTCTGCTAGGAGTTGACACACCAGATACATTATGTTATTTGACTTTGAACCCCACTAATCTGGTTCTGTTGGTCAAATAGCACATTTGTTCCGCCATTTTGACTTACTGTATTCCTTGGCAGCTTTTTAACCTTCCTCACATTATTGAATAGCTTTGTTGAACATCTGCCATGCAATACTGACCATGTGAGGGATTTGCTTATTGGATGATTCAGTCTGGTATTAAACTTTATTCCCATTTAAAGCGATTACTATCATGTGTGTCTGTCTGTGTGCCGTATACTGTATGTGTGTGTGCTGCTATAACCACATGATATATTAGGAGAGATAAGCTGTTGGCTTTTAATTAAATAGCCAGGCAAGGGGCACTGAGAATACCCAAATAAGACGTCTTGTGCCGGGCAGCAAAGCCAATCTCGAATGCGGGCAGAAAACCCAACATTTACACATGGCTACATTTCTCATCCCACTGCATACCAGTGGGGTGATTATAAAGCATTAGAGCCTTATTAATGCAGCTTTGAAGCAGCTTGCCTTGACCGGGCCAGGGCCCATCGAGGGCTTTAAAGAAACAATGAACATGTTGACTGCTCATGAGCGGCTTTCAATCCCAAAGTGAGAACAGTTACCTAGTGCTGTAGATTATCCCAAATGACAATCAGCTAAAGCTCCTTACCTGCCACACACATTCAGTCTTATCAGCGGCAGATACAGTAGCAGTCTGCTCCGGTAATCAAAGGGAATTTCCTTCAGCTTCACATTGTGTGATCAACTCCACATCACACCATCACAGGGATTTAAGACTCAGTTATGTATCACGTTTCTCAAGAGTCTAGACATCATCTGGACCTGGAGGTTATGGGTGTCCGGTGGCGTCGAAGGAGCATGTTCCTTGTATAAAGCGTCATTCAGGATAACTGTGACTAAGTGAAAAACGTATGGCTTAGTGGTGCTACTATGCTCAGCACTACAACCTGCTACTGTTCAAGCACTAATCAGATTTGAGCACAATGATGTGTCTTTTTGTTGCTGCAGAGAATCTACTTTATGGCAGATTTGTGAATAGGCATTCTGCTAGTTGGCGTATTATTGTAGCCTGTGTGATTTTTTACTTACACACAACACATTTGATAAGGATCTCTTAATTTCTTTACAGTTGGAAACTAGAGTCCACGGCCATACTAGTGGCCAATATGAGTCTGTACTTGTTGAACACATAGGCAGGTATGGGAATATCATTAGTTTTGAAGGTATTAAACCATAAACCAAAGGCTATAAAGGCCATAAACCAAAGGCGGATGGCACCAAAGGGAAAGCAAAAGTAATTAGTATGCATGGTCTGGGGTAGTAGTGTATCCAGTGGCAAGACAACCATAACACAACAAACACATATGCACACATATATCACACATACATAAGACTAAAAATAAAAGTCACTTACAGAAATACAATGACCATGATACGGTAAGGTACTATGGTAGACTGCGTGCAATGGTGAAAGTGCAAAAGTAAACAGTGCAGAGATTGAACATTGATGAACTGGGAACCATTGATGTATGTACAAAGTTTAATGGCAATCAATCTGATAGTTGGTGAGATGTTTCTGTCTGGACCAAAGTGGTGGACTGACCGACTGACATTGCCATCCATAGAGCCATGCTGCTAGCGTGACTAACAAACTTGTTAGTGTAAAAGTATCAAATTGGTGGCTATGCATCGGCCTAGTTTTTAAATCCTGTAGCAGCAATAATAAAGATTTAAATGTCTGTACTTGAAGCAGTGTTCTGTTGTGTCTGGGATCTATTCCCTTTCCATTGGCAGTATTATGCCTATGCATGAGGAGCACCTGCTTTCTTCCATTGCTATAACATCCAAATAAGGCTTCCTCCCTTGTTTTGCATTGTTTATTTAAACATATCTTTGGCATTTCTGAACTGCAATTATTTACAGTATTGGCCAACATATGAAACCTTGGTGTCTTGTAAACCCATTAGGGTTGGGCACTTTGTGTGCATGGCACGAAAATAAACAAAATCAGTAAATATTGGCCTCCTTGAGTTATAGAAAGTGATACAAAATATTGCAAGTTTTGCTAACTAAACATATTTCCATGCCTTTAAATTGCCAGAGGAAGGGGAAAGTTTGCATAAGCATGGCGGGGTCAAGCCCGCCAATACACAGATCACACATTAGAAGCAGCCTTCCCACTCTGGGCCACACAGCAGCCTGAGGAGCTAATATAACTGTTTTGACAGTCATAGAGAGACCTGGAGATACAGAATGGAAAGGTAGGGAAAAGGAAGTCCAAGGGTAGGTAACAGGATTGCAGTGTTCTGCTGCAATGAGTGTGTTTTAACACATTCTACATGTTAGGAAGTGCACCAATAAAACACTTTCTCAAATTTAATCGCTGTTGCACATTTTCCAAATATGCAGGTATTTCAGATTTTTCCTTTCTGCCCTTCTGCCCTCACCACAGGGAATGCAGCACAAAGGCCAGCATTTTTTTCATATGAACTTCAGGAGGTGAAATTCAATGACCGAGATACAGTATAATGAATTCTTATTCTGGGCCTGGTGATGACAGTGAGGGAGAAAAGGGAGCATCATATCCAGTCAGCTGTTTCCTATTGACCTAAATATGAACTCACTCTATCCAAGACTCTGATGCTTGAAGTAATGCTGTAGGGTTGTGTGTGTAAGGGAAGCAACTCACAAACATATCAGAACCCCTCATTAATGGTATTTTTAGAAACAAATGCATTTCTGCCAGGCTAGCTTATCTTGCAATTGTGGCAAGGGTGAACATAACAATTTCTACCCTCATTGGCTATTTGGTGGAAAATGAGAGCTTGGGAAAATGGAGATCCAATCTATCTGTGGTTAGACACTGAGTGGATCTTTCTGGGCTGGTGTAGCTCAAGTAACGATGGTCACAGTGGCGGCATATTCTCACAAGCGATTCATCCATTTCTGTGAAATGACTAGATGGAGGGAGATGAGGTATTGTTTTTTTTAATACTCTGGCATCTTGAGAGAAAATGAGAAAGGAATTAGAATGAAATTAAAATAACTTTTTTAATTCATTAGTTTACAGCTACTGTACCTGGAGCATAAACAGTATGGTGTATAATGTGTAAGTGTTGGTCAGAAATCTCACACACAGTCTCCCCCTCATATGAGAAAATCTATCAGAGAAAGTGTGGGGCCAACAAGATTGGGCAGGATGCCTCGCACATATCTCCTTCCTCTACTGCCAACAGATTGCACTCCCTGGTGATTTGAGGGAGGAAATTCAGGAACATTTAAGCTTCCTCCTCTAGATAACACTTCCATTGCACATTAAAAATAGTAATATAAATAATAGTCATTTTCCTTGTGTGTTTATATTAATAATTGACATTAATCTAAACCTGCAATAACTGAATACCATTTACTTTGTATGTGGAGTAGGCAATATTGATGTTGTATTAATATCACGATATGAGACTAGATATTGTCTTATATTTGGCTATATCGTAATATGGTAATTGTTGTCTTTTCCTGGTTTTACAGGCTACATTATAGTAAAATGATGTCATTTTCTGAACTTACCAGACTGTTCTAGCTGTTCTATTATTTACCTTTACCCACTAAGTCATTAAATCATTTCTGGAGAATATTTATCAAAAATCTCATTGCCTAAATAACATTTTGTTAAAGCACTAATAGTCAACCACATCGTGATATTTGATTTTCTCTATATCGTCCAGCCCTAATGTGGAGTAGTAGTTTATGGCAGGTTTGTTCTCCATTAACGCTTGAAGGAAAGATATTCTCTTTAGCTTTAGCTAAAAGGCTAAATCTGCTAAATGTGACGCCCTGTTCCACGCTGCTTGCTAACTTTGTCAGCTGTATTCGTGCTGGGAAAGTACGTGGTTTTAGAGGTTTTCTTGCTGAAAACAGGTAACCGTTGTGGGCGAAAAAGGCTTTGAGAGTGGTGAGAGTGAACCAAAACAGTACATTTGCTGAACTTAAATCCAAAACCTGAAAGATGCTATAAAGCTAATTCTCTGTGGGTTCATCACTATGAGCAACCCCTTTCATACTTATTGATTTTAGCAACTTAAACTGAATATATAATAATAATATGGCTGGATGTGCTTTTAGTAATGAGACCATCTTCACTGACTCTATTAGGCACCGTCTGTGCCATTGGGCACTTTGATGTCTCCATCCTGGAAACTACAAGCAAACAAAACATCCTCCGTTTGAATCCACTTCAAACCTTCCCTTCAAACTGCAGAAGAGAAAAACCCTAAACTGCTTACCAAACGGGACCATCTGGAGGCAGTCGTTGGATGATGGGCACTGGAGGACTAAAAGGCTTTGGGGGGGTTGATGAAGGGAAGGCAGACAGAGAAATACAGAGAGCGAGAGAGAAAGCAGAGCAGCTATACGTCTACCAAACCATGTCGTGAGTCCCTTTCTGCAGGCAGGGCGGTAATTACAGAGAGCAGACAGAGAGAGCCTGACTAGGGAAAAAAGCGGAGATACTCCAACTTCTGGGTTGCCGCCCTTGGGCTCTCAACACAACCACAATCAGCCCATCCTTCAGTATAGGCCATGAGAATAGGGTTCCAGATCAGTGCACTAACACACAGTGCCATGGAGGAGGCAGCCATGGGCACAGACGGCGGCAAAGTCCACATCAGGCCAGGTAGGTCAACACAGGCTGGCTTCCACCCCACAAGTACCAGACAGCTGTATAAAGAGTGCGCACAAACCTGATTGTCATTAGACTTGAGGTCGAGTACCCAGTCTAGTTTTCTCTGTGCATCTTTGACAAAACTGCTGACTATACATAATGACAAAATGGCATAAAATTCGGCAAACATTAACAAAAAACACCAAAAATATAAAAAATATAAATAAATATACATCCACGACTGTTTTTTTGTTCTTCCATAACCCGGTTGGTATGATCATTAAACAACATGAGTCACCGCTCAAAGCGTCCGGTTCTGCCCCCAATCCCGACTTCTCTAATAAAGCTTTCAGGGCATGGAGTAGAGCGTCGGCTCGCCGTTACCAACTGTCTTGAGCGTTATAAATCATTTCTCATGCCCAGGGAGGCTGTGTCCTTCCACGTGACCTGCAACCTTCACACATCCTCACACAGTCAAACCTTACAACATCACACCAGGGCAGATAAATGAGGTGGGGTGCAGCTCATCCCATCTGTCAAGCTCCTGACATGGAACGATAATCCATAATGCCGGTGTGTGTGGGTAGGCAGAACTATACATTGAAAACAGCTCAAAGTTTGCCGCTAATGGAGAAAGTGGCTGCCTTAATTTACTTAACCCACAGATAGGGTTGGTACAGAACGGTACCTTTACCGTGTCACTCCCGATGTGAGTCGAGTGCAGATTTGAGTCACGCATGCGTCACTTTGCGACAAGTAGCCTACAAGATGCTGACGAGACTTCTGTAATGTCTATACAGTAAAAATTGACCTATTTAACGAAGTTTGTTCACTGCTGGCTACAAGTTAGCATCAAACACAACAAAAGCTGTCAGTTGAATGGCGTTTTGAGCTAACGTTAGCAATCAAACTGTTATAGGTAGCCAAACGTTTTTGAAATGCCTGCTAGCTTAGCTACAAGTTAGCAATCAAACACAATAAAAGGTTGTCACTTGAATGACATTTTGTGCAATAAAACAACCATGGATGGCAAAAACGTTTTTGAAATGATTTCCATCTTCTGTTATTGTTTGTAATGAGAAAAGTTTATTATTTAATGGAATACACAAATTTCCATATAAACCGTTTAAATCTGAGCATGCGTGACTCAAATCTGCACTCAACTTAAATCGGGGCGTGACAACCAGTACCGACCGAATCATATCAGTACTAT
>JABXJD010000639.1:5000-15000 GCA_013375575.1 Percina caprodes
TTCCTGCCATATTATAATTATTCATATTATAAATATTTTGTATAACTTCTTCCTGCCATGGTCTAAAATCATCTAACTAAAGAGCTACGGTTGAAAATTAGCCGTCTGGCTAACACCGGCACATTTACTGAAATGTTGATTAATGTGTGTTGTCCTTTATTAATAAAACACAAAAATACAAAAACACCTGGATCCACTTCTCAAAGCTCTGCTTTTCAGTTCGGCGGGTTATAAAAAATCGGCCGCAAAAGCCGAGATCTGTGACCAATCGGACAGAAAACAGTTACTGTGAAATATAAAGTCTAGGTGTTGTTGACCTTTGACCTTTAGGTCCCGGCAGCTGTGAGGTGAGGGGGAGGCGTCTCCTGCACGGCGCTGAGTCGCCGTCTCCGCCTCAGTGTGATGAAGATGGCGGCTTCCTGCCGGTTCAGTGCAAATTCATCAACACAACCGACCGGACAGAGCTGGACCTGCTGCACACCTTCAACAGGTAACTCACCCGTCTGCTGTTATCAACAGGTAACTCACCTGTCTGCTGTTATCAACAGGTAACTCACCCGTCTGCTGTTATCAACAGGTAACTTACCTCACCTGTCCGTTGTTATCAACAGCTAACTCACCCGTCTGTTGTTATCAACAGGTAACTCACCTGTCCGTTGTTATCTACAGGTAACTCACCTGTCCGTTGTTATCTACAGGTAACTCACCTGTCCTTTGTCATCAACAGGTAACTCACCTGTCCGTTGTTATCTACAGGTAACTCACCTGTCCGTTGTTATCTACAGGTAACTCACCTGTCCGTTGTTATCTACAGGTAACTCACCTGTCCGTTGTTATCTACAGGTAACTCACCTGTCCGTTGTCATCAACAGGTAACTCACCTGTCCGTTGTCATCTACAGGTAACTCACCTGTCCGTTGTTATCTACAGGTAACTCACCTGTCCGTTGTTATCTACAGGTAACTCACCTGTCCGTTGTTATCTACAGGTAACTCACCTGTCCGTTGTAGTCTACGGGTAACTCACCTGTCCGTTGTTATCTACAGGTAACTCACCTGTCCGTTGTTATCTACAGGTAACTCACCACCTGTCCGTTGTTATCTACAGGTAACTCACCACCTGTCCGTTGTTATCTACAGGTAACTCACCTGTCCGTTGTCATCAACGGGTAACTCACCTGTCCGTTGTTATCAACAGGTAACTCACCTGTCCGTTGTTATCTACAGGTAACTCACCTGTCCGTTGTTATCTACAGGTAACTCACCTGTCCGTTGTCATCAACAGGTAACTCACCTGTCCATTGTTATCAACAGGTAACTCACCTGTCCGTTGTTATCTACAGGTAAATCACCTGTCCGCTGCAGTCTACAGGTAACTCACCTGTCTGTAACGCTGCAGTCTACAGGTAACTCACCTGTCTGTAACGCTGTAGTCTACAGGTAACTCACCTGTCTGTAACGCTGTAGTCTACAGGTAACTCACCTGTCTGTAACGCTGCAGTCTACAGGTAACTCACCTGTCTGTAACGCTGTAGTCTACAGGTAACTCACCTGTCTGTAACGCTGTAGTCTACAGGTAACTCACCTGTCTGTAACGCTGTAATCATTCCAGGTTCCCAGAAGCCTTTGAGACGTTCAGCAATTTCAGAAAGTTTTTCCCGATGGTTTCCTCCTTTTGCTTCTGTTCAGACAGCCGAGGCAGAGAGCTGGAGAACACAGGTACACACACACACACACACACACACACACACACACACACTCACACAAGGACACACACACAGAAAATGCTGAATGCATGTACTTCCTGTCCAGGTGTGGAGCTCCTCCTGTCTGAGGTGTACGACTCGGCGTTCTCCGGTCTTCGGTCCGGTCGCTCCTTCTCTCAGACGAACATCTACAGAGTCCTGCAGAGGAGGATGCTGGGAGTTCGCCTTGCCCTCACCGGACACTTCAGATGTAAACTGGTTCAATCTGGTTTCAAAATCTTTAAAGAACACATCCACTGGATGTATGTGCTGTCTGTGGATGGATGGATGGATGGATGGATGGATGGATGGATGGATGGATGGATGGATGGATGGATACTATACAATAAACATACAATATACATGAAATAACAATAGGATAAAAGAACTAATATTTGAATATTTACACGTTGGGAATACAAGAATGTGCAACTAGAGCAGTTTAACCCCAGTTGGACGTGTCTCTCAGGTCCGTCTCCGTGTGAGGAGGAGCGGTGGGCAGCGATGGAGGCGTCCGGCATTGGCGTTCCGTCCTGTGAGACCGGAGGATCCTTCACCCCTAGACAGTGTCAGCGGGGGGGGCAGTGCTGGTGTGTCGACCCCACAGGGACGGAGCTTCCTGGGACACGACAGTACGGAGACGCCCTGGTCTGCAGTGAGTGTCCTGGAACAGTCTGGAGTCAGAAACACAGTTTATTAAAGCTCTATATTCTGCTCATCTTCAGGGTCATAACTGTATTTTGAGGTTGGACCAGAACAGGTTTCCATGGTTTCATTTTCTAAAAACACCATATTCTTGTTGTACTGCACATTGCTGAAGATCCTGTTTTCACCCTGTGTGTTCAGGTCTCTGTTTTATCTCCAGAGTGAGACATCTCTCTAGTTTTATCTCCAGAGTGAGACATCTCTCTAGTTTTATCTCCAGAGTGAGACATCTCACTAGTTTTATCTCCAGAGTGATACATCTCTCTAGTTTTATCTCCAGAGTGAGACATCTCACTAGTTTTATCTCCACAGTGAGACATCTCTCTAGTTTTATCTCCAGAGTGAGACATCTCACTAGTTTTACCTCCAGAGTGAGACATCTCTCTAGTTTTACCTCCAGAGTGAGACATCTCTCTAGTTTTATCTCCAGAGTGATACATCTCTCTAGTTTTAGCTCCAGAGTGAGACATCTCTCTAGTTTTATCTCCAGAGTGAGACATCTCTCTAGTTTTATCTCCAGAGTGAGACATCTCTCTAGTTTTATCTCCAGAGTGAGACATCTCTCTAGTTTTACCTCCAGAGTGAGACATCTCTCTAGTTTTATCTCCAGAGTGAGACATCTCTCTAGTTTTATCTCCAGAGTGAGACATCTCTCTAGTTTTATCTCCAGAGTGAGACATCTCCCTTCTATCCTATCTTTGTTGGGAGCTGCACATGCTCAGTAGCTCGGTAAGATCCATCAGCTGATAACTTTCTCCAGCTTTGGTCAGTCCAGTTTTCTCTTCCCTTGTCGTCTTCGTCCTCCAGGTCCAGGTTTCGCTGACTGTCCGTCTCAGCGCCGTCTGGCTCTGTCCCGGCTCTTCTCCGGTCCTGTTGGTCCGTCCTCGGGTAGATCCCCGGCCTCGTGTCTCCCCCTCCTCCGTCCTCTCACGGCTCTCCTGCCAGTGGAAGTGGACCCATTGTCCTTCCTGTCTCGCTTGGTCCCGGTCCTTGACGGTCTCTTCCCCTCGGTGGGGGGGGCCCTGCAGGCCCTGGCTCGGTCCTCGCCCCGGCGCCTTCAGGAGAATCTGTTCGGAGGGAAGTTCCTGAAGAGCGCCGCCTCCTTTAACTTCAGCGGGGCGGTGGGGGAGCGAGGAGCCCTCGGCCTGGACCGGCTCTCCTCTCAGACTGTCCTCCTCCAGAAGAACCAGGACCTGGTCCGGTCCGTCAGCGCCGCTCTGGAGGATCCCGCCTTCCTCTCTGCCCTCCGAAACACACTGAGCAGCCAATCGCAAGCTTCCTCCCTGGAACAGGTGAGACAGAGAAAAGAAAACGTTAAAAAATAACGGAAAAAACAACAAAATGTCAAAAACTTTGGAAATAGTCGACGAGAAAAGTGACAAAAATGAAGGAAAAACGATTTATTATTTTTAAAGTGCAGAAAATGACAGAAAAAAACAACAAAATGTCAACAAGCGCGGGGGAAAAAATCGAGGAAAACTTCGTAAATATTTGACGAGGAAAGTGACAAAAATGTAGAAAAAAAACAAAAATATTAAAAAACACAAAGACAAAAAATACACAAAAACTTTGGAAATACTGAGAAGAAATGTTTTTTTCAACACTTTTTTCAATGTTTTTTTACATTTTCAACACTAACTTATTAACTTTATTAACAGTTATTTTTGGGATTTATGGTCAATAAACCTCATTTATAGGAAATTATACCTAATGTTTGAGTTAGAAAAGCAGAAATTAGGAATTATTGAGACTAAAACTACAATAATACACATAATACAATACAATAATTATACTAATAATACAATAAAACATGTTATTTTAGTGAGAACTCATAAATAACTACAAATTAATATTAGGAAATCTGGTTATGTTCTGTAACGCGTTTCTGGATTTTATTTTAATATATATCAGAATATCAGAGTTTTAAATAACCAAATATTTCGGTATCCGGTTGTAGTACTTACACACTTTAACTGAAGTATTTTCACTGCAGGACTTTGACTTGTAACAGAGTATTTCTACAGTGTAGTATTAGTACTTCAACTGTAACAGAGTATTTCTACAGTGTAGTATTAGTACTTTAGCTATAACAGAGTATTTCCACAGCGTGGTATTAGTACTTTAACTGTAAGAGAGTATTTCTACAGCGTGGTATTAGTACTTTAACTGTAACAGAGTATTTCTACAGCGTGGTATTAGTACTTTAACTGTACCAGAGTATTTCTACAGCGTGGTATTAGTACTTTTACTATAACAAAGTATTTCTAATGCGTGGTATTAGTACTTTAACTGTAAGAGAGTATTTCTACAGCGTGGTATTAGTACTTTAACTGTAACAGAGTATTTCTACAGTGTGGTATTAGTACTTTAACTGTACCAGAGTATTTCTACAGCGTGGTATTAGTACTTTTACTATAACAATGTATTTCTACAGCGTGGTATTAGTACTTTAACTGTAACAGAGTATTTCTACATTGTAGTATTAGTAATTTAACTGTAACAGAGTATTTCTACAGCGTGGTATTAGTACTTTAACTGTAACAGAGTATTTCTACAGTGTAGTATTAGTACTTTAACTGTAACAGAGTATTTCTACATTGTAGTATTAGTAATTTAACTATAACAGAGTATTTCTACAGTGTAGTATTAGTACTTTAACTGTAACAGAGTATTTCTACAGCGTGGTATTAGTACTTTAACTGTACCAGAGTATTTCTACAGCGTGGTATTAGTACTTTAACTGTAACAGAGTATTTCTACAGTGTAGTATTAGTACTTTAACTGTAACAGAGTATTTCTACAGCGTGGTATTAGTACTTTAACTGTAACAGAGTATTTCTACAGCGTCGTATTAGTACTTTAACTGTAACAGAGTATTTCTACAGCGTGGTATTAGTACTTTTACTGCAGTAATCTGAGTACTTCTCCCCTGTCTCTGTCTTCCAGGTCCTGACTCCTCTGCTTCGAGCCTGCTCTGAAGACGAGGCCGAGGACACGGCGGCGGCCATCTTTGTCCCGAGCTGCACCCCCAGTGGTGGTTTCCAGGAGGTCCAGTGTGGCGGGGGGGGGTGCTGGTGCGTGGACGCCCGGGGTCAGGAGGTGGGGGGGTCGCGTACCGCCAGCGCTCGGCCCCGCTGTCCCACTCGCTGCCAGACAGCGCGAGCGATGGCGCTGAAGGTGAGAGGACGTCTGGCGGCCGGCGCTGAGATCCACGTCCCAGCATGCTCGGAGGACGGAGACTTCCTGCCGCTGCAGTGTGTCGGCTCACGCTGCTTCTGTGTGGACGCGGAGGGGAAAGCTACGGCCGGCGGGTCAACAGGAGGCCCCGTCTCATGTAAGATATCACACTAAAGGCCCTGACACGTGGGACCATAGCAGGTCCAGGGTCGGGACCAGAGCAGGTCCAGGGTCGGGACCAGAGCAGGTCCAGGGTCGGGACCAAAGCAGGTCCAGGGTCGATACCATAGCAGGTCCAGGGTCGGGACCATAGCAGGTCCAGGGTCGGCACCATAGCAGGTCCAGGGACGGGACCAAAGCAGGTCCAGGGTCGATACCATAGCAGGTCCAGGGTCGGGACCATAGCAGGTCCAGGGTCGGGACCATAGCAGGTCCAGGGTCGGCACCATAGCAGGTCCAGGGTCGGCACCATAGCATGTCCAGGGTCGGGACCATAGCAGGTCCAGGGTCGGGACCAGAGCAGGTCCAGGGTCGGCACCATAGCAGGTCCAGGGTCGGGACCATAGCAGGTCCAGGGTCGGCACCATAGCAGGTCCAGGGTCGGGACCATAGCAGGTCCAGGGTCGGGACCATAGCAGGTCCAGGGTCGGGACCATAGCAGGTCCAGGGTCGGCACCATAGCAGGTCCAGGGTCGGCACCATAGCAGGTCCAGGGTCGGGACCATAGCAGGTCCAGGGTCGGGACCAAAGCAGGTCCAGGGTCGGGACCAAAGCAGGTCCAGGGTCGATACCATAGCAGGTCCAGGGTCGGGACCATAGCAGGTCCAGGGTCGGGACCATAGCAGGTCCAGGGTCGGCACCATAGCAGGTCCAGGGTCGGGACCATAGCAGGTCCAGGGTCGGGACCAAAGCAGGTCCAGGGTCGGGACCAAAGCAGGTCCAGGGTCGATACCATAGCAGGTCCAGGGTCGGGACCAGAGCAGGTCCAGGGTCGGGACCAGAGCAGGTCCAGGGTCGGGACCATAGCAGGTCCAGGGTCGGGACCATAGCAGGTCCAGGGTCGGGACCAGAGCAGGTCCAGGGTCGGGACCATAGCAGGTCCAGGGTCAATACCATAGCAGGTCCAGGGTCGGGACCATAGCAGGTCCAGGGTCGGGACCAGAGCAGGTCCAGGGTCGGGACCATAGCAGGTCCAGGGTCGGCACCATAGCAGGTCCAGGGTCGGCACCATAGCAGGTCCAGGGTCGGGACCAGAGCAGGTCCAGGGTCGGGACCAAAGCAGGTCCAGGGTCGGGACCAGAGCAGGTCCAGGGTCGGGACCAAAGCAGGTCCAGGGTCGATACCATAGCAGGTCCAGGGTCGGGACCATAGCAGGTCCAGGGTCGGCACCATAGCATGTCCAGGGTCGGGACCAGAGCAGGTCCAGGGTCGGGACCAGAGCAGGTCCAGGGTCGGGACCATAGCAGGTCCAGGGTCGGGACCAGAGCAGGTCCAGGTTCGTTGAGCTAAGGTAAAAGACCGGTAGAAGACTCTGAGACATGGTGTTAATGGTTTGGAGGAAGAGGTTCATCCTCTGGGGAGCAGGGTGAGAGCAGAGGATTATGGGATGCCATCCTCATCTTTACCTTGTTTGGGATCTCAGTCATAAGGGTTCATGTTCTGTTGGGTTTCAGGTCCAGAAAGAACCACACAGGAGCTCCGGCTGTCTGCAGGTGAGACACACACACACAGAGACACAAACACACACACACACACACACACACACACACACACACACAGAGAGACACACACACACACACACACACACACACACACACAGACAGACACACAGACACAGACACTGAGACACACACACAGAGAGACACACACACCCACACCCACACAGAGAGACACACACACACACACACACACACAGAGACACACACACACACAGACACTGAGACACACACACACATACAGAGACACACACACACAGAGACACACACACACATACAGAGACACACACACACACACACACACACATACAGAGACACACACACACACAGACACACACACACACAGAGACACACACACACCCACACAGAGAGACACACACACACACAGAGACACACACACACAGACACTGAGACACACACACACATACAGAGACACACACACACAGAGACACAGACACTGAGACACACACACACACACACACACACACACACAGAGACACACACACACACAGACACTGAGACACACACACACATACAGACACACACACACACAGAGACACACACACACCCACACAGAGAGACACACACACACACAGAGACACACACACACAGACACTGAGACACACACACACACATACAGAGACACACACACACAGAGACACACACACACAGACACTGAGACACACACACACATACAGAGACACACACACACAAACATTGGGACACACATGCACACACACACTTAGAAACACACACACACACATGCACGCACACACACAGAGAGACTGCACTGGCCAGTTTTGATTATTGTTTTTTTTGTTTACCAATTGAGTCCAACTCCTTAAACAGCACTAATGTTGCCGGGTGAGCTCAGTTGGTAGAGTGGGCGCACGTATATGGAGGGCTGCTCCTTGACGCAGCGGCCGCGGGTTCGACTCCGACCTGCGGCCCTTTGCTGCATGTCCTCCCCCCCTCCATGTCTTCATCCGTCCTGTGATAATAAAGGCCTGAAAATGCCACAAAGAAATAACAGCACTAATTACAGCCGAATGCTAACGCGTTAGCATCGTTACCGCGCAGGTCGCTGCTCTCAGGCGCTGGATGACATCACGGCCTTCAGACAGGAAGTGAAGAGCGTCATCGCGCTCTCTAACTCCTCCCACATCCCTCTGGGATACGGATTCCTATTGGCCGAAGGTCTACGACTCACGCCGGAGGAGCTCCAGGTCAGCCAATCGGAGGAGGCGTTGCGGATCTCTGATAGGCTGCTGAGCCGCTCCAACGCAGCTCTGCGATTGGCTGCTTTCTCCAGTGAGTGTTGTTGCAGCGTTCCCACAAGGTTCAGGAAACGTTTAAATAATTAATTATAATTAAATTATTAATTATAATTTACTTCTTACACTTTATTTGTTGTCTTGCAGCCGTCCAGATGTTCCTGCCTCCGCGGCGTCGGTCGTACCAGATGTTCACGCCACAGTGTGACGCTGACGGACACTGGCTGCACACACAGTGTTACCACAGCACAGGTCACACACACACACACACACACACACACACACACACACACACACAGACACACACACACACACACACACACACACACACACATATGGACACACACACACACACACACACACATGGACACACACACACACACACACATGGACACACACACACACACACACACACACATACACATGGACACACACACACACACACACACATATGGACACACACACACATATGGACACACACACACACACATATGGACACACACACACACATATGGACACACACACGGACACACACACACACACACACATATGGACACACACACACACACACACACACACACACACACACACATATGGACACACACACACACACACACACATATGGACACACACACACATATGGACACACACACATATGGACACACACACACACACACACACACACACACATATATACACACACACACACACACACATACACACACATGGACACAAACACGTACTCACACACATATATGGACACACACACACACATGGACACACACACACAGATCCTTTGGTATTCTGTCTGTAACTTACTGTTCATCGTCATCAATCTTGTGTGTGTGTTCAGGTCAGTGTTGGTGTGTTGATGAAGATGGAGACTACATTCCTGACTCTCTGACCAGCCGCTCACTCCACCTGCCCAAATGTGAGAAAACACACACACACACACACACACACACACACACACACACACACACACACACACACACGATTATGTTAGTCTCCGGTAAACAAGCTCAAACTGTTCCAACAAAGTCACTGTTTCCTCCTGTGTGTGTGTGTGTGTGTGTGTGTGTGTGTTCTGCAGGTCCATCTCGCTGTCAGAGAGCTCAGGCTCGCTCTCTGCTCTCTGGTTGGATGAAAGGATCTGACATCACCAGCACATCTTACAGCGCAAAGTGTGACGAGGTAGAAACCAACGTGCGCGCACACACACACGGATGCACACGCACACATACAGACAAGCACACAAACACACACACATATACATGCACACACATACGGACAGACACATTTAAACGGGTATTTTGGTAAAACTTTTGCCAAAAAGTGTCTGAATGTGGACACACAATTTGTTAAATTAAAGTTATGAAAATGTA
>JABXJD010000639.1:32500-35000 GCA_013375575.1 Percina caprodes
ACTTCTGGATCCAGTATTAGGGACCACTAAGGTCTATATTAAGAGACTTCAGATACAGTATTAGGGACCACTAAGGTCTATATAAAGAGACTTCAGATACAGTATTAGGGACCACTAAGGTCTATATTAAGAGACTTCAGATACAGTATTAGGGACCACTAAGGTCTATATTAAGAGACTTCAGATACAGTATTAGGGACCACTAAGGTCTATATAAAGAGACTTCAGATACAGTATTAGGGGACCACTAAGGTCTATATAAAGAGACTTCAGATACAGTATTAGGGACCACTAAGGTCTATATAAAGAGACTTCAGATACAGTATTAGGACCACTAAGGTCTATATAAAGAGACTTCAGATACAGTATTAGGGACCACTAAGGTCTATATAAGAGACTTCAGATACAGTATTAGGGACCACTAAGGTCTATATAAAGAGACTTCAGATACAGTATTAGGGACCACTAAGGTCTATATAAAGAGACTTCAGATACAGTATTAGGGACCACTAAGGTCTATATAAAGAGACTTCAGATACAGTATTAGGGGACCACTAAGGTCTATAAAGAGACTTCAGATACAGTATTAGGGGACCACTAAGGTCTATATAAAGAGACTTCAGATCCAGTATTAGGGACCACTAAGGTCTATATAAAGAGACTTCGGATCCAGTATTAGGGACCACTAAGGTCTATATTAAGAGACTTCAGATACAGTATTAGGGACCACTAAGGTCTATATAAAGAGACTTCAGATACAGTATTAGGGACCACTAAGGTCTATATTAAGAGACTTCAGATACAGTATTAGGGACCACTAAGGTCTATATTAAGAGACTTCAGATACAGTATTAGGGACCACTAAGGTCTATATAAAGAGACTTCAGATACAGTATTAGGGGACCACTAAGGTCTATATAAAGAGACTTCAGATACAGTATTAGGGACCACTAAGGTCTATATAAAGAGACTTCAGATACAGTATTAGGGACCACTAAGGTCTATATAAAGAGACTTCAGATACAGTATTAGGGACCACTAAGGTCTATATTAAGAGACTTCAGATACAGTATTAGGGACCACTAAGGTCTATATAAAGAGACTTCAGATACAGTATTAGGGGACCACTAAGGTCTATATAAAGAGACTTCAGATACAGTATTGTGTGACGCTGCTGTTCCTGAAACTTGAGTTTTTGTGTCTCAGTGTCTCTGGATTCGTGGCGTCTCCTCTCTGACTCATCAGTCCTCGTCGACCCGTCTGTCTCTACGTATGATGTCATCCACGTGAGCCGTGACATCGCAACCGACCGGGATGAGACCAAGGATTGGTGTCTCCACGGTAACCACAGCAAACAACAACAACAACATTAATCTTTGTGATGTACAGGTGACCCACGGGGTCTTAAAGGTCACCGTGTGTGTGTGTGTGTGTGTGTGTGTGTGTGTGTGTGTGTGTGTGTGTGTGCTTTTGAGCCTTTTGAATTTTTTTTGGCTTTTTTCACATTTTAGTCCCTTTTTTTTTGACATTTTGATTTTTTTTACATTCGTCTTCACGCAGCTTTTTCAATGTTTGTCGACTTTTTCTGAGTATTTTGAGTTTATCTCCAAATTTTTAAAGATTTTTTTTTTTTACAATTTGGTAATAAAATTGACAAAAATATGAACAAATGTTTAAAAAAAAGTTACAAAAATGTGATAAAATGAGAAAAAGTGAGAAATGTTAAATAAAAGCTTAAAAATTGGGGGGAAAAACCCTCAAAAATGTCAAAAGACTCAGAAAAAGACGACATAACGTTGATAAAAAGCTTTTTCTTTGCACGGCTGTTAAATTCAAATTAAATTAGTTCGTATTAAATTAAATTATTTTACTTAAAAATCTCTTAAAAAGTCTTTAATTTAACTTCCTGTTTCAGTCTGTCAGGAGGCGGAGTCTTGCGTTGCCGTGGCGATCAGTGAGACGGGGTCCGCCACTCGCTGCGTCCTCTACCCCGACACCACGGCGTGCGGGTTAAGCTCCGCCCCCAGTGCGTCTAGCCCCGCCCACTCCTGCCGGCTGGTCATCAGAGAGCCCGCCCCCCAGGTGTACCTGAGCACCGGTGAGCCAATCACAGCACAGTTATGAAAGGTTTTTAGAGAGAGAGAGACAGACAGACAGAGGGACAGACAGACACACAGACTGAAAGAGAGACAAGCAGACAGCGAGACAGACAGACTGAGAGACAGACTGAAAGAGAGACAAGCAGACAGAGAGACAGACAGACAGACAGAGAGACAGGCAGACAAACAGACAGACAGAGAGACAGGCAGACAGACAGACAGACAGAGAGACAGGCAGACAAACAGACAGACAGAGAGACAGGCAGACAGACAGACAGACAGACAGACAGACAGACAGACAGAGAAACAGAGGGACAGACTAATCAGCCAATCACAGCACAGTTATGAAAGGTTTTGATTCCTCAACTTCTCTGAGTGTTTTATTGATTTATTTCAGAGCG
>JABXJD010000639.1:42500-55000 GCA_013375575.1 Percina caprodes
TGTTGTCCTCATGTTGTCCTCATGTTGTCCTCATGTTGTCTTCATGTTGTCTTCATGTTGTCTTCATGTTGTCCTCATGTTGTCCTCATGTTGTCTTCATGTTGTCTTCATGTTGTCCTCATGTTGTCTTCATGTTGTCCTCATGTTGTCTTCATGTTGTCCTCATGTTGTCTTCATGTTGTCTTCATGTTGTCCTCATGTTGTCTTCATGTTGTCCCCATGTTGTCCTTATGTTGTCCTCATGTTGTCTTCATGTTGTCTTCATGTTGTCTTCATGTTGTCATCATGTTGTCTTCATGTTGTCCTCATGTTGTCTTCATGTTGTCCCCATGTTGTCCTTATGTTGTCCTCATGTTGTCTTCATGTTGTCTTCATGTTGTCTTCATGTTGTCTTCATGTCATCATGTTGTCTTCATGTTGTCCTCATGTTGTCTTCATGTTGTCCTTATGTTGTCCCCATGTTGTCCTTATGTTGTCCTCATGTTGTCCCCATGTTGTCCTTATGTTGTCTTCATGTTGTCTTCATGTTGTCTTCATGTTGTCCTCATGTTGTCTTCATGTTGTCCTCATGTTGTCTTCATGTTGTCCTCATGTTGTCCTTATGTTGTCCTTATGTTGTCCTCTTGTCGTCCTCATGTTGCCCTCTCTAAAATGTGGATCAGTCTTTCCCAAATTCCAGAATGATGTCCTCAAATGTCTCGTTTTGTCCACAACTCAAAGCTCTTCAGTTTTCAGTGAGTATTAACACGTGGTGAGGTTATCTCGTGTGTTTGTGTTGCAGAGATCTGTTCATCATCTGTCCCAGTCTGCAGATGGCTAGCCACTGGGCTAACAGCAACGCTAACGTCTTCCTGTACCACCAGCCTGCCTCCAGCTCGTACAGCAGGTACCCTAAAGCTAACAGCCATTAGCTACCTAGCATGCTAATGTCTTCCTGTACCACCAGCCTGCCTCCAGCTCGTACAGCAGGTACCCTAAAGCTAACAGCCATTAGCTACCTAGCATGCTAACGTCTTCCTGTACCACCAGCCTGCCTCCAACTCGTACAGCAGGTACCCTAAAGCTAACAGCCATTAGCTACCTAGCATGCTAATGTCTTCCTGTACCACCAGCCTGCCTCCAACTCGTACAGCAGGTACCCTAAAGCTAACAGTCATTAGCTACCTAGCATGCTAACGTCTTCCTGTACCACCAGCCTGCCTCCAGCTCGTACAGCAGGTACCCTAAAGCTAACAGTCATTAGCTACCTAGCATGCTAACGTCTTCCTGTACCACCAGCCTGCCTCCAGCTCGTACAGCAGGTACCCTAAAGCTAACAGTCATTAGCTACCTAGCATACTAACGTCTTCCTGTACCACCAGCCTGCCTCCAGCTCGTACAGCAGGTACCCTAAAGCTAACAGTCATTAGCTACCTAGCATGCTAACGTCTTCCTGTACCACCAGCCTGCCTCCAGCTCGTACAGCAGGTACCCTAAGCTAACAGTCATTAGCTACCTAGCATGCTAACGTCTTCCTGTACCACCAGCCTGCCTCCAGCTCGTACAGCAGGTACCCTAAAGCTAACAGCCATTAGCTACCTAGCATGCTAACGTCTTCCTGTACCACCAGCCTGCCTCCAGCTCGTACAGCAGGTACCCTAAAGCTAACAGCCTTTAGCTACCTAGCATGCTAACGTCTTCCTGTACCACCAGCCTGCCTCCAGCTCGTACAGCAGGTACCCTAAAGCTAACAGCCATTAGCTACCTAGCATGCTAACGTCTTCCTGTACCACCAGCCTGCCTCCAGCTCGTACAGCAGGTACCCTAAAGCTAACAGCCTTTAGCTACCTAGCATGCTAACGTCTTCCTGTACCACCAGCCTGCCTCCAGCTCGTACAGCAGGTACCCTAAAGCTAACAGCCATTAGCTACCTAGCATGCTAACGTCTTCCTGTACCACCAGCCTGCCTCCAGCTCGTACAGCAGGTACCCTAAAGCTAACAGCCTTTAGCTACCTAGCATGCTAACGTCTTCCTGTACCACCAGCCTGCCTCCAGCTCGTACAGCAGGTACCCTAAAGCTAACAGTCATTAGCTACCTAGCATGCTAACGTCTTCCTGTACCACCAGCCTGCCTCCAGCTCGTACAGCAGGTACCCTAAAGCTAACAGCCATTAGCTACCTAGCATGCTAACGTCTTCCTGTACCACCAGCCTGCCTCCAGCTCGTACAGCAGGTACCCTAAAGCTAACAGCCATTAGCTACCTAGCATGCTAACGTCTTCCTGTACCACCAGCCTGCCTCCAGCTCGTACAGCAGGTACCCTAAAGCTAACAGCCATTAGCTACCTAGCATGCTAACGTCTTCCTGTACCACCAGCCTGCCTCCAGCTCGTACAGCAGGTACCCTAAAGCTAACAGCCATTAGCTACCTAGCATGCTAACGTCTTCCTGTACCACCAGCCTGCCTCCAGCTCGTACAGCAGGTACCCTAAAGCTAACAGTCATTAGCTACCTAGCATATTTGCTAACTAAGACTAAGTTAGAGAAACTAACCAATCAGGTGTGTCAGTAGAGAGATTATTATTGTTATTATTGTTATTATTAATACCGTGATTGATGCCTGCTTCCTTCCTGTGTGCAGGGCCGATGTGTCTGTCCCTCTGGACGTTCAGTTTGTGTTTGGGACGCCTCATCATCCAATGAGCCGTCAGCGTTTCACGTCCTCCGACCGCCGCGTCTCCGTGGCTGCGATGAGCTACGTCTCCAGCTTCATCAGGACGGGGTCAGACTCTCGCTCGTTAGATTAACGTTGTTCATTAATCAGAACTATAACTCATACTGTGGATTGGTCCCCAGTGAATTACAAAATACACTCTACACACACACACACACACACACACACACACACACACATCAATAGAAATAAGTAATCAAAATTATCGTCATGTGAAAAATATGGCGGTACATTTTCAATTATTGTCCAGCCATAATATATATTATATAATGTATAATATATAGTATATAATAAAGTATAATACATAGTATATAATGTATAGTATATAATACATAATGTATAATATATAGTATATAATATATGATGTATAGTACATAGTATATAATGTATAATATATAATGTATAGTATATAATATATGTGATGGAACACAAGAGCGACTATTTATGAATATACACAGGAGAGAATGTATATATATATATATATATATATATATATATATATATATATATATATATATATACACACACTAGAAGAAAAAGTAAAACCAAATGTTGACATTTACTGGAACACGACGACTTCCTGGGACTTTATCTTATTCAGCGTCTCCCAGAGTTAGACCCAGTGTTAGCTTAGCCAGCGTTAGCTTAGCCAGCGTTAGCTTAGCCAGTGTTAGATTAGCTAGCATTAGTCATGCTATACTATGACTTTTTATCCCTTTTTTTGACATACTATACTATGACGTACATTAGCTTAGCACAGATGCTGCAGGTAACTGGTTCCAACTAGCTACTGCTCCCAATAAGTGACAGGTAACATGTTCCTATTTACACATCACAAGGTCACATGACACACAGCCATCTTCTAACCGCATACTAACGGGGAACTATATTCTCAGAAAGGCGAAGCACTGCTACTTGGGCGGAGTGATATGCTCGCAGCACCTGAGAATCCCCGAGCAGAAGACATATAAATACTTGAGTAGTATTTCTGAAGATGTCCAGAAGCAACTCTACAGTATTACTGACCCTCGTTTGATAATAAAGTTCATTTCTTCTTCTCAGGAACCCAAACCCGTCCCGTGTGTGGGCGGAGTCAGTTCTGCCCCGCTGGCAGCAGGTGCAGTCCTCTGAAGCCCCGCCCACCTACCTGGAGCTAAGCCCCGCCCTGCAGCACCGCCGGGGTCTGAGTCAGAGCTCCTGCTCCTTCTGGAGCCACCTGGGACCCAGACTGGCCCGTCAGAGGGGTGAGACCACAGAAATACTGGATCTATTCAGCCTTTAACATACATACAACATACTACATACAACACACAGCATACTACATACAACATACTACAAACAACATACTACATATGACATACGACATACTACATACAACATACTACAAACAACATACGACATACTACATATGACATACAACATACAACACACAGCATACTACATACAACATACTACATACAGCATACTACATACAACATACTACAAACAACATACTACATACAACATACTACATACATACTACAAACTACATACTACATACTATATATTAACATACTACATACAACATATTAACATACTACATACAACATACTACAAACAACATACAACATACAACATACTACATACTACATACTACATACTACATACAACATACTACAAACAACATACTATATACTATATACTACATACTACATACTACATACTACATACTACATACTACATATTACATACTACATACATACTACAAACTACATACTACATATTAACATACTACATACAACATATTAACATACTACATACAACATACTACAAACAACATACAGCATACTACATTCTACATATTACATACTACATTCTACATACTCTAACGAAGGTTTCCTCTGTCTTCCTTTCTCCAGGTGAGTCGGAGGCGGAGCCTGTCCAGCCTTTGTTGTCCCCTGAACTCCCATTGGCTGCACCATCTAGCCAATCACAGACTGAGAAAGACGCCTACAGCTAGACTAATGACATCATCGTGTCCTCGTGACATCACAGTTTTCCGCCTCCAGATTCAGTTTGATCTAAAATAACTGAATAAATAAAATAACTTCTGTCTTAATCAATAAATATAATTTCTAATTCTCTCCGCTGACTCTGTGATTGCATTAAAAACTGTTACTGTAGTGTTTTTACTGTGTGGTATTAGTACTTTTACTGCAGTAAAGAATCTACACACTCTCTCCACCACTGGTGTGTACTAAATACAAGGCAGGAAATAATAGTATGACATAAAAGTCATAGTATAGTATGTCAAAAAGTATAAAATGTCATAGTATACTGTGTCTAAAGTATAAAAAGTCATAGTATAGTATGTCTAAAGTATAAAAAGTCATAGTATAGTATGTCTAAAGTATAAAAAGTCATAGTATAGTATGTCTAAAGTATAAAAATAGTATGTCAAAAAGTCATAGTATAGTATGTCAAAAAGTATAAAAAGTCATAGTAAAGTATGTCTAAAAGTATTAAAAAGTCATAGTATAGTATGTTGAAAAGTATTAAGTCATAGTATAGTATGTCAAAAAGTATAAAAAGTCATAGTATAGTATGTCAAAAAGTTTAAAAAGTCATAGTATAGTATATCTAAAACTATAAAAAGTTATAGTATAGTATGTCAAAAGTATAAAAAGTCATAGTATAGTATGTCAAAAGTATAAAAAGTCAGAATAGTATGTCAAAAAGTATAAAAATGGTATGTCTAAAAGTATTAAAAGTCATAGTAAAGTATGTCTAAAAAGTTATAGTATAGTATGTCAAAAAGTATTAAAAGTCATAGTAAAGTATGTCTAAAAGTATTAAAAAGTCATTGTATAGTATGTCAAAAAGTATAAAAAGTCATAGTATAGAATATAAAAAGTTATAAGAAGTTATAGTATAGTATGTCAAAAGTATTAAAAAGTCATAGTATAAAAATTATAGCATAGTATGTCTAAAGTATAAAAATAGTATGTCAAAAATTATAAAAGTCATAGTATAGTATGTCAAAAAGTATTAAAAAGTCATAGTATAGTATGTCTAAAAATATTAAAAAGTTATAGTATAGTATGTCAAAAGTATAAAAAGTCATAGTATAGTATGTCAAAAAGTATAAAAAGTCATAGTATAGAATATAAAAAGTTATAAGAAGTTATAGTATAGTATGTCAAAAAGTATAAAAAGTCATAGTATAGTATGTCAAAAAGTATTAAAATGTCAAATTATAGTATGTCAAAAGTATAAAAAGTCATAGTATAGTATGTCAAAAGTATAAAAAGTCATAGTATAGTATGTCAAAAGTATAAAAAGTCATAGTATAGTATGTCAATAAGTATAAAAAGTATTTATTGTATAGTATGTCAAAAGAATAAAAAGTCATAGTATAGTATGTCAAAAAGTATAAAAAGTCATAGTATAGTATGTCAAAAGTATTAAAAAGTCATAGTATAAAAAATTATAGCATAGTATGTCTAAAGTATAAAAATAGTATGTCAAAATTATAAAAAGTCATAGTATAGTATGTCAAAAGTATTAAAAAGTCATAGTATAGTATGTCTAAAAATATTAAAAAGTTATAGTATAGTATGTCAAAAAGTATAAAAAGTCAAATTATAGTATGTCAAAAGTATAAAAGTCATAGTATAGTATGTCAAAAGTATAAAAAGTCATAGTATAGTATGTCAAAAGTATAAAAAGTCATAGTATAGTATGTCAATAAGTATAAAAGTCATAGTATAGTATGTCAAAAAGTATTAAAAAGTCATAGTATAAAAAATTATAGCATAGTATGTCTAAAGTATAAAAATAGTATGTCAAAAATTATAAAAAGTCATAGTATAGTATGTCAAAAAGTATTAAAAAGTCATAGTATAGTATGTCTAAAAATATTAAAAGTCATAGTATAGTATGTCTAAAAGTATAAAAAGTCATAATATAGTATGTCAAAAGTATAAAAAGTCATAGTATAGTATGTCTAAAAATATTAAAAGTCATAGTATAGTATGTCAAAAGTATAAAAAGTCATAGTATAGTATGTCAAAAAGTATAAAAAGTCATAGTATAGTATGTCAAAAAGTATAAAAGTTATAGCATAGTATGTCTAAAAGTATAAAAAGTCATAGTATAGTATGTCAAAAAGTATAAAAAGTCATAGTATAGTATGTCAAAAGTATAAAAAGTCATAGAATAGTATGTCAAAAAGTATATAAAGTCATAGTATAGTATGTCTAAAAGTATAAAAAGTCATAGTATAGTATGTCAAAAGTATATAAAGTCATAGTATAGTATGTCTAAAGTATATAAAATCATAGTATAGTATGTCAAAAGTATAAAAAGTCATAGTATAGTATGTCTAAAGTATATAAAATCATAGTATAGTATGTCAAAAGTATAAAAAGTCATAGTATAGTATGTCAAAAAGTATATAAAGTCATAGTATAGTATGTCAAAAAGTATATAAAGTCATAGTATAGTATGTCAAAAGTATAAAAAGTCATAGTATAGTATGTCAAAAGTATATAAAGTCATAGTATAGTATGTCAAAAAGTATAAAAGTCATAGTATAGTATGTCTAAAGTATATAAAATCATAGTATAGTATGTCAAAAAGTATAAAAGTCATAGTATAGTATGTCAAAAAGTATATAAAGTCATAGTATAGTATGTCAAAAAGTATAAAAAGTCTAAAGTAATAATAAACATGTCGCCAGACAACCAGAAAATTGTTAAGTTATTTATTTAATATTTGTTGAACAGATAGATAGATAGATAGATAGATAGATAGATAGATAGATAGATAGATAGATAGAGAGATAGATAGATAGATAGATAGATAGATAGATAGATAGATAGATTCTACAATAATTACACATGAATTAGTAAAATGACAAATGATGCACAGATGTAATAATAATGGCAGCTGTGCTATATTAGTGTTACTGTCCAGTGTGATGGTGACCATCCCGCAGCAGGACGGTTCTACACACTAGGAACATTAAAACTAGACCATCAGGGTTCGGTGTCTTCCTCTAGAACTCACAGTTGAAGTCCTGGTACTGGGAGACCATGACCTCCATGCCCAGGCAGGTCTTTCTGTGCTCCTCTGTTTGACACTCCACCTCCGTGGGCCAGTACTCGATCCAGGTTCTCTCTCCAAGCAGGTACTGGTACCTGAGGACATTATTATTATTATTAACATATTAATATATTCTCACAGAAATATGGTTTCTTTCTTCAGAATTATCAAAAAACACATAGATGGTTCCATACGACACTATTCACAACGAAGTGACGTGATCAGTTCACTACTTTCATTGAATGTAGGTATGAATAATACAGTTTGATAAATAAAATACATTTTATAACATTTGGAAAAAAATTATTTAAAAAACATTGACAAAAAAGTGACAAAAAATGTAGAAAAAAATAACAAAACCGCAAAAAAAACCATCGGCAAAAGCAGAAAGTGAAAAAATGAACTGTACATTAAATCTCTTCCAGTGACAGTGTCAATAAAGCTTTGAGTTCCTGATAGAAACCAGGGACACAGAGCGGAGACTTACGTCCCCTTGTCGTCTCCGTAGATGTCTTTGGACGGGCCCATGATGAGGTAGCTTTTACCCGTCTCCAGGGGCAACGCACCCCGGCAGTAGAGGTGACGGAGGAACGAGCGCTCTTTATTCAGAGGACCCACATCCAGAATCCCTGCAGGCAAAGAAGAGGGTTCAATGGCGAGCGAATACTATGAAATACTACTGTTGTATTATCATATTCCCCGTGACATCATACAGAAATACTGGCCCATGAGATATATATATATATATATATATATATATATATATATATATATGTATATGTACACATATACATACTGTATGTGTGAATATGTCAACTTTTACTCTCAATACTATTTCAAAAACACTTCAATTTGGTTTCAAATGCTATAAAATTGAATAAGACGCCCCAAAATTAATGAAAGTAGAGATTTGTACTTGGCAAAGAGCGTTGGTGGAATCAATCATGTTATTTTGGGGAATTACAAAGAACATTGATATAGGACAACATGAGGACAACATGAGGACAACATGAGGACAACATGGGGACAACATGAGGACAACATGAGGACGACATGAGGACAACATGAGGACAACATGGGGACAACATGAGGACAACATGAGATAAATACCTTGTTTGATGACCTCCAGTACCGTCCCTTTGTAAATGTCAGTGGACAAATCTTCTTTAAAACTCTCCAGTCTCACTTTGTACACTGAGGACAGACAGCAGGTTGTTAGCAGGTTGTTAGCAGGTTGCTAGCAGGCTTTTAGCAGGTTGTAAGCAGGTCGTTAGCAAGCTACTAGCAGGCTGTTAGCAGGCTGTTAGCAGGCTGCTAGCAGGCTGTTAGCAGGCTGTTAGCAGGCTGTTAGCAGGCTGCTAGCAGGCTGCTAGCAGGCTGCTAGCAGGCTGTTAGCATAAGGTGACCAGATTTCTCAGACAAAATCCGGGGACATTTTCAGCTCAGAGGTGTATATACCTCCAAAACACGTCATGTTTTTATTTTTGTAAAACTTAAAACGGGGACACTAGACCTAGAGCTGGGTCCCCCACCCAAGGTCTGATCCTAGACTCACCCCTGCTGCTAGTTCATACTCCAATCCACTACACCTCAGAGGGGAATGTTTCAACATAGAAAGTCCTAATATTTCAAGATAGAAAGTCCTAATATTTCAAGATAGAAAGTCCTAATATTTCAAGATAGAAAGTCTTAATATTTCAAGATAGAAAGTCTTAATATTTCATAATGTTGTAATGTACTGAACTACTGACAGCTTTTGCTTTATTACTTCAGGCTTGTTTCTGCAACAACTCATTGAGAATCCGATACAATGAAAATTATTGAGGACATATTTTCCTTTGACATTGACGCAGTATTAAACGAGATCGCTGCAGTCGGCAGCAGAGAAACAAGCTACAGTGGCAGTTAATAGGATAATTGTCCAGCTTGTATTTACGTTCATAAAAGTGCTCGTTTTGCTGCTGACAGACTCAGATTAATATTCTAAGTGTCTGCCAACATTATGGAAAGGATTTCTAAGGAGGTCGACCCTTCTGTTAAAGATTAAGATCCTTTTTAAAACATAAAAGTCCGCAAAATTGCGTTTGCTAAACCCACCAGACTCCATGTAAATAATCAGTATTTTTAGCATCGTAAAACACGGCTTCTAAAACATCTCTGAGCTCTGCTGTCTGGAGGCTGCGGGTAGAGGGTGGAGGGTGGAGGGTAGAGGGTAGAGGGTGGAGGGTGGAGGGTAGAGGGTAGAGGGTAGAGGGTGGAGGGTGGAGGGTGGAGGGTAGAGGGTAGAGGGTAGAGGGTAGAGGGTAGAGGGTAGAGGGTGGAGGGTGGAGGGTAGAGGGTAGAGGGTGGAGGGTGGAGGGTGGAGGGTGGAGGGTGGAGGGTGTGCGACTATCGGCTCCGTTTGGTCAGTATTTTCTTTCTTTCATTCCAATTTCGGGTCTGTCAGTCACAGTGAAATCCGGGGACAGATCCAGCCGGGGACAGGTCGCCAAAACCGGGGACTGTCCCCGGAAACCGGGGACGTCTGGTCACCCTATGTTAGCAGGCTGCTAGCAGGCTGTTAGCAGGCTGCTAGCAGATTGTTGACAGGCGGTTAGCAGGTTGTTAGCAGGTTGTTAGCAGGCGGTTAGCAGGCTGCTAGCAGGCTGTTAGCAGGCTGCTAGCAGATTGTTGACAGGCGGTTAGCAGGTTGTTAGCAGGTTGTTAGCAGGCGGTTAGCAGGCTGCTAGCAGGCTGTTAGCAGGCTGCTAGCAGATTGTTGACAGGCGGTTAGCAGGTTGTTAGCAGGTTGTTAGCAGGCGGTTAGCAGGCTGCTAGCAGGCTGTTAGCAGGCTGCTAGCAGATTGTTGACAGGCGGTTAGCAGGTTGTTAGCAGGTTGTTAGCAGGCGGTTAGCAGGCTGCTAGCAGGCTGTTAGCAGGCTGCTAGCAGATTGTTGACAGGCGGTTAGCAGGTTGTTAGCAGGTTGTTAGCAGGCGGTTAGCAGGCTGCTAGCAGGCTGTTAGCAGGCTGCTAGCAGATTGTTGACAGGCGGTTAGCAGGTTGTTAGCAGGTTGTTAGCAGGCGGTTAGCAGGCTGCTAGCAGGCTGTTAGCAGGCTGCTAGCAGATTGTTGACAGGCGGTTAGCAGGTTGTTAGCAGGTTGTTAGCAGGCGGTTAGCAGGCTGCTAGCAGGCTGTTAGCAGGCTGCTAGCAGATTGTTGACAGGCGGTTAGCAGGTTGTTAGCAGGTTGTTAGCAGGCGGTTAGCAGGCTGCTAGCAGGCTGTTAGCAGGCTGCTAGCAGATTGTTGACAGGCGGTTAGCAGGTTGTTAGCAGGTTGTTAGCAGGCGGTTAGCAGGTTGTTAGCTCACTCACAATAACATACAACAGTATTCTGGGATATCAGAATCAGAAATACTTTATTGATCCCCGAAGGTGTCCCAGTAGCACCAGTAGTAAGAAGACAGAGACGGAGCACTGCAACAGGCAGCGTGCACGTTAGCACATGCACACTCTTCACTTCAGATGCATCAGAACCAGAATCAGAAGCAGCTTTATAGCAACATAGTGTACAAGACATAACAACATAATGCACAAGACTACACACGGGACATGTGGACACATGAAGCAGTCAGATGGAAGCGGGGGGTGAGTGCTCCACTCCCACTGTCTTACCAAAGTCTATGGTGCTCTCACAGACCTCAGCTGTCCGCTGATCATCTGTGATTTTGTCCTTGTTCTGCATACTGCAGTTTTCTGGAATACACAGTAAAATACTAAGTACCACGTGAATACACACCTGATCTAAAAGAACATGTGGATAGATACCGCTCTATAATCTACAGATAGAGCAGGTCTAGACCGCTCTATAATCTACAGATAGAGCAGGTCTAGACCGCTCTATAATCTACAGATAGAGCAGGTCTAGACCGCTCTATAATCTACAGATAGAGCAGGTCTAGACCGCTCTATAATCTACAGATAGAGCAGGTCTAGACCGCTCTATAATCTACAGATAGAGCAAGTCTAGACCGCTCTATAATTTACAGATAGAGCAGGTCTAGACCGCTCTATAATTTACAGATAGAGCAGGTCTAGACCGCTCTATAATCTACAGATAGAACAGGTCTAGACCGCTCTATAATCTACAGATAGAGCAGGTCTAGACCGCTCTATAATCTACAGATAGAGCAGGTCTAGACCGCTCTATAATCTACAGATAGAGCAGGTCTAGACCGCTCTATAATCTACAGATAGAGCAAGTCTAGACCGCTCTATAATTTACAGATAGAGCAGGTCTAGACCGCTCTATAATCTACAGATAGAGCAGGTCTAGACCGCTCTATAATCTACAGATAGAGCAGGTCTCCCATCACCCGGGTCACCGTCTGCACATCTGCACGCATCACTTCCACAGACACGCAGCAGCTTCCCATCGCTCCTCTCCGGGTGGTAGAACCGGACACAGCGTCTCTCTGCAGGGAACAGACGCAGAACATGAACACTCAGGTTCCTCAGACTGTAATAATGATCCTGTTATCAACATGGAGGCATCACACTGGAATAATACTCTCTAATAATATCTGGAGGCATCACACTGGAATAATACTCTCTAATAATATCTGGAGGTATCACACACTGGAATAATACTCTCTAATAATATCTGGAGGTATCACACACTGGAATAATACTCTCTAATAATATCTGGAGGCATCACACTGGA
>JABXJD010000639.1:60000-62500 GCA_013375575.1 Percina caprodes
GTGTGCAGGGTGTGTATTAGTGTGCAGGGTGTGTATTAGTATGCAGGGTGTGTATTAGTATGCAGGGTGTGTATTAGTGTGCAGGGTGTGTATTAGTATGCAGGGTGTGTATTAGTATGCAGGGTGTGTATTAGTATGCAGGGTGTGTATTAGTATGCAGGGTGTGTATTAGTATGCAGGGTGTGTATTAGTGTGCAGGGTGTGTATTAGTATGCAGGGTGTGTATTAGTATGCAGGGTGTGTATTAGTATGCTCTTACTAAGTCCAGGTCGGCGGTGTTGACGGTGAAGCCGGTGGGTATTAGTATGCAGGGTGTGTATTAGTATGCAGGGTGTGTATTAGTATGCAGGGTGTGTATTAGTGTGCAGGGTGTGTATTAGTATGCAGGGTGTGTATTAGTATGCAGGGTGTGTATTAGTATGCAGGGTGTGTATTAGTATGCAGGGTGTGTATTAGTATGCAGGGTGTGTATTAGTATGCAGGGTGTGTATTAGTATGCAGGGTGTGTATTAGTGTGCAGGGTGTGTATTAGTGTGCAGGGTGTGTATTAGTGTGCAGGGTGTGTATTAGTATGCAGGGTGTGTATTAGTATGCAGGGTGTGTATTTGTATGCTCTTACCACGTCCAGGTCGGCAGTGTTGACGGTGAAGCCGGTGGGTATTAGTATGCAGGGTGTGTATTAGTATGCAGGGTGTGTATTAGTATGCAGGGTGTGTATTAGTATGCAGGGTGTGTATTAGTATACTCTTACTAAGTCCAGGTCGGCGGTGTTGACGGTGAAGCCGGTGGGTAGTAATATGCAGGGTGTGTATTAGTATGCAGGGTGTGTATTAGTATGCAGGGTGTGTATTAGTATGCAGGGTGTGTATTAGTATGCTCTTACTATGTCCAGGTCGGTGGTGTTGACGGTGAAGCCGGTGGGTATTAGTATGCAGGGTGTGTATTAGTATGCAGGGTTGTGTATTAGTATGCTCATACTAAGCCCAGGTCGTCAGTGTTGACGGTGAAGCCGGTGGGTAGTAGTATGCAGGGTGTGTATTAGTATGCAGGGTTGTGTATTAGTATGCTCTTACTAAGTCCAGGTCGGCGGTGTTGACGGTGAAGCCGGTGGGTAGTAGTATGCAGGGTGTGTATTAGTATGCAGGGTTGTGTATTAGTATGCTCTTACTATGTCCAGGTCGGCGGTGTTGACGGTGAAGCCGGTGGGTATTAGTATGCAGGGTGTGTATTAGTATGCAGGGTGTGTATTAGTATGCAGGGTGTGTATTAGTATGCAGGGTGTGTATTAGTATACTCTTACTAAGTCCAGGTCGGTGGTGTTGACGGTGAAGCCGGTGGGTATTAGTATGCAGGGTGTGTATTAGTATGCAGGGTGTGTATTAGTATGCAGGGTGTGTATTAGTATGCAGGGTGTGTATTAGTATACTCTTACTAAGTCCAGGTCGGCGGTGTTGACGGTGAAGCCGGTGGGTATTAGTATGCAGGGTGTGTATTAGTATGCAGGGTGTGTATTAGTATGCAGGGTTGTGTATTAGTATGCTCTTACCATGTCCAGGTCGGCGGTGTTGACGGTGAAGCCGGTGGGTATTAGTATGCAGGGTGTGTATTAGTATGCAGGGTTGTGTATTAGTATGCTCTTACCACGTCCAGGTCGGTGGTGTTGACGGTGAAGCCGGTGGGTATTAGTATGCAGGGTGTGTATTAGTATGCAGGGTGTGTATTAGTATGCAGGGTGTGTATTAGTATGCAGGGTGTGTATTAGTATGCAGGGTGTGTATTAGTATGCAGGGTGTGTATTAGTATGCAGGGTGTGTATTAGTATGCAGGGTGTGTATTAGTATGCTCTTACCATGTCCAGGTCGGCGGTGTTGACGGTGAAGCCGGTGGGTAGTAGTATGCAGGGTGTGTATTAGTATGCAGGGTGTGTATTAGTATGCAGGGTGTGTATTAGTATGCAGGGTGTGTATTAGTATGCAGGGTTGTGTATTAGTATGCTCTTACCATGTCCAGGTCGGCGGTGTTGACGGTGAAGCCGGTGGGTAAGCCGATGTCCAGGATCGACATGGTTGCATTACTGTCTTTGTCCTTTGAACTGATGATAATAACAGAATATAAAGGAAGTTAAAGTACTTTAAGATGTTAAAACTATGTGAACAACACTCGTAACTTCTTGATTATACTCACAAAAACTCTATTTTCAGCTTGTATGTTTTCTTATCATCAGCCATTTTCACTGCAAGCGAGAAATAATGTTCAGATACTTTATAACGTAGTAATTAATACGTCACTCTGGAAGAGTTTGATGTAAATGTATCAGGATCATACTGTAAGTGGCAATGCATTCTGCAGATTACAGGTATTTACTGATAGAGAATTCATTTTTATTAAGTCTTTTATTCTTCTCTATTTCCTTTTAGTAATGTTATTTCCTTTTATTTATGTTTATTTATTTATTTATTATTATTTATATTTATGCTTGTAGTAATGTCTTACAATAGTT
>JABXJD010000639.1:67500-72500 GCA_013375575.1 Percina caprodes
CTAGGGTGCGTCTACATCTCTAGGATGCGTCTACATCTCTAGGGTGCGTCTACATTTCGAGGGTGCGTCTACATTTCGAGGGTGCGTCTACAGTTCTAAGGTAGGTCTACATTTCTAGGGTAGGTCTACATTTCTAGGGTGCGTCTACAACCCTAGGGTGCGTCTACATTTCTAGGGTGCGTCTACATCTCTAGGGTGCGTCTACATTTCTACGGTGCGTCTACATTTCTAGGTTGTGTCTACATTTCTGGGGTAGGTCTACATTTCTGGGGTGCGTCTACATCTGTAGGGTGCGTCTACATTTCTAGGGTAGGTCTACATTTCTAGGGTGCGTCTACATTTATAGGGTGCGTCTACATTTCTAGGGTGTGTATACATTTCTAGGGTAGGTCTACGTTTCTAGGGTGCGTCTTCATTTCTAGGGTGCGTCTACATTTCTAGGGTAGGTCTACATTTCTAGGGTGCATCTACATTTCTAGGGTAGGTCTACATTTCTAGTGTGCGTCTACATCTCTAGGGTTCGTCTACATTTCTAGGGTGCATCTACAGTTCTAGGGTAGGTCTACACTACATTTCTAGGGTAGGTCTAAATTTCTAGGGTGCGTCTACATCCCTAGCATGCGTCTACATTTCTAGGGTAGGTCTACATTTGTATGGTGCGTCTACATTTGTAGGGTGCGTCTACATTTCTAGGGTAGGTCTACATTTCTAGGGTGCGTCTACATTTCGAGGGTGCATCTACATTTCTAGGGTAGGTCTACATTTCTAGTGTGCGTCTACATCTCTAGGGTTCGTCTACATTTCTAGGGTGCGTCTACAGTTCTAGGGTTCGTCTACATTTCTAGGGTGCGTCTACAGTTCTAGGGTAGGTCTACATTTCTAGGGTAGGTCTAAATTTCTAGGGTGCGTCTACATCCCTAGCGTGCGTCTACATTTCTAGGGTAGGTCTACATTTCTAGGGTGCATCTACATTTCGAGGGTGGGTCTACATTTCTAGGGTAGGTCTACATTTCTAGGGTAGGTTTACATTTCTAGGATGCGTCTACATTTCTACGGTAGGTCTACATTTCTAGGGTGCGTCTACATCCCTAGCGTGCGTCTACATTTCTAGGGTAGGTCTACATTTCTAGGGTGCATCTACATTTCGAGGGTGGGTCTACATTTCTAGGGTAGGTCTACATTTCTAGGATAGGTCTACATTTCTAGGATGCGTCTACATTTCTACGGTAGGTCTACATTTCTAGGGTGCGTCTACATCTGTAGGGTGCGTCTACATTTGTATGGTGCGTCTACATTTGTAGGGTGCGTCTACATTTCTAGGGTAGGTCTACATTTCTAGGGTGCGTCTACATTTCGAGGGTGCGTCTACATTTCTAGGGTAGGTCTACATTTCTAGGCTGCGTCTACAGTTCTAGGGTAGGTCTACATTTCTAGGGTAGGTCTACATTTCTAGGGTGCGTCTAGATCCCTAGGGTGCGTCTACAGTTCTAGGGTAGGTCTACATTTCTAGGGTAGGTCTAAATTTCTACGGTGCGTCTACATTTCTAGGGTGCGTCTACATTTCTAGGATGCGTCTACATTTCTACGGTGCGTCTACATTTCTAGGGTGCGTCTACATTTCTACGGTGCGTCTACATTTCTAGGGTGCGTCTACATTTCTAGGATGCGTCTACATTTCTAGGGTAGGTCGACATTTCTAGGGTGCGTCTACATTTCTAGGGTAGGTCTACATTTCTAGGGCGCGTCACCTTGGGAAACAAACTTGTAGAGGACGTCCTTGTTCAGTCTGTTTTCATTGGCCAGGGCATATGATGTCATGGCAACAGCATACGGGTTGGTGAGGCCGGGCAGACGCCTCTCCAGATAGGCCACTGCTCTGTCTACACTGCCCGGCAGACTCTGGACAGGAGGAACAGAAAGACCGTCATGTGGGCCGGATCAGATTCTAGACCTCCCCTTCTGCACAGGCATGCCACACATTTAACCTTTTAACCTTTTAACCTTTTAACCTTTTAACCTTTTAACCTTTTAACCTTTTAACCTTTTAACCTTCGCTCACAGCTGAGACTGGACCTCGCTTTGACACGTCAACAATCACAGAAGTACTCACATTAACAGAAGTACTCACATCAACAGTAGTACTCACATGAACAGTAGTACTCACATCAACAGTAGTACTCACATTAACAGAAGTACTCACATTGACAGAAGTACTCACATTAACAGAAGTAGTACTCACATTAACAGTAGTACTCACATTAACAGTAGTACTCACATTAACAGAAGTAGTACTCACAATAACAGTAGTACTCACATTAACAGAAGTACTCACATTAACAGAAGTACTCACATTAACAGAAGTAGTACTCACATTAACAGAAGTAGTACTCACATTAACAGTAGTACTCACATTAACAGAAGTAGTACTCACATTAACAGAAGTAGTACTCACATTAACAGTAGTACTCACATTAACAGAAGTAGTACTCACATTAACAGTAGTACTCACATTAACAGAAGTAGTACTCACATTAACAGAAGTACTCACATTAACAGTAGTACTCACGCTAACAGTAGTACTCACATTAACAGAAGTAGTACTCACATTAACAGTAGTACTCACATTAATAGAAGTAGTACTCACATTAATAGAAGTAGTACTCACATTAACAGTAGTACTCACATTAACAGTAGTACTCACATTAACAGTAGTACTCACATTAACAGTAGTACTCACATTAATAGAAGTAGTACTCACATTAATAGAAGTAGTACTCACATTAACAGTAGTACTCACATTAACAGTAGTACTCACATTAATAGAAGTAGTACTCACGCTAACAGTAGTACTCACATTAACAGTAGTACTCACATTAACAGTAGTACTCACATTAACAGTAGTACTCACATTAATAGAAGTAGTACTCACATTAATAGAAGTAGTACTCACATTAACAGTAGTACTCACATTAACAGTAGTACTCACATTAACAGTAGTACTCACATTAACAGTAGTACTCACATTAATAGAAGTAGTACTCACATTAATAGAAGTAGTACTCACATTAACAGTAGTACTCACATTAACAGTAGTACTCACATTAACAGTACTACTCACATTAACAGTAGTAGTACTCACATTAACAGTAGTACTCACATTAACAGTAGTACTCACATTAACAGTAGTACTCACATTAACAGTAGTACTCACGTTAACAGTAGTACTCACATTAACAGTAGTACTCACATTAACAGTAGTACTCACATTAACAGTAGTACTCACGCTAACAGTGGTACTCACATTAACAGTAGTACTCACATTAACAGTAGTACTCACATTAACAGTAGTACTCACGCTAACAGTGGCAGCGCATCGTGAGCGAGACTCCTGGATGGCGATGAGGCAGAAGGCCGTCATGGAGGCATCAGAATCATCACCTGTTACATCACCCTACACACACACACACACACACACACACACACACACACACACACACACACACACACACACACACACACACACACAGATGTAATACAATACCAACAAAGTACAATACAATGCATATGACACTTAAAAACAAATGGAAAACATAAAAACAAAACCATAAAAAACCACACGTCTAACTAAATGTGCTAACGTTAGCGCCATCAAGCCGCAATGATTTGCTGTGAATTAATGCAGAATGCTGAATCAAATGCAACGTACAGTAGATATTCCCATCTATTTAGATTGAATATGGTATTGATGATGTAAACAATGATAACGATAACTCCAGTGAAATGATGTGAAAGTTGAGGACTAGATTAGGACTGGATTAAAAGCTGATTCTGGTTTCCAACGTCCCCCCAGGTGTGTCTGTTAAAACAGACGGAGACAACTTCTGTCTAGCTAAGTTTTCATCCACTTGTCAGTTTAATGACAGTATCTGAAGTTGGTGAACAGGTGAAGACCAAAACCACTAGCTAACTTACTTTAAACGTGAAGAACTATATACTAATAACGGGCTTAAGTCAACTGACAACATGAGTTATACGACTTATAGTTCTCAAAGACGCACACACACAATCTCAGCTGATTATCCTCCGGACAGATATTCTCTTTTTCTCCGTGCGGCGCGCGCACCCGCTCGCGGTGTGAGGCGCGCGCACCCGCTCGCGGTGTGAGGCGCGCGCACCCGCTCGCGGTGTGTGGCGCGTGTCCGCGCTATTTTCCGACATAACAACCTCTTGTACAAAACAAAAGTAACGAGCCAATTTTGTAAAATGTAAGGAGTAGAAGTAAAAAGTCGCCACAAAAATAAATAGTAAAGTAAAGTAAAAATATCAGAAAAATCTACTTGAGTACAGTAACGGAGTATTTGTACTTCGTTACTTCCCATCTCTGACCATGAGGACAACATGAGGACACCATGAGGACAACATGAGGACACCATGAGGGCAACATGAAGACAACATGACGACGATATGAGGGCAACATGAGGGTGACATGAGGACGACATGAGGACAACATGAGGACAACATTAAGACAAAATGAGTACAACGTGAGGGCAACATGAGGACAACATGAGGACAACATGAGGACGATATGAGGGCAACATGAGGGTAACATGAGGACGACATGAAGACAACATGAGGGCAACATGAGTACAACATGAGGACAATATGAGGACAACACAAAGACACAATTAGGACAACATGAGGACACCATGAGGACAACATGAAGACATGAGGGCAACATGAGGACGATATGAGGGCAACATGAGGGTGACATGAGGACAACATGAGGACAACATGAGGACATGAGGACACCTTGAGGACACCCTGGGGACACCCTGAGGAGACCCTGAGGGTTCGATGCCAGCATACGTACCACCATCTCTGTGTGGTACACCCGTCCCACCTCCCTGAACCGGCCATCAGGCTGCTGCGCGTTGTGAATCAGAAACTTGACGGCTTCACAGATGTGGTCTTGTTGCACGGCAACCAGCTCGTCAGCCATG
>JABXJD010000639.1:77500-95000 GCA_013375575.1 Percina caprodes
CTATGTTAAAATACAGGGGCATAAGTATACACCCTCTATGTTAAAATACAGGGGGCATAAGTATACACCCCCTATGTTAAAATACAGGGGCATAAGTATACACCCCCCTATGTTAAAATACAAGGGCATAAGTATACACCCCCTATGTTAAAATACAGGGGGCATAAGTATACACCCCCTATGTTAAAATACAGGGGCATAAGTTTACACCCCCTATGTTAAAATACAGGGGCATAAGTATACACCCCCCTATGTTAAAATACAGGGGCATAAGTATACAGCCCCCTATGTTAAAATACAGGAGCATAAGTATCCACCCCCCTATGTTAAAATACAGGGGCATAAGTATACACCCCCATGTTAAAATACAGGGGCATAAGTATACACCCCCCTATGTTAAAATACAGGGGCATAAGTATACACCCCCTATGTTAAAATACAGGGGCATAAGTATACACCCCTATGTTAAAATACAGGGGCATAAGTATACACCCCCTATGTTAAAATACAGGGGTATAAGTATACACCCCTATGTTAAAATACAGGGGCATAAGTATACACCCCCTATGTTAAAATACAGGGGCATAAGTATACACCCCTATTTTAAAATACAGGGCATAAGTATACACCCCTATGTTAAAATACAGGGGTATAAGTATACACCCCTATGTTAAAATACAGGGCATAAGTATACACCCCCTATGTTAAAATACAGGGGCATAAGTATACACCCCCCTATGTTAAAATACAGGGGCATAAGTATACACCCCCTATGTTAAAATACAGGGGCATAAGTATACACCCCTATGTTAAAATACAGGGGCATAAGTATACACCCCCTATGTTAAAATACAGGGGCATAAGTATACACCCCCCTATGTTAAAATACAGGGGCATAAGTATACACCCCCCTATGTTAAAATACAGGGGCATAAGTATACACCCCCCTATGTTAAAATACAGGGGGCACAAGCATGACCCCCCCCCCGCCCACACACACACTTACCACCACCAGCAGCTTCTTTCTGATCCCATCAGTCATCCCAGAAGCCACAGCATCATCTCCAACAGCTGCTTTGACCTCGATGTCATACTGTCCTTCTTTCATGGGGATGATGATGAAGGGCACCGATCGGGTGGTCTGCCCCCCCACGTGGACCACTTGGCGGTACCGCTCCCGTTTGGAGGCTGAACTGCACACATGCTCCTGTTCCATCAGGTCCACACGCACCTGGACAGGAGACAGACGGAGGACATATGGAGGATGTGATGTCATCATCATCAGTTTGATGGAGTGGTGAAGAAGTATTCGGAGCTGAGTGGAGGAGCGGAGGGTCGCTGGTTCAAGTCCCCGTGAAGACCAAAGTACAGAGTGAGAACTGGTAGCTGGAGAGGTGCTGGTTCACCTCCTCGGCACCGCCAGGTGTTCTTGAGTAAGGCATCGAACCCCCCTAACCGCTCAGGGCACAGGTCAAGCACTGGCACCCCCCCCCCCCACACACACTCTTACATTGTTATTATTATTATTATTATTACTACCCCAGCCTACTCCTGATAGAGTACCACGGTGTCCCTGACTCTGAGTAGCAGACTCACGGTGATGGGGTCGGGGGTGTAGTTGTGGAGGATGGCTTTGATCTCCAGCTGTTCTCCCCGGACGGCTGAGTACGGCAGCCGGAGGTCGATGAAGAAATCCTTCCTCACGATCACCTCCAGAGGCTCGGCCACGCACAGTCCTACGGGGGGGGGACACATGAACACATGCACTAAAACGGGGACCTGACCAGCGACCCTCCGGTCCCCAACCCAACTCCCCCACAAATACAGTTACGTACATACAGTAGTTAATATTTGTTTGCTGCCATAATATGTCAATGCCCCCACACACACACACACACACACACACAGGTTGACCCCACCAACACTGGTCCACCCCCCCACACTGTCCACCCGCCCGACATTGGTCCACCCCCTCAACACTGGGCCACCCCCACACTGGTCCACTCCCCACACTGGTCCAGCCCCCCAACACTGGACCGCCCCCACAGTGGTCCCCCCCACTGGACAGCGAGTCCTCACCGTGAGTCCTGGACAGACTGATGCCGATGAACTGCCACGTTGTCATGGAGTCTTGTAGAGGAACAGTTCTAGTCAATGATGTGGTGTCACTGTAGAGAGAAATAGATAGATAGAGAGATGGATAGATAGATAGAGAGATGGATAGATAGAGAGATAGATAGATAGATAGAGAGATGGATAGATAGAGAGATATATAGATAGATAGATAGAGAGATGGATAGATAGAGAGATAGATAGATAGAGAGATAGATAGATAGATAGATAGAGAGATAGATAGATAGAGATAGAGAGATAGATAGATAGATAGATAGATAGAGAGATAGATAGATAGATAGATAGAGAGATAGATAGATAGATAGATAGATAGATAGATAGATAGATAGAGAGATAGATAGATAGATAGATAGATAGATAGAGAGATAGATAGATAGATAGATAGATAGATAGAGAGATAGATAGATAGATAGATAGAGAGATAGAGAGATAGATAGATAGATAGATAGAGAGATAGATAGATAGATAGATAGAGAGATAGATAGATAGATAGATAGATAGAGAGATAGATAGATAGATAGATAGAGAGATAGATAGATAGATAGATAGAGAGATAGATAGATAGATAGATAGAGAGATAGAGAGATAGATAGATAGATAGATAGAGAGATAGATAGATAGATAGATAGAGAGATAGATAGATAGATAGATAGATACACTGTAACAAAATTTCCTGTTAAATTACAGTAAACTACTGGCAGCTATAATTGCCAGCATGAAACTGTTATTCTACAGTAAACCTACTGTGATCTACAACAACAGTTTAGTACTGTAAACATTTTACAGTACTGTTCTGTATGGAAAACAAACATTACAGTATTATACTGTCAGCTTTCATTGTAATTTTACTGTTATTTTACAGTTCCTAGAGTATTCTCCATTAACTTATTACTGTAAAACTGTAGAATATTATCTTCACATTGATATTAACTAATGATTTCAGTTTTACATTAAAAACAAAACCCTGAAATAATAATAATAATAATAATAATAATAATTTTAAAAAACAGATGTCACAGAAATGGCTCAGACAAGAGATGGCCTTACAACATTAGGCATTTATTAGAACATTTTCATTGTATACAAAATCCATAAAAACACCACAATAACTTAGTTGTCAGAATGTGAACTATGACTCTGAAGTGAAGGCTAACATTACATTCATTTAACTTTCTATTTTCCTCCCCAGGTCAAAATAGGTCGGTTTGACTGTTTCTTGTAATCTATGAAAAGCACAGAGTACAAACTATCAGCCAATTCAACTTCATTTGACCTTACTGCTAATTGTGTTTCCTTCCTTCACCCAAAGACAGTTGTTAAAATCACTGCATCAAATGCATAAAAAAGCTACCTCAATTACACCCATGCCTTAACAATAACAATTAAACATATAAAACTGTCTCTCAACAACTCTGTGTCCAAAAACGAACCTGAACATCTGAGACCGATGGACTGACATATGTTGGCTAAATAAAGCCCCACTCAAAGTCCATCACATTTTTAAGTAGAGTGGCCACATGGGGATTCACTGTTGTTGCCTTTTTTGGACCACCTTCCCAGTCTTCTTTGACACCACCTTCCCTGGCTGGTCTTTTTTCCCCTTTCAGGATTAATCCCAATGAGACGCCTAAAATGTAATAGAGAAAGTATATAAGATATTAGGTATGGAAAGTAAAGATAATTTGCATTTAATATGGAACCCTATCACAGTAATTGAATAACACATAAAGATGTCTTTTTCTTATAATGACCCGTGTCTCATAATGAGAGAATTATCTCATTTTGATAAAATATTCATGAGAAACAAAACATTCCTGATTCAAGATTACAACAGATCAGCTGTTGTCATTATAACAGTATCTATTACACTTTGATTTCAGGGTGGTATTAGGAAACATTGTTACGATATATTTGGAAAACTCTCTTTGAGCAGTTAGCGAAGGACATAACTGCTCAATGAGAACACCACAGAGTGTCATGGCCAGTTTGAACAGCCCCATTCCTTAATTAAGATGGGTGCCAAAAGGAAGCAGGGTATGCTTTAAAGTGCAGGAGATATATGCAACAACTGTAAAAGTTAATATACCAGCATGGCTTATAATAAATGACAATTCAACAATTCAGCGGTAACATACTCAAACATTATTTCTGGCAGAAAACTTACCTTTGAACAAACTCCAGTGTCCTTGCAGCTTCTTCTTGGTATTGCAGGTTGAACACGTAGTATGTGGCAAAAACTGCAGCAAGCCCTGTGATAAAGGTTTTTCAATGCCTTCACAGATGACCTGGCTTTCAATGCTGATCATCCAATGTCCCAATGTAACTCCATCACCAGCAACTGATGCAGACAACAGTAATGGAAAAGAAAGGGCCTTAGATGAGGATAAGAAGTTCAAATAAAAAGCCAACGCTTTTAGTTTTGTTTATCTTTGTGTGTTAAAGCTAGTTTTTGTTGTTTAACTGGCGTTTTAGGTCAATGAGTGTCCACAACTTGAGATGGCAAAAAGAATGATAAGAGAACTACATACATAAGTTAAGGAAATGGATACAGAAAGAGAAATTAGACAGATGGAGACACATAAAGACAGACTGACTTTGTTGTATTCTCCATGTCATGGTTTTATGACACTTACCCAGTAGAATCAGTCGTGGACTGGTTGGGAGGGTCAGGGTGCGCTCAACATCGGCTGCTGTGGCAGACATCTGTAGAACATGATACAGGATTATACCTAATGAAGGGGCCGTGTGATTGAGCAGCAAGTTCTTTTCAACAATTTTTCCATCCCACACATCCTCTAAAACATTATCAGGTTGTACTCTGGTTTTTGCCTGCTGCAGTTGCTCTATCACTGACTCTGAGGACAAGAGAGACTCAATGGTGTTTTTCAAAGGAACATATTGTCCAAAACATTCTTTGCCTGACTCATTCTGACCAAAATACATGGACACTGGCTCCACATAATTAAAGTTACTTTTAAAAAAGGTTTTTCTTTTATGGTCAGTTTTCAGTGCGTGGGTATTGCTAGCCCTGTGGAGATCCTCAGATGTCAATGTAGCTATGACAATATTTATGTCAGCTTCAGAAAGTCCAAGTGATGTCAACTTCTCATTAAGCTTAGAAAGTAGGTGAGACTGATTAATGTCGTGTATTTCTTGATAATGTTCAATTATTGTTTGAATGGTGGAGGATGGAAGGAGCAATTTAGCTTGTAATTTCAAATAAAACAAGGCTAAATGTCTGATAAATTCCCCTTCATCTGCTCTTTCTGGGTAGACCTCCATGTCTTCATCACTGGACTGAGAGGGATTCTCAAGCTGTGTATTGCAGCCCTCATCATTACGATCACTGGTGCTGCTTGTACTTGCTATGGACCCAACTAGACTTCCTTCAGAGTAATCTTTATGCTTTCTGGAGACATGCGATGTAAATGTTGACTTAACTGTAAACGTTTTGTCACATTGTCTGAAAGGGCACAAGACTGCCTTGCCATTAGTTATATGACTTTTCAGGTGCAAGAGAAGACCCTGATATCCTCACATTTTGTACTACAGAAGTCTATATGACATGTTAAATCTCCTGCATTATCCACTTTAGTTACATTCTTTACATATTTATGGCGATGAGTGTGAGAGCAAAAGGCTGAAAACTTAGAAAAGCTCTTGTGCATTCAGGGAAACCACACTTGAAAGATGCATTAGGCAGACAACTATGAGTCCGCATGTGCCTGACATGTGCAAATGTATTCCTGCAGATTTTACCACATATGTTGCAAGTTATCATTTTCACTACAGGCCTTCACAGCAAAATAATCTTTAAAATACTCTCAAGAAAAAATCATTACATCAACAACTAATAAACTAACGTTTAGCTACTGCATATAGCATTAATGCATATTTGAAGCTACGTTTTAGCGTTCTGCATCAACCTGCATAACAAGCTTCTTCCCATAAACTCTGATAAACCGTTTTACTTGAAAAAAAATAAAACAAATGGTAAAATAGAACCTTGTAACCCACTTTAGTTAGATCTCACACTAAATCAAATGATCATGCCAATTTATGATAACTTAAGTAATGTGCTTCAACAGAAAGGTAAACTTTTGTCCACACAGTTGCTAAATGAGAGTAGGCCTAACTATGCTAGCATGCGGCACGGACTTTTGACTCAATCTTTTCGGAAAAAAACAGTCAATAAAATGGTAATGCTACACAAAATCACATTAGCATTTTGATGACTTTTGCAAGATTATATTTACCTTGTTAAGAAAGCCTCGGAGACAGGAGGGTGAGGATGAGGGTGTGCTGCGCGTTGCCGAGAGAGCACTGAGGAGAGCAGCCAGTGAAACATGTGCTCCATCCAGTTTGGTGCGGTCAGTTTAAGAGTCCGGATGAAAACGAATTCTTAATCTTCTTGGTATTGTGTCTTCGATCACAAATAAAAACACTGATGTTTAGGCCGATATTTAATTTCATTAAATTTTTGATTTTGCTCAGATGTATTATAAAACGGACAGAGGATTAAGTCTGATTTAAAGTTAACTGAAAAAGAAAAGAAAATACTGTATTATACCGTAAGATTATAGGTAGCTTGATGTAAAAGATAAATAAATACTGCTTTTTACCGTAAGATTTTACAGGAGCTTGCCGTTAATATATTTTCTCTCAAAGACATCAGAATTTACAGTATTCAACTGTATTAATGGAAAACGGTACATTACTGTGCAAAATATCCAGTATTTTTACAGCAATTTGTTACAGTGTAGATAGATAGATAGAGAGATAGATAGATAGATAGAGAGATAGATAGATAGATAGATAGATAGATAGATAGATAGATAGATAGATAGAGAGATAGATAGATAGAGAGAGAGATAGATAGATAGATAGATAGAGAGATAGAGAGAGAGATAGATAGATAGATAGATAGATAGATAGATAGATAGATAGATAGATAGAGAGATAGATAGATAGATAGAGAGAGAGAGAAAGACAGAGAGATAGATAGATAGAGAGATAGATAGATAGATAGATAGATAGATAGATAGATAGATAGATAGATAGATAGATAGATAGAGAGAGAGAAAGACAGAGAGATAGATAGATAGAGATATTGTTCCAGAAGCAAAATCACACAACTCTGTCTGTCTGTGTCTCTCTGTGTGTGTGTCTGTGTGTGTTTGTGTGTGTGTTTGTCTCTATGTGTGTGTGTGTGTGTGTGTGTGTGTGTCTCTGTGTGTGTGTGTCTGTGTGTGTGTGTGTGTGTGTCTCTATGTGTGTGTGTGTATGTGTGTGTGTGTGTGTGTGTGTGTGTGTCTCTGTGTGTGTGTGTGTGTGTGTGTGTCTCTGTGTGTGTGTGTGTGTGTGTCTCTGTGTGTGTGTGTCTGTGTGTGTGTCTGTGTGTGTGTCTCTGTGTGTGTGTGTGTGTGTTTGTCTCTGTGTGTGTGTGTGTGTGTGTGTGTGTGTGTGTGTGTGTATGTCTTTGTGTGTGTGTGTGTGTGTGTGTGTGTGTGTGTGTGTATATTCTGCTGACTCACCAGTTGGGTGTGTCCGGAGGACACGCTGGCAGAGTCACGTCCGTCCACAGCCAGCTTTCACTGAATCTGGTGCGAGAAACAATATGATCGCTGTCCTCGTACTTGAGGTCCTCACCTGAAGGACAGAGTCGTTAACATGTTACAGTCTCTAACGTCCTGCAGCAGGACATCATCAGCTGAAATGAAAGGAAGGACACGAAGGACACAAAGGACACAAAGGACATGAAGGACACAAAGGACATGAAGGAAACAAAGGACATGAAGGACACAAAGGAAATGATGACACAATGGACATGAAGGACATGAAGGACACGAAGGACACAAAAGAAAACAAAGGACACAAAGGACAGAAAGGACACGAAGGACACGAAAGACACAAAGGACACAAAGGACAAAAAAGACACAAAGGACACAAAGGACACAAAGGATACGAAAGAAACAAAGAAAATGAAGGACACGAAGGACAAAAAAGAGAGGAAGGACACAAAGTGCATCAAGGAAACGAAGGACACGAAGGACATGAAGGAAATAAACTACACAAAAAAGAAAGGACACAAAGGACACAAAGGAAATAAAGGAAACAAGGGACATGAAGGACATGAAGGACACAAAGGACACGAAAGAAATGAAGGACACAAAGGACAAAAAAGACAGAAAGGACACAAAGCAAACAAAGGACATGAAGGACATGAAGGAAATAAACTACACAAAAAAGAAAGGACACAAAAGACACAAAGGACACAAAGTAAATAAAGGAAACAAAAGACAGACAGGACACAAAGGTCACAAAGGACACGAAGGACACAAAGGGCAAGAAAGAAACAAAGGAAATGAAGGACACAAAGGACACAAAGGAAAAAAAGGACATAAAAGACAGACAGACAGACAGAACACGAAGGACACAAAGGACACAAAGGACATGAAGGACACAAAGGAAAAGAAGGACAAAAAGACAGAATGGACACAAAGGAAACGAAGGACACGAAGTACATGAAAGAAACAAAGGAAATGAAGGACACAAAGGACACAAAGGACAACAAAGACAGAAAGGACACAAAGGAAACAAAAGGACATGAAGGACACGAAAGAAAAGAAGGAAAGAAAGAAGAAGGAGCTATCAATCTGTCAATCCTTTCCGTGTCCGGGCACAAAGGACAGAAAAGACAGACAGGACACGAAGAACACAAAGGAAACAAAGGACACAAATGACATGAACACGACGGACACGAAGGAAACAAAGGACATGAAGGACCAAAAGGACACAAAGACAGAATGGACACGAAGGAAACGAAGGAAACGAAGGAAACGAAGTACACGAAAGAAACAAAGGAAATAAAGGACACAAAGGACACAAAGGACAACAAAGACAAAAAGGACACGAAGGAAACAAAGGACATGAAGGACACGAAAGAAAAGAAGGAAAGAAAGAAGAAGGAACTATCAATCTGTCAATCCTTTCCGTGTCCGGGCACAAAGGACAAAAAAGACAGACAGGACACAAAGGACACGAAAGAAACAAAGGAAATGAAGGACACAAAGGACAAAAAAGACAGACAGGACACAAAGGAAACAAAGGACAAGAAGGACATGAAGAACACGAAGGACACAAAGGACACAAAGGACGTGAAGGATACGAAGGAAACGAAGGACATGAAGGACACCAAGGACATGAAGGACACCAAGGACACAAGGACAAGAAGGACAAAAAAGACAGAATGGACACGAAGGACACAAAGCAAACAAAGGACACAAAAGACAGACAGGACATGAAGGAAATGAAGGACATTAAGGACACAAAAGACACAAAGCTACGTTTTGGCCGCTTGTACCCTGGATCTGGTTCTTTGGGTCTTGACCCAGCCTTCAGGACCATCGGAGACGGTAGGAACCAGAACTGACCGATAGATGGATGATGGATAGATGGAATGTAATACCCCCCCCGCTGCTTCGATTCTCCGACCAATCTCTCGCTCCATGGTCCCCTCACTCGCCCAAGACCCCAAGACCCCAAGACCCCGAGGTTTTTATGCTGCGTTCTATTATTTATCCGAGTCTGAGTTCCAAAGTCAGACGTTGCCTAGCAACATGCCCCCTTTCCTCGGAACGAGGACAACCCTTGTGGACACCGAGCAAGCGTTCCGATATCTGATATCCGAGGTCCTCGTCAGATCGCATTAGACTCCTTCCCATTCCCTACCTGAACCAAAGACAACCAAAGCGGATCACGTGTTGTCCTCGGGTCAAATCTGCCCCTTTAAAAAATGTCTCTATCTGAAATATGAGTTTCTTTTTAACCAAATTACCATAAAAAAAATGGATTCCTTCCAACGCTCTTTCATTCCTCTGATCTTCACTATTAATCAAAATAATTCATAATTTCTTCTTTTTAACCCTGCTGGTGTCTTCAGGTCTCATTTAACCCATTTTCAAATAGTTTCTATATTAAAAATTTGGGTTTCTATCAACCAAAATGTCTAAAGTAATGACATGGGTGGTTCCATTTGACGCTCTTTAATAGTAAAATAAATGATCAGTTGACTACTTTTGGATGTTTTATTACATTTTACAGCATTTAACAAAAAAAATGGATAAAAAAACGTTGGAAAAGCTGACAAAAATGACGGAAAAAGTTTAAGAATTGACAAAGTAAAAAAAAAGCGCAGAAGAAAAGTGACAAAAACATTAGGAAAAGGGGGGAAAAACATGTTAACATTTTTTTTTAATTTGGACCCAGAAAAACAGAAAGTTGTGCAGTGGGGGGATGGGGGGGACAACAGGGGGGTAATAAGACAAATGGGGAAGAGGATGAGGTGAGGAGCATGAATGAAGATGGTATCGGGGTTCTTACCTAAGCTGGTTGAGACTTCTGTTACAGTAGTGGCTCGTTTCCTCCTGCTGGGGGCCGGACACTTCAGCTCTAGAAACACAGACAGACTTTAACATGGGGGCTAAGGGAGTCAATCTCTGCAGCCCCCCATGTTAAAATACACAACTTTACAGCAACTTAACTATCAATCTGGAGTTACAATACGTAACTATCAATGATCTGGAGTTAGTTATGTTAAAATACACAACTTTACACTACTTTACAGCAACATTTAACATTTCAAGGCTGATTGTTTTTATAACTCACCACGTTAACCCTCATGTTGCCCTCATGTTGCCCTCATGTTGCCCTCATGTTGCCCTCATGTTGCCCTTATGTTGCCCTCATGTTGCCCTCATGTTGCCTTCATGTTGTCCTCATGTTGCCCTCATGTTGCCTTCATGTTGCCCTCATGTTGCCCTCATGTTGTCCTCATGTTGTCCTCATGTTGCCTTCATGTTGCCCTCATGTTGTCCTCATGTTGCCCTCATGTTGCCCTCATGTTGTCCTCATGTTGCCCTCATGTTGCCCTCATGATGTCCTTATGTTGCCTTCATGTTTCCCTCATGTTGTCCTCATGTTGCCCTCATGTTGCCTTCATGTTGCCCTTATGTTGCCCTCATGTTGCCTTCATGTTGCCTTCATGTCGCCCTCATGTTGCCCTCATGTTGCCTTCATGTTGTCTTCATGTTGCCCTCATGCTGCCCTCATGTTGCCCTCATGATGTCCTTATGTTGTCCTCATGTTGCCCTCATGTTGCCCTCATGTTGTCTTCATGTTGCCCTCATACAATACATAACTATCAATGATCTTGAGTTCTAATACGTAACTATCAATAATCTGGAGTTACAATACGTAACTATCAACAATCTGGAGTTACAAAAAGTAACTATCAATAATCTGGAGTTACAATACGTAACTATCGATAATCTGAAGTTACAATACGTAACTATCAATAATCTGGAGTTACAATACATAAGTATCGATAATCTGAAGTTACAATACGAAACTATCGATACTCTGGAGTTACAATACATAACTATCGATAATCTGGAGTTACAAAACGTAACTATCAATAATCTGGAGTTACAATACATAACTATCAATAATTTGGAGTTACAAAACGTAACTATCAATAATCTGGAGTTACAATACATAACCATCAATCTGGAGTTACAATACGTAACTATCAATAATATGGAGTTACAATACGTAACTATCAATAATAAGAAGGTACAATACGTAACTATCGATAATCTGGAGTTACAAAACGTAACTATCGATAATGTGGAGTTACAATACGTAAGTATCAATAATATGGAGTTACAATACGTAACTATCAAAAATCTGGAGTTACAAAACGTAACTATCGATAATGTGGAGTTATAATACTTAACTATCAATCTGGAGTTACAATACGTAACTATCAATGATCTGGAGTTAGTTATGGATTGGACTATGAATTCCAAAAAGTATAAAACTAGTAACGTGGTGTTAGTGGAAACTAAAAAAAAGTCTGAAAATGGGACCAAAAATGTCCAATTTTGTCTGTTTTTGACCCGGGAGACAACACAAGGGTTAAAAAATGTAATGAAATATCCGGGATATTTACGCAATTTTATGCAATGAGATTGCGAGAACTTGCAAAAACTGCGGTTTGATGAAGAAGAGACGGTGTTTGTTTCGTCACTTCATAACGTTTCCATGGCAACAGGAAAAATGGCTGCTCTTGTGTGAAGTGAAAATTTTTTACTTCCTGCTGAGATATTTTAGACTTTTATTATGAAATCATGTAGCTCTAAGTTATTTGCACAGAAATCTGCAATTTATGCGGTGAAAGTGCTGCGTATTTGAAAAGCTGTGCCCCCCCGCATAATTATGCAGACTTTGCTGAATGCTGAATTATGTGTTGGCATAATCACGTTTTTATGGAGGGGGTACAGTAGTGTCACCTTGTCTGTAGGGAGTCCCAGACGCCGTGCTGGACTCAAACAGCAGGCCCGCATCGTAGAAGACCCCCATAGCATCCTTCCCTCCACCTGGGGTGCAGCCTGTGTCGTATTTCTCTACAGTATCCCACACCTGACACTCACACACACACACACACACACACACACACAAGACAATACACAATAATGTGAAATCTCCAGTTATTACTTTAGATTTCACAGTAACACTACTGTATATGATTTTACAGTAGAATGCTGTGAAGGTACATTACAACCTTGTTGCCATGACAACATCACAGTAGTCTAAGTATTACAGTATAAATTACAGCAGTCTAAGCAGTACTGTAAAAATGTCTGACGGGTTAAATATTCAAATATTTCTTTAAAAAAAATAAATGTAAAATAAATAAATGACCTTTTTCTGGGTGAGACGGTGCTTGTTGTTAAGGACAGAGACGCCTTTGACAACGGCCACCAGTCCCACTGTGGCCCCCGGATCCCCAGAGACCTTCAGACCAAAGATCTTGCCGGGCCTATAAGACGAAGCGAGGGTGGAGGGCTCCAGTCTCAGCTACATGGGAAAAGGGAGCTGAGTCACTGGGCAACACATCAAATGGTGACCTCATCTTTAAAAGGTTCCCGTGGCAGGAAATGTCCCTTTATGAGGTTTTAACATTAATATGAGTTCCCAAAAAAACAAAAACAAATATACACAACAGCAACATGTAGTATACAAAACAAGAACAAACAGGACAATTCATCAGTAGATGTTAAACGGCTGAAAGGTCTCACCGAGCCCGTGCAGGAGTCCTTTACATCCACCCACACCGAGTCGGACACCACCTCCTGGTCTTGGGTGTGGTAGTACGCCACGATGCGGAACGACGGCAGCAGGTTTTTGGTAATGGAGAGATACAGGGAAATAACAACCTGACCTCTGTTCTTGTAACGTCCGTGGCTCACCAGCTGGCCTCGGCTCAGGATCTGGGGACCAGGTTTCAATATCACACTGTAAAAAATATCTGGGAAATCTCCAGTTATTACTGCAGATTTCATAGTAACAGTACTGGATGGGATTCTTACAGTAGAATGCTGTAGAGTTTACTATAAAAAATACATTGTATAGCATTTGAAAAAAAATGATAAAAAAACATTGAAAAAAGTGACAAAAAAGTAGAAAAAATAAAAACCTAAAAAAAAAAAAGAGTGCAGAAAATAATTGACAAAAACATCGGCAAAAGCGTTAAAATACAAAAAGGTTGCAAAAAGTGAAAAAAGCAAAAGCTACAAAAGTATGTGTACTCTGTAATAATATCTGTTCGATCACAGTAGCCTGAGTATTACAGTAGAAATGACTGTACTCTGAGTATAACAGTTGAAATCACAGTAGTCGGAGTATTACTGTAAAAAATAACAATATAGCCTCTATAGTACTGTAAATACTACAGTAAACTACTGTATTTTTACTTGTGTTTAATTGTTGTGTATTTTCCAATGAATACATAAAATAGTGTAAAAGGAAGTACGGTACCTTTACTCTAAAAATAATTCACAGTAACTTTACAATAGTTACAGTAAGTTACTGTAAATTTATATTTTCATTAGCATATTAAAGGAGATGTTGTTGCTTTTTAATGATGTATATGTTGTATATGCTGTATATGTTGAATATGTTGTATATGCTGTATATGCTGTATAAGATGTATATGTTGTATATGATGTATATGATGTATATGTTGAATATGTTGAATATGCTGTATATGCTGTATATGCTGTATATGCTGTATAAGATGTATATGTTGTATATGCTGTATATGCTGTATAAGATGTATATGTTGAATATGTTGAATATGCTGTATATGCTGTATATGATGTATATGTTGAATATGTTGAATATGCTGTATATGCTGTATATGCTGTATATGCTGTATAAGATGTATATGTTGTATATGCTGTATATGCTGTATAAGATGTATATGTTGTATATGCTGTATATGATGTATATGTTGTATATGATGTATATGCTGTATATGATGTATATGTTGTATATGATGTATATGATGTATATGTTGTATATGTTGTATATGATGTATATGTTGTATATGTTGTATATGATGTATATGTTTTATATGTTGTATATGTTGTATATGTTGTATATGATGTATATGTTGTATATGTTGTATATGATGTATATGTTTTATATGTTGTATATGTTGTATATGATGTATATGTTGTATATGTTGTATATGTTGTATATGTTTTATATGTTGTATATGTTTTATATGTTGTATATGCTGTATATGTTGTATATGTTTTATACGTGCACACAAGCAGGTGTACCATCTCTCACCAGGTATGTGATGTCGTTGTGTTGTTTTTCCGCCATGCTGATTCTGAACTTCATGTTGTCTCCTAGTTGCACCTCAGCTGTATCCACATCTGCAGATGAGACATGTGATGACTTTACTTTATTTTACTTTATTGATTTTTTTCCAGCCCAGAACAGTCAATACACTGATAACATACAAAAATAATATTGTTGCTTTTACTTATATATATGCAGTGGGGTTCGAAAGTTTGGGCCCTCCAGGTAAAAATGTGTATTAATGTGCATAAAGAAGAAAGAAAAGATGAAAAATCTCCAAAAAGATCAAATGACAGATTAGACATTTGTATAATATGTCACAAAAAGTTAAATTTTATTTCCATCATTTACTCTTTCAAAATAACAGAAAACAAAAAAATGGCGTCTGCAAAACTTTGGGCCCCTGCAGAGTTAATACCTTGTACCCCCTTGTTTGAGGTATCTTCGCCCATTCTTTCTTCCAAAAGTCTTCCAGTTCTTTGAGATTTCTGCTCCTTTAAGGTCTATCATAGATTTACATGATGTTGAGGTCAGGAGATCGTGAAGGCCATGGCAGAACCTTCAGTTTACGCCTCTTGATGTAATCACCGTGGATTTTGAGGTGTGTTTAGGATCATTCTCCATTTGTAGAAGCCGTTCTCTCTTTAACTTCAGCTTTTTCACAGATGGCATTAAGTTAGCGACCAAAATCTGCTGCAATTGTATTGAATTTATTTTTCCTTCTACTCGTGAAATGTTCCCTGTTCCACTGGCTGCAATACAGACTCGAGTCCGGACTCAAGACCGTTTTTCTATGGTCTCTGACTTGTTTCGGAATCGCTAGTATTTGCACTTGGATTTTCCAGATGTGTAAGCTGCCCATGCCACACGTACTCATGCAGGCCCAGACCATCAGAGATGCAGGCTTCTGAACTGAGCGCTGTAACAACTTGGGTTGTTCATGTCCTCTTTAGTCCGGATGACATGGCGTCCTAGTTTTCCAAAACAAACTTCAAATTTTGATTGGTCTGACCACAGAACAGTTTCCCTCTTTTCCACAGTCCATCTTAAATTAGCCTTGGCCCAGAGAGAGATCAGATCTATCTATCATATAATCAATAATATAATAAAACTAGAGGGAGACAGGGCATACAGCCCGATCCGGTTGGGGAGAGTTCTAGCCTGACCAGGCTCCTCTCTTTACCCCGTCTCTCCTCTCTTTACCCCGTCTCACCTCTCTTTACCTTGTCTCTCCTAGTTATGCTGTAATTGTTTTAGACTGCTGGGGGACTTCCTTTGACACACCGAGCTCCTCTCTCGTCTGTCTTTCTATCTTTCTATCTTTCCATTTGTGTGCATCCATGTCCCAGAAATGCCTGTTACTAACCTAGTTACTAACCTAGTTACTAACCTAGTTACTAACCTAGCTCTGGAGAGTCATTCCCCGGAGTCCTTATGTTCTTTTTAGCCCAGCATGTTCCCTCGGATCAGGGAGGCTCCAAAATCATGGTAGCAGCTGTTGACATGGTCCCGCTACACGTCCTGCGATGCCGTGTTCATCCAGCTACGCTCTGCTGTGCCCTGCTACGTCCTGCTGGGCCTTGTAATGCTGCACAGTGTCCTGCTAAGCCATGAACTACTACACAGAACTACTACAAACTACTATTCTTTGTGACTGTTATTGCCACTCTTCATTCTAACCCCAACCGGTCGTCAGACACCGCCTACCAAGAGCCTGGTTCTGGGTCTGGGTCTGTCCCAGGTTTCTGCCTAAAAGGAAGTTTTTCCTCGCCACTGTCCCACTGTTGCTTGCTCTGGAGGAAACTACTAGAACTGTTGGGTCCTTGTAAATTCTGGAGTGTGTTCTAGACCTGCTCTATCTGGTCTAGACCTGCTCTATCTGGTCTAGACCTGCTCTATCTGGTCTAGACCTGCTCTATCTGTAAAGTGTCTCAAGATAACTCTTGTTATGAATTGATACTATAAATAAAATTGAATTGAATTGAGAAAACGCCGGTGCTTCTGGATCTGGTCTAGATACAGCTTCTTTGTTGACCTATAGAGTCTTAATGGCACGGTGGATTGTGTTCACCGACATGTTTTCTGGAAGTATTCCTGAGCCCATGTTTCCATTCCAGTAGCATTCCTGTATGTGATGCAGAGCCGTCTAAAGGCCCAAAGACCATGGGCATCCAGTCTGGGTCTCCGGCCTTGACCCTTACGCACAGAGATGGTTCCAGATTCTCTGAGTCTTTGGATGATATGATGCTCTGTAGATGATGAGAACTTCAAACTCTTTGCAGTTTTTCTCTGAAAAACTCCTTTCTGATATTGCTCCACTATTTTCCTCCCCAGCATTGGGGGGGTTGGTGATCCTCTGCCCATCTTGACTTCTGAGGGACCCCCCCCACTCTGAGAGGCTCTTTTTATACCCAGTCATGTTGACCTTTGACCTAATGAGTTGCAGATTGGTCCTCCAGCTGTTCTTTATATGTCATTTTAACGTTTCTGGCCTCTTATTGCCACCTGTCCCAACCTTTTTTGAATGTGGAGCTCTCATGAAAACCCAAAATGAGCCAATATTTGGCATGACATCTCAAAATGTCTCACTTTCCACATTTGATATGTTATCTATATTCTATTGTGAATAAAATACAAGTTTTTGTAAATTATT
>JABXJD010000639.1:100000-112500 GCA_013375575.1 Percina caprodes
GCCTCAAACCCTGATTGTGGGTGACTCTGCTGTAAAAGATTTAAAAAACAGTAAAAACACCAAAATACTCTGTTTTCCCAAAGACACGGTGTCTGACTTAACTTAAAGAATCCCAGATATCATGGCAGAACACCCAACCGTGAAGAACATTATATTACATATAGGGTCACATGATGTTGTAAAGCAACAGTCTGAATTGCAGAAACTGGACTTTATGGATCTGCTAAACCAAGTCAGCTCTTTAAACGCAGATGTGTTTATCAGTGGGCCTATACCGCCAGTGAGAAGAGGAGCTGAGAGATTTAGCCGACTGTTGGCACTAAACAAATGGCTTTCAACTCAATGTATCGTCCATTCTCTGCAGTTCATTGACAATTTTAACATTTTCTGGGAGCGCTTTCATCTTTTTAAAGCAGATGGACTTTTCCTTAACAAGCCAGGAGTAAAGCTGTTCACCTCTAACCTACTTTACTCTCTACGCTACACATCTACTCCCTCCGTCAAGGACACAAGACAAGCCCAATCTAAACAAGAGGAAGACACAACAAAGTTTGGCAGTGATTCACCACAGCCCCCACCTGTGCACAGATTTGACTGTGGAAGACCAGAGACCAGAGATACGGAACAAATCTCCTTTTCACCCGTCCAGCACCCCTCAAACCCCCCTACCAGCCCCGAATCCCTTGAGGAGCCGTCGCTGTCTCAACTCACCCTTTCCCCTCTTTCCCCTCCCCCCATGTTGGAGTTCAATGACAAGATGAAGCAGCTGGTAGTTATTGGAACCAAATTCACACCCCTGCCGTCCCCCATTGCTCAACCCCGGGCAAAAGTAAAACACCAGGCACCTCGGCCACCTTGTCACCAAACTCCTTCCCCCCGGACTGATAAGGACGCCGATCCAGCAAGCATTAACTGATATGTGCCGGGCCTAGGCTCCAGGACTAGTGACACTCATGACTTTTTCATAGACAAGCCCGGGCCCTGTGTTTTCAATTCTTCCTCAATTTATGTTGTGATAGGCAATAGAAAAAGGATGACAAATAAGCACTTAACTGCAAACTTAGCAAATTTAGCATCCATTCCTCGTCAGCCACAGCCTGTCCCAAAAAATGAGAACACACTAACACTAGCTTTACTAAACGTCAGGTCTTTGGCAGGAAAATCATTTTTAATCAATGATTTTATTATTAATCACAATCTAGATTTTATGTTTTTAACTGAGACCTGGTTAGACCATAATAACAGCGCTGCTGTTCTCATCGAGTCAGCTCCCCCTAACTTCAGTTTTATGAGCGAGAATAGAGTGAATAAGAAAGGAGGTGCAGTCGCCATTTTGTTTAACGACTCATTCCATTGTACGCAAATATGTTATGGAAATTTTTGCTTCTTTTGAATATATGGCTCTTCGGTTAAGGTCGTCCCCTCAAGCTATATTTCTAAACATCTACAGGCCACCTAAATATTGTGCAACCTTTATTGATGAATTCACTGAACTGCTGTCTATAATCTGCATTAACTTTGATTGTGTAATCATTGCGGGTGATTTTAACATTCATGTTGACCCCCCAGGACCAAAGAACTGGGTTGTGTTTTTGAGATCTATGGACTGACTCAGCATGTGACAGAGCCCACGCACAATAAGGGGCACACTCTGGACTTGATTGTCTCCAAGGGTCTGAACATTTCCAAGGTTGTGGTGACTGACGTTGCTCTGTCTGATCATTCCTGTGTTTTCTTTAACGGCTCTATCTCTGTGCCCAAAAGTGTCCAAACAAAGATAATCAGAAAACGGTTTATCACTGAAAACACCAGTGAAACATTTACTCAGCTTTACTCCTCTACACCCGCTCTCTCTGGGCTCTCAGTCACTGAGCTTGTAGATCATTTCAACTGTAAAATTACAAATGTTATTGATGCCATTGCTCCCACTAAGGTCAAAGTTGTCTCTTGTAAGAAAAGGTCTCCATGGAGAAATGTCCCACTGGTGTGAACAGAAAAAAGAGAGTGTCGGAAAGCTGAACGAAGGTGGCGAAAAACAAATCTCCTGGTCCATCATAACACCTATAAAGAGAGACTTCACATTTATAACTTGGAACTGAGGAATGCAAGGCGGTCCTTCTTCTCTGATATTATCTCTAGAAACAATAATAATTCACGTGCTTTGTTTGCTACTGTCGATAGGTTAACAAACCCTCCAGTACCAGTTGCATCTGAACTTTTATCTTCCAAGGCCTGCAATGACTTTGCCTCCTTCTTCAAAGACAAAATTCAAAAGATTAGACAAACAGTCAGTGCCTCCATATCAAGTCCAGGATATGTGTTGTCACAGTGTTCAAGCAGAACTAGCTCCAATATGACTGAGTTTCATACGATCAACCATAAAAACCTGGAGGACATTATACAACATCTGAAAACCTCCTCCTGTTGCCTTGATATTCTACCAACGGGTGTTTTCAAAAATGTCTCGAATTGTTTGGCTTCTGATCTTCTACAGATTGTGAACATGTCTCTTCTTTCAGGAATCTTTCCACAGGCCCTGAAAACTGCAGTAATCAAGCCACTCTTAAAAAAGAACAATCTAGACACATTACTAATGAGCAACTATAGGCCAATATCAAACCTTCCGTTTTTAAGTAAAATCATTGAAAAAGCAGTTTTTCAACAACTCAACCATTTCTTGTCACTAAACAACAGTTTTGATACCTTTCAGTCGGGTTTCCGACCACACCACAGCACTGAGACGGCTCGTTAAGGTCTTTAATGACATCCACCTTAACACAGATAATGGCAAAATTTCAGTCTTAGTATTACTTGATCTCAGTGCTGCATTTGACACGGTCGACCACGACATATTACTAGACCGATTGGAAAACTGGGTTGGCCTTTCTGGCTCAGTACTAAACTGGTTTGAATCCTACTTACAGAATAGGGATTACTTTGTGTCAATAGGTAATTATACATCTGAACGTACAAATATGACGTGTGGAGTTCCCCAAGGCTCCATTCTGGGGCCTCTTCTGTTTAACATCTACATGCTTCCACTGGCTCAGATTATGGAAAACAACAAAATAAGTTACCATAGTTATGCGGACGACACACAAATTTACATAACCTTATCGCCAGGGGACTATAGTCCAATACAAAAACTGACTAAGTGTATTGAACAAATTAACGGCTGGATGTGCCAGAACTTTCTGAAATTAAATGAGGGAAAACTGAGGTGGTTGTTTTTGGAGCAAAAGAGGAACGATTAAAAGTCTGCGCTCAGCTTCAAACAACAATGTTAAAAACAACAGACAAAGCCAGAAATCTTGGTGTAGTCATGGACTCTGACCTGAACTTTAACAGCCACATTAAGACAATTACAAAGTCAGCCTATTATCACCTTAAGAATATATCAAGGGTTAAAGGACTTATGTGTCAACAGGATTTGGAAAAACTTGTCCATGCTTTCATCTTCAGTAGACTTGACTACTGTAACGGGTCTTTACAGGTCTCCCTAAAAATCAATCAGACAGCTGCAGCTGATTCAGAACGCTGCTGCTCGGGTCCTCACTAAGACCAAGAGACTGGATCACATCACTCCAGTTCTGAAGTCCTTACACTGGCTTCCTGTGCCCCAAAGAATTGATTTCAAAGTTCTTTTGCTAGTTTATAAATCACTAAACGGTTTAGGGCCTAAATACATTTCTGATCTGCTAGTACACTATGACCCCCCCAGACCTCTCAGGTCATCTGGGGCAGGTCTACTGTCTGTTCCTAGAGTCAGAACTAAACAGGGGGAAGCAGCTTTCAGTTTCTATGCTCCTCATATCTGGAACAAACTCCCAGAAACCTGCAGGTCTGCTGCTACTCTCAGTTCTTTTAAATCAATGCTGAAGACCTTTCTTTTTGATGTTGCCTTCCTTTAAATGATGCTCATTTCTTTACTGTTTATTCTTTTATATACTGCACTGTAATTTTTATTCCTGTGTTTTATCTGTTTTATTTTTTTTATGGGTTTTATTTTCTTTTAACTGTTTTTATTGTTTTTAACTGATTTTGTGTAAAGCACTTTGAATTGCCCTGTTGCTTAAATGTGCTCTATAAATAAAGCTGCCTTGCCTTGCCTATCTATCTATCTATCTATCTATCTATCTATCTATCTATCTATCTATCTATCTATCTATCTATCTATCTATCTATCTATCCATCCATCCATCCATCTATCTATCTATCTATCTATCTATCTATCTATCCATCCATCTATCTATCTATCTATCTATCTATCTATCTATCTATCCATCATTTCTGGAGTCAGTTATGATTATTAGAAGAACATAAGCAGGCGACCTTCATGTCATCATATCATTTCATATGGAGAAATCCTGTTTTCAAACATAAACTGTAATCAGTACTGACATGTTTTGGCTTTTTCATTCGTAAGTAGAAATATATTCATACTTTTGCAGGTAAGTGATAAAAATCTGAATTATCATTAATAAAACGGACGTTACCGTGACGTCGAAGGGCATTCCTGGTTTGAAGAACTTGGGCGTTTTCTTAAAGGAGATGGTGTACGGTGATGTCACAATCTGGATGTTTTTCAGCTCCGCCTCCACCAGTTCTCCACCTGGGAACAATAAAACACCAAGCTCGTTAATATTAACCCTCGGGGCGTCTTCACCTCCACCTGTTCTCCACCTGGGAACAATAAAACACCAAGCTCGTTAATATTAACCCTCGGGGCGTCTTCACCTCCACCTGTTCTCCACCTGGGAACAATAAAACACCAAGCTCGTTAATATTAACCCTCGGGGCGTCTTCACCTCCACCTGTTCTCCACCTGGGAACAATAAAACACCAAGCTCGTTAATATTAACCCTCGGGGCGTCTTCACCTCCACCTGTTCTCCACCTGGGAACAATAAAACACCAAGGTCGTTAATATTAACCCTCGGGGCGTCTTCACCTCCACCTGTTCTCCACCTGGGAACAATAAAACACCAAGCTCGTTAATATTAACCCTTGGGGCGTCTTCACCTCCGCCTGCAACGCTGGCTTGTTCTGGGTGGAGATTTAAACATTTTGTTGTTCTTTTTCTACACTCAACGATCTTTTCATTTTTGTCATGTATATATATATATATATATATATATATATATATATATATATATATATATACATATTAAGGGTGTGACGAGATCTCGTTTTACGAGATCTCGCGAGATTAAAACGTGACGAGATTTCTCGTCGAGGTGAAAAGTTGTCTCGTGAGGCGATGTGATGTCAGCGTGATGGAGCGTGAAATTACTATTGAAGATCCCCCTGCCACTTTTAAATCATTTGTGTGGCAACATTAACCCTAACCTTATTTTTCTGTTATTTACACATTTATTTTATTTATACTGTTTATTTTTTTATGTTCGGTTTGTGGAAAGGAGTTAGATTTCTCGTGTGAAATTGTACAGGGCAGAAGCCAGCTGGTAGAGTTTATACAAAACATTCTGCAGTGTTTGCACGTCCTTTACTGCATATAATTCATTAAAATAGTAAAAAAAAAAAAAGTTAAATAACATTCATCATTAATAATTGATTTTAAAATGCACCTAAATTGTTTTGCATTTTGTGATTTTTCAGTTGAATAAAAAAACTATTTTCCATTCATATATTTCATCGAGGATTTCTTTAAATTTTTTTTAAAAATCTCGTCTCGTCTCGTTCTCGTGAACCCAATCTCGTGATGTGTCTCGTCTCGTGGAGTAAGCGTCTCCTCACACCCCTAATATATATATATAGTATATTAATCAATCAAGTTATTTTTATGTTGATTTGGGTAATTAAAAAGAACACTGATATAGTAAAACAGGAGGACAACATGAGTGTTAACACAATGTTGGGGGGGGGTCATCCCTTTTTCATGTCATCCAAGATGCATTGCAGGTGAAGGGTTAGGGTTGAGTCTATTTCGACTAAAGTCCCCAAACTGAAATAAATAAGGGACAGTCCCTAATCATACAGATCAATCACATCACTTTCACATCTTTCTTAATGCCTCTCCGGGGAACCATCACGTGGTGGAGAGGTTTGTGTGTCCCTATGAACCTGAGGGCTGAGTTGTCTGGAGCTTTTTGCTCCTGGTAGGGTCTCCCATGGCAAAGTGGTCTTGGGGGAGGGGCCAGACAAAGAATGGTTTGAATACCGTATGGAAAAGGAGGGAAGGGATCAAGGGACCCTGCCCGGTGGAAGCCCGGGGCCCCCGTCTGGAGCCCCCTCATCAGCGAGCGTTTGGTGGCCGGGTTTGCCACGGAGCCCGGCCGGGCACACCCGAAAAAGCTACGTGGCACCTCTCCCTCCAGCCCATGGGCCCTCCACCTGTGGGAGGAACTAATGGGGTTGGGTGCGTTGCCACATGGGGGGCAGCAAAGGTCAGGGGCTTTGACAGACCAGACCCGGGTGGCAGAGGCTGGCTCTGGGGACGTGGAATGTCACCTCTCTGTGGGGGAATGAGCCGGAACTTGCGCGGGAGGTGGAGCGCTACCAGTTAGATCTGGTGGGGCTTATGTCTACGCACAGTCGCGGTTCTGGAACCGTACTCCTGGATAGGGGTTGGACTCTGTCCTACTCTGGAGTTGCCCAGGGTGTGAGGCGCTGGGCGGGTGTTGGGATACTCACAAGCCCCTGGCTGAGCGCCGCTGCGTTGGAGTTTACCCCGGTGGACGAGAGGGTCGATGTTTGTGCATATGCACCAAACAAGAGTTTGGAGTATTCTGCCTTCTTGGAGACCTTGAATGGAGTCCTGTATGGGGCTCCAATAGGGGACTCCATAGTTCTGCTGGGGGACTTCAACGCGCACGTGGGTGATAATGGAGATACTTGGAGAGGCGTGATTGGGAGGAACGGCCTCCCTGATCTGAACCAGAGTGGTTGTCTGTTGTTGGACTTCTGGTCTAGTCATGGATTGTCCATCACAAACACCATGTTCGAACATAGGGTGCTCATAAGTGTGACCTGAGGCCGTATGTTTTGGAAACTCGGGTGAAGAGAGGGGGGGAGTTGTCAACTGATCACCGTCTGCTGGTAAGCTGGGTCGGGGGGTGGGAGAAGACTCTGGACAGACCTGGTAAGTCCAAACGGTCCGACGGACTTTCAACTCACACCTCCGGCGGAGCTTTTCGTGCATCCCTGTGGAGGCAGGGGGCATTGAACCTGAGTGGACAATGTTCAAAGTTGCCATTGCTGAAGCTGCGACGGCGAGCTGTGGTCTTAGGGTCTTAGGTGCCTCAATAGGCGGTAACCCACGAACACCCTGGTGGACACCGGTGGCCAGGGAAGCCGTCCGACTGAAGAAGGAGTCTTTCCGGGATATGTTATCCCGGAGGCAGTTGCAAGGTACCGACGGGACCGAAGGGCTGCAGCCTCTGCAGTGACAGAGGCATAGCAGCGGGTGTGGGAGAAGTTCGGAGAAGACATGGAGAAGACCTGGAGAAGACATGGAGAAGGACTTTCGGTCAGCACCAAGCTGCTTCTGGAAAACAAGGAATCATCCAAGCTGTGTACAGTAAGAATGGGACAATGTTGACCTCAACTATAGAGCGGTGGAAGGAGCACTTTAAGGAACTCCTAAATCCAGCTGACACGTCCTCTGTGGTAGAAGCAGAGCTGGAGGATGATGGGGGATTGTCGTCAATTACCCTGGTAGAAGTCACTGAGGTAGTTAAACAACTCCACAGTGGCAAAGCCTCAGGGATTGATGAGATCTGTCCAGAAATGCTGAAAGCTCTGGGTGTGGAGGGGCGGTCTTAGTTGACACGCCTCTTTAACATTGCGTGGAGGTCTGGGACAGTGCCTAAGGAGTGGCAGACCGGGGTGGTGGTTCCCCTCTTTAAAAAGGGGGACCAGAGGGTGTGTGCCAATTACAGTATCACACTTCTCAGCCTCCCTGGTAAAGTCTACTTCAAGGTGCTGGAAAGGAGGGTTCGGCCGATAGTCGAACCTCGGATTGAAGAGGAACAATGCGGATTCCGTCTTGGTCGTAGAACAACGGATCAGATCATTACTCTCGCAAGGATCCAGGAGGGAGCCTGGGAGAATGCCCAACCAGTCTACATGTGTTTTGTGGATCTGGAGAAGGGGTATGACCGGGTCCCCCGGGAGATACTGTGGAGGTGCTGCAGGAGTATGGGGTGAGGGGTCTCTTCTCAGGGCCATCCAATCTCTGTATGACCAAAGTGAGAGCTGCGTCCGGGTTCTCGGCAGTAAGTCGGACTCGTTCCAGGTTCTGGAGGGTTGGCCTCCGCCAGAGCTGCGCTTTGTCACCAATCCTGTTTGTAATATTTATGGACAAGATATCGAGGCGTAGTCGGGGCGGGGAGGGGTTGCAGTTTGGTGGGCTCGGCATCTCATCGCTGCTTTTTGCAGATGATGTGGTCCTGATGGCGTCATCGGCCTGTGACCTCCAGCACTCACTGGATCGGTTCGCAGCCAAATGTGAAGCGGCTGGGATGAGGATCAGCACCTCTAAATCAGAGGCCATGGTTCTCAGCAGGAAACCGATGGAGTGATTTCTTCAGGTAGGGAGTGAGTCCTTACACCAAGTGAAGGAGTTTAAGTACCTTGGGGTCTTGTTCGCAAGTGAGGGGACCATGGAGCGCGAGATTGGTCCAAAAATCAGAGCAGCAGGTGCGGTATTACATTCAGTTTATCGCACCGATGTGACGAAAAGGGAGCTGAGCCAGAAGGACAAGCTCTCAATCTACCGGTCAGTTTTCATTCCAACCCTCACCTATGGTCATGAAGGCTGGGTCATGACCGAAAAACGAGATCCAGGGTACAAGCAGCCAAAATGGGTTTCCTCAGGAGGGGGGACTGGGTCTCCCTTAGTGATAAGGGTGAGAAGCCAGTTGAGGTGGTTCGGGCATCTGGTGAGGATGCCTCCTGGGCGCCTCCCTAGGGAGGTGGTCCAGGCACGTCCAGCTTGAAGGAGGCCTCGGGGAAGACCCAGGACTAGGTGGAGGGTCGTCCAGCTGGGAGGAGTCCTCGGGGAAGACCCAGGACTAGTTGGAGGGACGTCCAGCTGGGAGGAGGCCTCGGGGAAGACCCAGGACTAGGTGGAGGGACGTCCAGCTGGGAGGAGGCTTTGGGTAAGACCCAGGACCAGGTGGAGAGATTATATCTCAAACCTGGCCTGGGAACGCCTCGGGATCCCCCAGTCGGAGCTAGGTGATGTGGCTCGGGAAAGGGAAGTTTGGGGTTCCCTGCTGGAGCTGCTGCCCCCGCAACCCAACACCGGATAAGCGGATGAAGATGAATGGATGGATACCTAGCATCTGTAGTCCTAGTTACCTAGTATTTGGAGTCCTAGTTACCTAGCATCTGTAGTCCTAGTTACCTAGCATCTGTAGTCCCAGTTACCTAGTATTTGTAATCCTAGTTACCTAGCATCTGTAGTCCTAGATACCTAGCATCTGCAGTCCTAGTTACCTATCATCTGTAGTCCTAGATACCTAGCATCTGTAGTCCTAGATAACTAGCATCTGTAGTCCTAGATACCTAGCATCTGTAGTCCTAGTTACCTAGCATCTGTAGTCCTAGTTACCTAGCATATGTAGTCCTAGATACCTAGCATATGTAGTCCTAGATACCTAGCATCTGTAGTCCCTGCAGGGAAACACACACACACACACACACCGTTTTCCGTCAGCACCCCGACTGCTACGTATAGGGAACTCCCCACCAGGTCCTCCATGGTCGGGTACGTCTGGATAATGTGGTCCTTCTTCAGGGTCACTGCTCCAAACCCATTCTGTATCTGATGGGACACAACAGGAGTATACATTCAGGATCAGGGTCAGGATCAGAATGAGGACCAGGATCAGGATCAGGATCAGGATCACAATCAGAATCAGAATCAGAATCAGGATCAGGATCAGAATCAGGATCAGAATCAGGATCAAAATAAGCATCAGAATAAGGATCAGGATCAGAATCAGGATCAGAATAAGGATCAGTCAATATACACACTAATATATACTTACTGATATATATTCACTAATATATACTCACTAATATATACACACTAATATATACTCACTAATATATATTCCTTAATATACACACACTGATATATACTCACTAATATATACTCACTAATAAATACACACTAATATATACTCACTGATATATACTCACTAATATATACTCACTAATATATACACACTGATATATACACACTAATATATACTCACTGATATGTACTCACTAATATGTACACACTAATATATACACACTGATATATACTCACTAATATATACACACTAATATGTACACACTAATATATACACACTGATACATACACACTAATATATACACACTGATACATACACACTAATATATAAACACTGATACAAACACACAAATATATACACACTGATATATACACACTAATATATACTCACTAATATATACTCACTAATATATACTCACTAATAAATACACACTAATATATACTCACTAATATATACACACTAATATGTACACACTAATATATACACACTGATACATACACACTAACATATACACACTAACATATAATCAATAATATATACACACTAATATAAACACACTAATATATACTCACTAATATATACACACTAACATATAATCAATAATATATACACACTAATATATACACACTAATATATACACACTAATATATACACACTAATATAAACACACTAATATATACTCACTAATATATACACACTAATATATACTCACTAATATATACACACTAACATATAATCAATAATATATACACACTGATATATACACACTGATATAAACACACTAATATATACACACTAATATATACATACTAATATACACACACTAATATATACACACTAATATATACTCACTAATATATACTCACTATTATATACACACTGATATATACACACTAATATATACACACTGATATATACTCACTAATATATACACACTGATATATACTCACTAATATATACACACTGATATATACACACTAATATATACACACTGATATATACTCACTAATATATACTCACTAATATATACACACTGATATATACTCACTAATATATACTCACTAATATATACATACTAATATATACACACTAATATATAAACACTAATATATACTCACTAATATATACTCACTGATATATCCACACTGATATATACACACTAATATATACACACTGATATATACTCACTAATATATACACACTAATATATACACACTGATATATACTCACTAATATATACACACTGATATATACACACGAATATATACTCACTAATATATACACACTAATATATACTTACTAATATATACTCACTAATATATACTCACTAATATATACACACTAATATATACTCACTAATATATACTCACTAATATATGCTCACTAATATATACACACTAATATATACTCACTAATATATACTCACTAATATATACTCACTAATATATGCTCACTAATATATACTCACTAATATATACTCACTAATATGTACTCACTAATATATACTCACTAATATATACTCACTAATATATGCTCACTAATATATACTCACTAATATGTACTCACTAATATATACTCACTAATATATACTCACTAATATATGCTCACTAATATATACACACTGATACATACACACTAATATATACTCACTAATATATACTCACTAATATATACTCACTAATATATACTCACTAATATGTACTCACTAATATATACTCACTAATATATACTCACTAATATATGCTCACTAATATATACACACTGATACATACACACTAATATATAGTAACTAACCCATCAATGTGCATTGTCCTGAATTAATAAATAAAATAAAATAAAATAAAATAAAATAAAATAAAATAAAATAAAATTAAAGCAAATAAATTATATTAAATTAATAAATTAAATTATAATAAATTAAATTAAATTAATTAAAGCATGGTCCCACTGCACCTGAACCCTCTGCAGAGACGTTGGGAGACTCCTCTTCTCTCCATGCAGCAGGACCCCAAACACCACGAAGGCCGTCCCATCCACCTTTTCACCGAACAGATACCTGGGTCCACAGGGACGGGGACACGTTGGACCATGTTGAAAACAAACACCCTGAAGGAGCTACACCCCCACCCCACCCCCCACATACCGAGCCTCGATGCTGACGGTGAACTCTTGACTGTCAACGTAGAGGAAGGAGCTCTCAGGAACCAGTTTCACTTCAAAACTGGGCAGCACTGAAATGTCGGGAACACGTTACTGTTATAACAATAATTATAATAAAAATAATAAAATAATAATAATAACTAGAAAATTCCGCAGAAATTTTATCAGTGTGCCTGCTATTGGGGCACATCCGACTAGCAATAAAACCTAATAATGGCCGCCCCGCCACGGCCACGCCCTAAGACGAAAAGTTTTTCTTTTAATAACTTTTCATCGGTAACATGTTAAGACGACA
>JABXJD010000639.1:120000-160000 GCA_013375575.1 Percina caprodes
AAGAATAAGAATAATAAGAAAAAATCAGCAGGACTTCCCCCCATAAATTGGATTCCTCTTGGAACTCTCTTTCATTCCTCTGATCTTAACTATTAGTCAAAATAATTCATAATTTCTGCTTTTTAACTCTAATATTATTATAATTCTATATAAATGAGGGTTATTGACCATGAATTCCAGAAATTATAAAACTAGTAAGGTGGTGGTAGTGGAGACTACAAAAAAGTCTGAAAAAGGGACGAAAATGTCAAATATTTGTCCCTTTTTGACCCGGGAGACAACACGGGGGTCCATTAAAATCCTGCAGAGGACACTAGATGTCAGTGTTGATCCTTTTGAAGTTTAACCAATAATATTTGATCAGGAAGATGAAAGAACAAGTTATATATTTATATTTATTCTAATTATTCCAGGTCTACTTACAACTGAGCTCCATCAGCCAGAGACGCCAGAGAGACCAGCAGCCACAGCAGAGTCCTCTTCATCCTGGACATGATCCTGATCACTGTAGACGGCCGTCCGCAGCACGCTCATTTACCCATTCACCCCCCGCGTGATACAAGCCCACCCCCACACGTGATTTCCCAGCAGTTGAACACATGTTGAACCTAATGACCCCCATTATAGGACATTTAGATAAAAACGTGGGGTGGGGGCCCGTTGGGGGTGGGGGGGGGACTGCAAACAAGCCCTTCTGACCGACCTGAACCCTATTGACTGGGGGGGCATTAACCTCTTCCCGGCAATGGAGGGGGCTTCTCTGACCTGAATAATATATAATAATAAGAAGCCTGTTCAGAAGTTTTTTAAACTTTTTTGTCACTTTTTCCAAAGATTTGGCACCTGTTTCAATGTTGTTGTTTTCCACTTTTATTTATATATCTTAGCCCCACCCTCCAGGTTAGACCCCTCATACATATTAGCCCTGCCCCTCCAGGTTAGACCCCCATACCTCTTAGCTATGCCCCTCCAGGTTAACTCCCCCATACATATTAGCCCTGCCCCTCTATGTTAGCCCCCCATACATATTAGCCCCCCCATACATATTAGCCCTGCTCCTCTCTGTTAGCCCCCCCCATACATATTAACCCTGCTCCTCTCTGTTAGCCCCCCCCATACATATTAGCCCTGCTCCTCTCTGTTGGCCCCCCCATACATATTAGCCCTGCTCCTCTCTGTTTGCACCCCCATACATATTAACCCTGCTCCTCTCTGATAGTAGTGTTGTTACCTCGGTGTATGCGGTGGGAGGGGGGTAGTGTTGCGGAGCTCTCATGTAGAGCCCCCCCTCGCCCTTGCCCTCGCCGTCCTCGGCGCCATCGTAGTCCAGCAGCAGCGGTTGGCGCAGGTCTCGGTGGATGTTGCTGTAGCTGGGGGGTGCCGAGGGCAGCGAGGACCAGCTGCTCACGGACTCGACCGCGCTGCTCATGCTGCTGGTCCGGGTCTCCACGCCGCTGAACGGGACCATCCCGATCACCAGGGGCAGCTCCACCGCCAGGCGCTTGCGGTCCGGGATGTGCAGAGAGATCTGAGGACCAACCGCCAAATATTACAAGTTGCACAGAAAATCTTCTGAAAGATTTATTTTTTTAAGGTTTTCAACTTTCTTTGTAATTTTTGTTTTAAAAAAGGCAAAAAACTTCTCTATGTCTCTCCTTCTACACGACACGGAAGCGTTAAAAATACTTCTATAAAAATAATAATATATAATAAAAATAACGAGATAATGAACACGCTCAGGTTTTTTAGGGCTAAGTCCCAAATGTCATAAAAATAAGTCACAAATGTCGTAAAAATAACAAAAGACAAAAAAGCAGATCTAAAACATTACAGTGGCGGTGCGTTCAGGTATCGGCAGGTCCAAAGCGGTAAAGTGGCGGTGCGTTCAGGTACCAACAGGTCCAAAGCGTTATAGTGGCGGTGCGTTCAGGTACCAGCAGGTCCAAAGCGGTATAGTGGCGGTGCGTTCAGGTACCAACAGGTCCAAAGCGTTATAGTGGCGGTGCGTTCAGGTACCAGCAGGTCCAAAGCGGTATAGTGGCGGTGCGTTCAGGTACCAACAGGTCCAAATCGTTATAGTGGCGGTGCATTTAGGTACCGGCAGGTCCAAAGCGGTATAGTCTGTTTAGAGTATGTATATATTGTGTATATATTAGTGTGTATATTTTTGTTTTGGTTGTTTTGTGTGTAAGCACAGTGTGAGCAACGATGCTCCAAAGAAAAATTCCTCGTATGTGTCCTCATACCTGGCAAATAAAGCTGATTCTGATTCTGAAGTATTAAAAAGTCATAGTATAGTATGTCAAAAAGTATAAAAAGTCATAGTATAGTATGTCAAAAAGTATAAAAAGTCAAATTATAGTATGTCAAAAAGTATAAAAAGTCATAGTATAGTATGTCTAAAAGTATAAAAAGTCATAGTATAGTATGTCTAAAAGTATAAAAAGTCATAGTATAGTATGTCAAAAAGTATTAAAAAGTCATAGTATAGTATGTCTAAAAGTATAAAAAGTCATAGTATAGTATGTCAAAAAGTACAAAAAGTCGTAGTATAGTATGTCAAAAAGTGATAAAAAGTCATAGTATAGTATGTCAAAAAGTATAAAAAGTCATAGTATATTATGTCAAAAAGTGATAAAAAGTCATAGTATAGTATGTCAAAAGTATAAAAAGTCATAGTATAGTATGTCAAAAGTATAAAAAGTCATAGTATAGTATGTCTAAAAGTATTAAAAAGTCATTGTATAGTATGTCAAAAAGTATAAAAAGTCATAGTATAGTATGTCAAAAGTATAAAAAGTCATAGTATAGTATGTCAAAAAGGATAAAAAGTCATAGTATAGTATGTTTAAAAGGATAAAAAGTCATAGTATAGTATGTCTAAAAGTATATAAAGTCATAGTATAGTATGTTTAAAAGGATAAAAAGTCATAGTATAGTATGTCTAAAAGTATATAAAGTCATAGTATAGTATGTTTAAAAGGATAAAAAGTCATAGTATAGTATGTCTAAAAGTATATAAAGTCATAGTATAGTATGTTTAAAAAGTATAAAAAGTCATAGTATAGTATGTCAAAAAGGATAAAAAGTCATAGTATAGTATGTCAAAAATATTAAAAATCATAGTAAAGTATGTCTAAAAGTATAAAAAGTCATATTATAGTATGTCAAAAATATTAAAAAGTAATTGTAAAGTATGTCTAAAAGTATAAAAAGTCATAGTATAGTATGTCAAAAGTACAAAAAGTCATATTATAGTATGTCTAAAAGTATAAAAAGTCATATTGTAGTATGTCAAAAAGTATAAAATTTCATATTATAGTATGTCAAAAGTATAAAAAGTCATATTATAGTATGTCTAAAGTAATAAAGTCATAGTATAGTATGTCTAAAGTAATAAACATGAGCAGTATTAATAGAATCACCCAAATTCTAAAATATAATTAACTGCCGACAACCAGAAAATTGTTGTTATTTATTTAATATTTGGTGAACAGGAACAGCATTCTACTGTAAAACATATACAGTAATATTATTGTAAAATATATACAGTAATATTACTGTAAAACATATACAGTAATATTACTGTAAAACATATACAGTAATATTACTGTGAAATCTACAGGAAATAACTGGAGATAGAGACAGATGGATAGATAGATAGATAGATAGAGAGATAGATAGATAGAGAGAGAGAGAGAGAGAGAGAGAGAGAGAGAGAGAGAGAGAGAGACAGAGAGAGAGAGACAGAGAGAGATAGATAGATAGATTCTACAATAATTACACATGAATTAGTAAAATGACAAATGATGCACAGATGTAATAATAATGGCAGCTGTGCTATATTAGTGTTACTGTCCAGTGTGATGGTGACCATCCCGCAGCAGGACGGTTCTACACACTAGGAAGATTAAAACAAGACCATCAGGGTTCGGTGTCTTCCTGACAGCCGAAGACCTGGTACTGAGAGACCATGTCCTCCATGCCCAGGCAGGTCTTTCTGTGTTCCTCTGTTTGACACTCCTCCCCCGTGGGCCAGTACTCGATCCAGGTTCTCTCCCCAAGCAGGTACTGGTACCTGAGGACATTATTATTATTATTAACATATTAATATATAACAATCCAGGTCCTAGTCAAACCAGTCAACGAGGACACAGAGCGGAGACTTACGTCCCCTTGTTGTCTCTGTAGGTGTCGTTGGACGTGCCCATGATCAGGTAGCTTTTACCCGTCTCCAGGGGCAACGCATCCCGGCAGTAGGAGTAACGGAGGAACGAGCGCTCTTTATTCAGAGGACCCACATCCAGACTCCCTGCAGGCAAAGAAGAGGGTTCAATGCCCAGCTAGTACTACGAAATACTACTGTTGTATCTCATATTATTCCCAGTGAAATACTAGTGTTGTATTTTCATATTCCCCGTGACATCATACAGAAATACTGGCCCATGAGATATATATATATATATATATATATATATATATATATATATATATATATATATATATATATATATATACATACACACACACACATATATATGTACACACATATTCACACATACTGTATGTGTGAATATGTCAACTTTTACTCAAAACTATTTCAAAAACACTTCAATTTGGTTTCAAATGCTATAAATTGAATAAGACGCCCCAAAATTAATGAAAGTAGAGATTTGTACTTGGCAAAGAGCGTTGGTGGAATCAATCATGTTATTTTGGGGAATTAAAAAGAACATTGATATAGGACAACATGAGGACAACATGAGGACAACATGAGGACAACATGAGGACAACATGAGGACAACATGAGGGCAACATGAGGACAACATGAGGACAACATGGGGACAACATGAGGACAACATGAAGACAACATGAGGGCAACATGAGGGCAACAATGGGGCAACATGGGGACAACATGAGGACAACATGAAGACAACATGAGGACAACATGAGGACAACATGAGGACAACACGAAGACAACATGAGGACAACATGAGGACAACATAAAGACAACATGAAGACAACATGAGGACAACATGAGGACAACATAAAGACAACATGAGGACAACATGAGGACAACATGAGGACAACATGAGGACAACATAAAGACAACATGAGGACAACATGAGGACAACATGAGGACAACATAAAGACAACATGAGGACAACATGAGGACAACATGAAAACAACATGAGGACAACATGAGGACAACATGAGGACAACATGAAGACAACATGAGGACAACATGAGGACAACATGAGGGCAACATGGGGACAACATGAGGACAACATGAGGACAACATGAGGGCAACATGAGGACAACATGAGGACAACATGAGGACAACATAAAGACAACATGAGGACAACATGAGGACAACATGAGGACAACATGGGGACAACATGAGGACAACATGGGGACAACATGAGGGCAACATGAGGGCAACAATGGGGCAACATGGGGACAACATGAGGACAACATGAGGACAACATAAAGACAACATGAAGACAACATGAGGACAACATGAGGACAACATAAAGACAACATGAGGACAACATGAGGACAACATGAGGACAACATGAGGACAACATAAAGACAACATGAGGACAACATGAGGACAACATAAAGACAACATGAGGACAACATGAGGGCAACATGAGGACAACATGAAAACAACATGAGGACAACATGAGGACAACATGAGGACAACATGAGGGCAACATGAGGACAACATGAAGACAACATGAGGACAACATGAGGACAACATGAGGGCAACATGGGGACAACATGAGGACAACATGAGGACAACATGAGGACAACATGAGGGCAACATGAGGGCAACATGAGGACAACATGAGGACAACATAAAGACAACATGAGGACAACATGAGGACAACATGAGGACAACATGAGGACAACATAAAGACAACATAAAGACAACATGAGGACAACATGAGGACAACATAAAGACAACATGAGGACAACATGAGGGCAACGTGAGGACAACATGAAAACAACATGAGGACAACATGAGGACAACATGAGGACAACATGAGGGCAACATGAGGACAACATGAAGACAACATGAAGACAACATGAGGACAACATGAGGGCAACATGAGGGCAACATGAAGACAACATGAGGACAACATGAGGACAACATGAGGGCAACATGAGGACAACATGAGGACAACATGGGGACAACATGAGGGCAACATGAAGACAACATGAGGACAACATGAGGACAACATGAGGGCAACATGAGGACAACATGAGGACAACATGAGGACAACATGAGGACAACATGGGGACAACATGAGGACAACATGGGGACAACATGAGGGCAACATGAGGGCAACAATGGGGCAACATGGGGACAACATGAGGACAACATGAGGACAACATAAAGACAACATGAAGACAACATGAGGACAACATGAGGACAACATAAAGACAACATGAGGACAACATGAGGACAACATGAGGACAACATGAGGACAACATAAAGACAACATGAGGACAACATGAGGACAACATAAAGACAACATGAGGACAACATGAGGGCAACATGAGGACAACATGAAAACAACATGAGGACAACATGAGGACAACATGAGGACAACATGAGGGCAACATGAGGACAACATGAAGACAACATGAGGACAACATGAGGACAACATGAGGGCAACATGGGGACAACATGAGGACAACATGAGGACAACATGAGGACAACATGAGGGCAACATGAGGGCAACATGAGGACAACATGAGGACAACATAAAGACAACATGAGGACAACATGAGGACAACATGAGGACAACATGAGGACAACATAAAGACAACATAAAGACAACATGAGGACAACATGAGGACAACATGAGGACAACATGAGGACAACATGGGGACAACATGAAAACAACATGAGGACAACATGAGGACAACATGAGGACAACATGAGGGCAACATGAGGACAACATGAAGACAACATGAAGACAACATGAGGACAACATGAGGGCAACATGAGGGCAACATGAAGACAACATGAGGACAACATGAGGACAACATGAGGGCAACATGAGGACAACATGAGGACAACATGGGGACAACATGAGGGCAACATGAAGACAACATGAGGACAACATGAGGACAACATGAGGGCAACATGAGGACAACATGAGGACAACATGGGGACAACATGAGGACAACATGAGATAAATACCTTGTTTGATGACCTCCTGTACCGTCCCTTTGTAAATGTCAGTGGACAAATCTTCTTTAAAACTCTCCAGTCTCACTTTGTACACTGAGGACAGACAGCAGGTTGTTAGCAGGCTGCTAGACTTAGACTTCTCTATATTAATCCTTTTGGGATGACTCCCGCGAGGAAATTGAAAGTTCCAGCAGCAGTTTTAGCAAGAAAAAAAAATAGATAAAAAAGTCAGTATAAAGACAACAAAATAACAGTAATAATAATAATAACAACAACAATAAGAACATTTGTCAAATAAAGACAAAATAGACCATAAATTATTAACAAAGTGTCAGTGCTGAGTCCAGTGTTAAAGTGATAAAGTGACCAGGTGTTGTACGCACATACATACACACCTGGTGTATGTATGTGTGTAGCATGCTATTAGCAGGCGGTTAGCAGGCGGTTAGCAGGTTGTTAGCTCACTCACAATAACATACAACAGTATTCTGGGATATCAGAATCAGAAATACTTTATTGATCCCCGAAGGTGTCCCAGTAGCACCAGTAGTAAGAAGACAGAGACGGAGCACTGCAACAGGCAGCGTGCACGTTAGCACATGCACACTCTTCACTTCAGATGCATCAGAACCAGAATCAGAAGCAGCTTTATAGCAACATAGTGTACAAGACATAACAACATAATGCACAAGACTACACACGGGACATGTGGACACATGAAGCAGTCAGATGGAAGCGGGGGTGAGTGCTCCACTCCCACTGTCTTACCAAAGTCTATGGTGCTCTCACAGACCTCAGCTGTCCGCTGATCATTGGTGATTTTGTCCTTGTTCTGCATACTGCAGTTTTCTGGAATACACAGTACAAATACTAAGTACCACGTGAATACACACCTGATCTAAAAGCACATGTGGATAGATACCGCTCTATAATCTACAGATAGAGCAGGTCTAGACCGCTCTATAATTTACAGGTGGAGCAGGTCTAGACCGCTCTATCTGTAAATTATAGAGCGGTCTAGACCTGCTCTATAATTTACACATAGAGCGGGTCTACATCGCTCTATAACTTACAGATAGAGCAGGTCTACACCGCTCTATAATTTAGAGATAGAGCAGGTCTAGACCACTCTATAATTTACAGATACAGCAGGTCTAGACCGCTCTATAATTTACAGATAGAGCAGGTCTAGACCGCTCTATAATTTACAGATAGAACGGGTCTACACCGCTCTAAAATTTACAGATAGAGCCGGTCTAGACCGCTCTATAATCTACAGATAGAGCAGGTCTAGACCGCTCTATAATCTACAGATAGAGTAGGTCTAGACCGCTCTATAATCTACAGATAGAGCAGGTCTAGACCGCTCTATAATCTACAGATAGAGCAGGTCTAGACCGCTCTATAATCTACAGATAGAGCAGGTCTAGACCACTCTATAATCTACAGATAGAGCAGGTCTCCCATCACCCGGGTCACCGTCTGCACATCTGCACGCATCACTTCCACAGACACGCAGCAGCTTCCCGTCGCTCCTCTCCGGGTGGTAGAACCGGACACAGGGTCTCTCTGCAGGGAACAGACGCAGAACATGAACACTCAGGTTCCTCAGACTGTAATAATGATCCTGTTATCAACATGGAGGCATCACACTGGAATAATACTCTCTAATAATATCTGGAGGCATCACACTGGAATAATACTCTCTAATAATATCTGGAGGCATCACACTGGAATAATACTCTAATAATATCTGGAGGCATCACACACTGGAATAATACTCTGGAATAATATCTGGAGGCATCACACTGGAATAATACTCTAATAATATCTGGAGGCATCACACTGGAATAATACTCTAATAATATCTGGAGGCATCACACTGGAATAATACTCTCTAATAATATCTGGAGGCATCACACTGGAATAATACTCTCTAATAATATCTGGAGGCATCACACACTGGAATAATACTCTGTAATAATATCTGGAGGTATCACACTGGAATAATACTCTGTAATAATATCTGGAGGCATCACACACTGGAATAATACTCTGTAATAATATCTGGAGGCATCACACACTGGAATAATACTCTCTAATAATATCTGGAGGTATCACACTGGAATAATACTCTGTAATAATATCTGGAGGCATCACACACTGGAATAATACTCTGTAATAATATCTGGAGGCATCACACACTGGAATAATACTCTGTAATAATATCTGGAGGCATCACACACTGGAATAATACTCTGTAATAATATCTGGAGGCATCACACACTGGAATAATACTCTCTAATAATATCTGGAGGTATCACACTGGAATAATACTCTGTAATAATATCTGGAGGCATCACACACTGGAATAATACTCTGTAATAATATCTGGAGGCATCACACACTGGAATAATACTCTGTAATAATATCTGGAGGCATCACACACTGGAATAATACTCTGTAATAATATCTGGAGGCATCACACACTGGAATAATACTCTGTAATAATATCTGGAGGCATCACACACTGGAATAATACTCTCTAATAATATCTGGAGGCATCACACACTGGAATAATACTCTGGAATAATATCTGGAGGCATCACACTGAAATAATACTCTGGAATAATATCTTGAGGCATCACACACTGGAATAATACTCTGGAATAATATCTGGAGGCATCACACTGGAATAATACTCTCTAATAATATCTGGAGGCATCACACTGGAATAATCTCTAATAATATCTGGAGGCATCACACTGGAATAATACTCTAATAATATCTGGAGGCATCACACTGGAATAATACTCTCTAATAATATCTGGAGGCATCACACTGGAATAATACTCTCTAATAATATCTGGAGGCATCACACTGGAATAATACTCTGTAATAATATCTGGAGGCATCACACTGGAATAATACTCTGGAATAATATCTGGAGGCATCACACTGGAATAATACTCTCTAATAATATCTGGAGGCATCACACACTGGAATAATACTCTGGAATAATATCTGGAGGCATCACACTGGCATAATACTCTGGAATATTATCTTGAGGCATCACACACTGGAATAATACTCTGGAATAATATCTGGAGGCATCACACTGGAATAATACTCTGGAATAATATCTGGAGGCATCACACACTGGAATAATACTCTGGAATAATATCTGGAGGCATCACACACTGGAATAATACTCTGGAATAATATCTGGAGGCATCACACTGGAATAAATGTAGAACTGTAGAAATCACAGTAGTCTGAGTACAGTAGAAATCGCAGTAGTCTGAGTATTACAGTAGAAATCACAGTAGTCTAAGTATTACAGTAGAAATCACAGTAGTCTAAGTATTAAAGTAGAAATCACAGTAGTCTAAGTATTAAAGTAGAAATCACAGTAGTTTAAGTATTACAGTTGAAATCACAGTAGTCTGAGTATTACAGTAAAAAATCACAGTAGTCTAAGTATTACTGTAGATATCACAGTAATCTAAGTATTACAGTAAAAAAAAATCACAGTAGTCTAAGTATTACAGTTGAAATTACTGTAGTCTGTATAACTAATATTACTAATAACTTAATAGTCTGTATTACTATTGAAATAGCAGTAGTCTGAGTATTACTATTGAAATAGCAGTAGTCTAAGTATTAATGTAAAAATAATCACAATACATCCACTGTACTGTAAATAGTACAGTAAACTATTGTATTTTTACTTTTTTATCTTATGTTGTGTGTAATTGTTGTGTATTTTACATGAATACATAAAATACTGTAAATAGAAGTACGGTCCCTTTACTGTAAAAATAATTCGTAGTAACTTAACAATCATCGCAGGACGTTACTGAGGATCTGAGACTCACGGTCGTAGTATTCATAGAGGGATACAGCAGCCGGTTTGGTGAAGCCCACGTTCAGGTTCTGATGGATCCGGAACGAGATCTCCTCGATCCGGCTGTTAGAGACCTGGGACACAGGACACACACACACACACACACACACACACACACACACATATACACTACCGTTCAAAAGTTTGGGGTCACCCAAAGAATTTTGTGTTTTCCTGAAAAGTCACACTTATTCACCACCATACGTTGTGAAATGAATAGAAAATAGAGTCAAGACATTGACAAGGTTAGAAATAATGATTTGTATTTGAAATAAGATTTTTTTTACATCAAACTTTGCTTTCGTCAAAGAATCCTCCATTTGCAGCAATTCCAGCATTGCAGACCTTTGGCATTCTAGCTGTTAATTTGTTGAGGTAATCTGGAGAAATTGCACCCCACGCTTCCAGAAGCAGCTCCCACAAGTGTGATTGGTTGGATGGGCACTTCTTGGTACCATACGGTCAAGCTGCTCCCACAACAGCTCAATGGGGTTCAGATCTGGTGACTGCGCTGGCCACTCCATTACCGATAGAATACCAGCTGCCTGCTTCTGCTCTAAATAGTTCTTGCACAATTTGGAGGTGTGTTTAGGGTCATTGTCCTGTTGTAGGATGAAATTGGCTCCAATCAAGCGCTGTCCACTGGGTATGGCATGGCGTTGCAAAATGGAGTGATAGCCTTCCTTATTCAGAATCCCTTTACCCTGTACAAATCTCCCACCTTACCAGCACCAAAGCAACCCCAGACCATCATATTACCTCCACCATGCTTAACAGATGGCGTCAGGCATTCTTCCAGCATCTTTTCATTTGTTCTGCGTCTCACAAACGTTCTTCTTTGTGATCCAAACACCTCAAACTTGGATTCATCCGTCCACAACACTTTTTTCCAGTCTTCCTCTGTCCAATGTCTGTGTTCTTTTGCCCATCTTAATCTTTTTCTTTTATTGGCCAGTCTCAGATATGGCCTTTTCTTTGCCACTCTGCCCTGAAGCCCAGAATCCCGCAGCCGCCTCTTCACTGTACATGTTGACACTGGTGTTTTGCGGGTACTATTTAATGAAGATGCCAGTTGGGGACCTGTGAGGCGTCTGTTTCTCAAACTAGAGACTCTAATGTACTTATCTTCTTGCTCAGTTGTGCAACGCGGCCTCCCACTTCTTTTTCTACTCTGGTTAGAGCCTGTTTGTGCTGTCCTCTGAAGGGAGTAGTACACACCGTTGTAGGAAATCTTCAATTTCTTAGCAATGTCTCGCATGGAATAGCCTTCATTTCTAAGGACAAGAATAGACTGTCGAGTTTCAGATGAAAGTTCTCTTTTTCTGGCCATTTTGAGCGTTTAATTGACCCCACAAATGTGATGCTCCAGAAACTCAATCTGCTCAAAGGAAGGTCAGTTTTGTAGCTTCTGTAACGACCTAAACTGTTTTCAGATGTGTGAACATGATTGCACAAGGGTTTTCTAATCATCAATTAGCCTTCTGAGCCAATGAGCAAACACATTGTACCATTAGAACACTGGAGTGATAGTTGCTGGAAATGGGCCTCTATACACCTATGTACATATTGCACCAAAAACCAGACATTTGCAGCTAGAATAGTCATTTACCACATTAGCAATGTATAGAGTGTATTTCTTCAAAGTTAAGACTAGTTTAAAGTTATCTTCATTGAAAAGTACAGTGCTTTTCCTTCAAAAATAAGGACATTTCAATGTGACCCCAAACTTTTGAACGGTAGTGTATATGTATATATATATATATATATATATATATATATATATATATATATATATATATATATATATATATATATATATATATATATAAATATATAGTAGTATAAAGTGTCTGACCTTATCCAGGTAGATGATGAGGGAGCCTCTCTCTGATAGGACGGTGTTCATGTCATATCTGGCAATGTAACGGGCTCGTCCTTTAGACAGCTACACACACACACACACACACACACACACACATACACACACACACACACACACACACACACACACACACACACACACGCATGCGCACGCACACACACACCCATACGCAACACAACATAAACACACACACACACACACACACCCATACGCAACACAACATAACAAACACACACACACACACACACACACACACACACAGGTACACACACAGACAGACAGACACACAAACACACACACACAGGCACGCACACAGAAAGGCACACACACACACACACACACACACACAGACTCAGATAACTTTCTAACCTTCCCATCCATAAACAGTGACTGAACTTGTATGGATGGTGTGTATTTGTATCCATGATGTGTATTTGTATACATGGTGTGTATTTGTATGCATGATGTGTATTTGTATGCATTGTGTGTATTTGTATACATGTGTATTTGTATGCATGATGTGTATTTGTATGCAGGGTGTGTATTTGTATCCATGGTGTGTATTTGTATGCATGATGTGTATTTGTATCCATGATGTGTATTTGTATGCATTGTGTGTATTTGTATCCATGGTGTGTATTTGTATTCATGATGTGTATTTGTATGCATGATGTGTATTTGTATGCAGGGTGTGTATTTGTATCCATGGTGTGTATTTGTATTCATGATGTGTATTTGTATGCATGATGTGTATTTGTATGCGTGATGTGTATTTGTATGCAGGGTGTGTGTTAGCATGTGTGATGTGTATTTGTATGCATGGTGTGTATTAGTATGAGTAATGTATATTTGTATGCAGGGTGTGTATTAGTATGCGTGATGTGTATTAGTATGCGTGATGTGTATTAGTATGTGTGATGTGTATTTGTATGCATGGTGTGTATTAGTATGAGTGATGTGTATTAGTATGCAGGGTGTGTACTTGTATACTCTTACTAAGTCCAGGTTGGCGGTGTTGACGTTGAAGCCGGTGGGTATTAGTATGCGTGATGTGTATTAGTATGCAGGGTGTGTATTAGTATGCAGGGTGTGTATTAGTATGCAGGGTGCGTATTAGTATGAGTGATGTGTATTAGTATGCAGGGTGTGTATTAGTATGCAGGGTGTGTATTAGTATGCAGGGTGTGTATTAGTATGCAGGATGTGTATTAGTATGCAGGGTGCGTATTAGTATGAGTGATGTGTATTAGTATGCAGGGTGTGTATTAGTATGCAGGGTGTGTATTAGTATGCAGGGTGTGTATTAGTATGCAGGATGTGTATTAGTATGCAGGGTGCGTATTAGTATGAGTGATGTGTATTAGTATGCAGGGTGTGTATTAGTATGCAGTGTGTGTATTAGTATGCATGATGTGTACTTGTATGCTCTTACTAAGTCCAGGTCGGCGGTGTTGACGGTGAAGCCGGTGGGTATTAGTATGCAGGGTGTGTATTAGTATGCAGGATGTGTATTAGTATGCAGGGTGCGTATTAGTATGAGTGATGTGTATTAGTATGCAGGGTGTGTATTAGTATGCAGTGTGTGTATTAGTATGCATGATGTGTACTTGTATGCTCTTACTAAGTCCAGGTCGGCGGTGTTGACGGTGAAGCCGGTGGGTATTAGTATGCAGGGTGTGTATTAGTATGCAGGATGTGTATTAGTATGCAGGGTGCGTATTAGTATGAGTGATGTGTATTAGTATGCAGGGTGTGTATTAGTATGCAGTGTGTGTATTAGTATGCATGATGTGTACTTGTATGCTCTTACTAAGTCCAGGTCGGCGGTGTTGACGGTGAAGCCATACAGGGATCTATTCTTGGTCCTATTCTTTTTTCACTGTACCTCCTTCCACTTGGAATGGTTTTTAAAAAGCATGGCATCTCCTATCATCTTTATGCTGATGATTGTCAAATTTATATGCCAATCAGAAAGCAGGAAGGCAGCCCCCTGACACCTCTACTTGAATTTTTAAATGACGTCAAAGCATGGTTAGCCCAACATTTTTTAAAACTAAACAAGAGTAAAACAGAGATCATGCAGTTTGGCCCCACTAACTCTATGATAGATTTGGGCCCTCTCAATGATTTTGTGCATCCTGTTGTAACTAACCTTGGGGTAAAAATAGACAGAGATTTTAAACTTGACAAACAAATTAATGCAGTTGTGAAATCTAGTTTTTATCATCTTCGCCTTTTAGCCAAGGTTAAATCATTTTTGTCTTTTAATAGTTTTGAACAAGCTACACATGCTTTTATTTCTTCTCGTTTAGACTACTGTAATGCACTTTATATCGGCATTAATCACAAAGCACTTTCACGCTTACAGTTAGTCCAAAATTCTGCAGCACGTCTTTTAACTGGAACCAAAAAGCGCGCTCATATAACTTCATATAACTTCATATAACTCCATATAACTTCATATAACTTCATATAACTCCATATAACTTCATATAACTCCATATAACCTCATATAACTCCATATAACTTCATATAACTCCATATTACCTCATATAACTCCATATAACTTCATATAACTTCATATAACTCCATATAACTCCATATAACTTCATATAACTTCATATAACTTCATATAACTCCATATAACTCCATATAACTTCATATAACTTCATATAACTTCATATAACTCCATATAACTTCATATAACTCCATATAACTTCATATAACTCCATATAACTTCATATAACTCCATATAACTTCATATAACTCCATATAACTTCATATAACTCCATATAACTCCATATAACTTCATATAACTCCATATAACTCCATATAACTCCATATAACTTCATAACTCCATATAACTTCATATAACTTCATATAACTTCATATAACTCCATATAACTCCAATTCTTGCCTCATTGCACTGGCTTCCTGTACGTTTTAGGATTGATTTTAAGATTTTATTGTTTGTTTTTAAAGCTGTGAATGGACTGGCCCCAACATATATCTCGGACCTCATCCTAATTTATAGGCCAGCGCGGTCATTGAGAGCCAGCTCCAGCTTGTGGTCCCCAAAACGAGACTTAAAACTCGGGGGGACAGGGCCTTTTCTGTGGATTGCTCTGCCCCTCCATGTCCGAACATCCCCAACAGTTGAGAGTTTTAAGTCTCGTCTAAAGACACATTTTTATTCTTTGGCTTTTAACTCCATGTGAGTTGTGTGGTCCTCTGATGTCTCTTATTGTTTTACTGTATTTTATACTGTACTTTTACTTAATTGTTTTCTTTTTTTTTTTTTTGTGCAGCCCTTTGGTAACTTTGTGTTTGTAAAATGTGCTATAGAAATAAAGTGGATTGGATTGGATTGAAGCCGGGTGTGTATTAATATGCAGGGTGCGTATTAGTATGCGTGATGTGTATTAGTATGCAGGGTGTGTATTAGTATGCAGGATGTGTATTAGTATGCAGGGTTTGTAATAGTATGCGTGATGTGTACTTGTATGCTCTTACTAAGTCCAGGTCGGCGGTGTTGATGGTGAAGCCGGTGGGTATTAGTATGCAGGGTGGGTATTAGTATGCAGGGTGTGTATTAGTATGCAGGGTGTGTATTAGTATGCAGGGTGTGTATTAGTATGCAGGGTGGGTATTAGTATGCAGGGTGTGTACTTGTATGCTCTTACCACGTCCAGGTCTGCGGTGTTGACGGTGAAGCCGGTGGGTATTAGTATGCAGGGTGTGTATTAGTATGCAGGGTGTGTATTAGTATGCAGGGTGTGTATTAGTATGCTCTTACCACGTCCAGGTCTGCGGTGTTGACGGTGAAGCCGGTGGGTATTAGTATGCAGGGTGTGTATTAGTATGCAGGGTGTGTATTAGTATGCAGGGTGTGTATTAGTATGCTCTTACTAAGTCCAGGTCGGTGGTGTTGACGGTGAAGCCGGTGGGTATTAGTATGCAGGGTGTGTATTAGTATGCAGGGTGTGTATTAGTATGCAGGGTGTGTATTAGTATGCAGGGTGTGTATTAGTATGCAGGGTGTGTATTAGTATACTCTTACTAAGTCCAGGTCGGTGGTGTTGACGGTGAAGCCGGTGGGTATTAGTATGCAAGGTGTGTATTAGTATGCAGGGTGTGTATTAGTATGCAGGGTGTGTATTAGTATACTCTTACTATGTCCAGGTCGGCGGTGTTGACGGTGAAGCCGGTGGGTAAGCCGATGTCCAGGATCGACATGGTTGCATCACTGTCTTTGTCCTTTGAACTGATGATAATAACAGAATATAAAGGAAGTTAAAGTACTTTAAGATGTTAAAACTATGTGAACAACACTCGTAACTTCTTGATTATACTCACAAAAACTCTATTTTCAGCTTGTATGTTTTCTTATCATCAGCCATGTTCACTGCAAGCGAGAAATAATGTTCAGATACTTTATAACGTAGTAATACGTCACTCTGGAAGAGTTTGATGTAAATGTATCAGGATCATACTGTAAGTGGCAATGCATTCTGGGAGACAATAACAATATTACAGCAGTATCTGTAGAATGTTGCAGATTACAGGTATTTACTGTAACTAGTAGTAGTAGTAGTAGTAGTAGTATACAGTGCATTACCGTAAGTGGGGGCGGGTACGGGTACGGGGCGGGGCGGGGACGGGACGGGACGGGACGGAGTACGGGGGACGGGCGGGGCGGGTACGGGGACGGGACGGGGCGGGACGGGACGGGACGGGACGGGTACGGGCGCGCGGCGGCGGGACGGGGGCGGGGACGGGGGACGGGGCGGCGGGGCGAGGGGCGGGGCGGGACGGGACGGGGCGGGGACGGGGACGGGGCGGGATGGGGATGGGGACGGGGGGGGCGGGGACGGGGACGGGGGGGGGCATTACCTGGGAGCAGCTGCACGGACAGGTTGAACTTCTGGCAGTCGCTGACCTGTTCTCTGGGAGGGGCGTAATACAGAGACACCATCTGGAACACACACACACACACACACACACACACACACACACACACACACACACACACACACACACACACACACACGCACACACACAAGTGATGAACTCAAACCTCTCCACCACCATAAGGTGATGTTTCCCGGAGAGGATCAATAATCACCTGAGCATAAAACTCAATAATAATAATAATAATAATAATAATAATAATAATAATAATAATAATAATAATAATAATAATTAAAGCTGCAAGCAGCGATGAACGGGCCCTCGCTAACCTGCGCGAGTCGGGGTTACTGGCGGACGCCGCTCCTTGCGACCGTGCATTTGCGCGTCACTCAGAAACCGGAAATCATCGCCAATGAAAAGGGAACTCTCTGCTGAGTTCTATAACACCTCACACAAGGCTATACGTCATACAGTTCAATATATGTGAAAAGGGGCGTAGCCGCATCATAGGGGGACGGGTCAAACATAACCAATGAAAGAGGAATTCTCTGCTGAGTTCATTGACACCTCACACAAAGCTATATGTTAAACGGTTCAAATGTTATGAAAGTGGGCGTGGCTTACGCATAGGGGGCGGGCCAATCCATCACCAATGAAGAAGGAAGTCTTTGCTGAGTTCATTGACACCTCACACAAAGCTATACCTTAAACGGTTCAAATGTTATGAAAGGGGGCGTGGCCTGGATGACTGGGCGTGGTCAAATTATAGGGGCCGCCTCAGCATCACATGTAGACCACACATTCTAAGTTTCATGTAAATCGGATGATGTTTGTCATATAAGACATATTTCCTGTTGCCAGATGGTGGCGCTGTCTCCTAAAGTCCATATTGTCCTGTAGGTGTCCTCAGGCCTGGACTCTTGGTGATTGTGGTAAATTTCAAGCAGATACGACGACGTACGCTGTAGTTACAGCCACTTTCTCCTTCATCGCTAAACACTCAAAATGGCCGCCATGCCACGCCCACACCGTTTGACGAAAAGTTTTTCTTTTAATAACTTTTCATCGTCAACATCTTAAGATGACACACACCAAGTTTGAAGATGATCGGATGAAATCTCTAGGAGGAGTTCGTTAAAGTATAGCACCTTGTCTTTTAGGCCTACTTCCTGTTGTCACTAGGGGGCGCTATGACTTTGAGCCAATAGCGGCGTGTAGATGTCGTCAGGGGCGGACTCTGATGAATCCTGGAAAGTTTCGATGCAATCGGACAACATACGCTCAAGTTACACCCACTTCCTGTTTTGGTGGCGAATAGCACAAAATGGCCGCCCCGCCACGGCCACGCCCTATGACGAAAAGTTTTTCTTTTAATAACTTTTCATCGTTAACATGTTAAGATGACACACACCAAGTTTGAAGTTGATCGGATGAAAGCTCTAGGAGGAGTTCGTTAAAGTACGACACGTGGAAATGGCCAAAATCGCACTAATTTCGCACTTTCAATACAAAATGGCGGACTTCCTGTTTGGGTTAGGGGGGGGCTACAATGGAGTTTTATGTCCGTCCTGCCATGCTACATATGTGGACCAAGTTTCATGACTACGTTAAACGTAGTGCAGGGGCTGAATTTTCAAATTATTGTAGGGGGCGCTAGCGAGCCATTTTTGTGCGCCCATTCCCGAAACCATTAAAATACGTAAATTTTCACCAGACTTGATGCGACCGCCAAAAATGGTGAGTTTTTGAATATGATAAGGCCCCCAAAAAGGCAATTCATTTGCCGGAAAATAATAATAATTAAAGCTGCAAGCAGCGATGAACGGGCCCTCGCTAACCTGCGCGAGTCGGGGATACTGGCGGACGCCTCTCCTTGCGGCCGTGCATTTGCGCGTCACTCAGACACTGAACATCGTCGCAAATGAAAAGTGAACTCCCTGCTGAGTTCAATGACACCTCACACAACACTATACGTCATACAGTTCAATATATGTGAAAAGGGGCTTGGCCGCATCATAGGGGGGCGGGTCAAACATCACCAATGAAAAAGGAATTCTCTGCTGAGTTCTTTGATACCTCACACAAGACTGTACCTTACATGGGTCACCAGTTATGAAAGGGGGCGTGGCTTAAGCATAGGGGCAGGTCAACCAATCACCAATAAAGAAGGAACTCTCTGCTGAGTTCAATGACACCTCACACAACACTATACGTCATACAGTTCAATATATGTGAAAAGGGCGTGGCCGCATCATAGGGGGGCGGGTCAAACATCACCAATGAAAAAGGAATTCTCTGCTGAGTTCTTTGATACCTCACACAAGACTGTACCTTACATGGGTCACCAGTTATGAAAGGGGGCGTGGCTTAAGCATAGGGGGCGGGCCAAACAATCACCAATAAAGAAGGAACTCTCTGCTGAGTTCAATGACACCTCACACAACACTATACGTCATACAGTTCAATATATGTGAAAAGGGGCGTGGCCGCATCATAGGGGGGCGGGTCAAACATCACCAATGAAAAAGGAATTCTCTGCTGAGTTCATTGACACCTCACACAAAGCTATACCTTAAACGGTTCAAATGTTATGAAAGGGCGTGGCCTGGGTGACTGGGCGTGGTCACATTATAGGGCCGCCTCAGCATCACATGTAGACCACACATTCTAAGTTTCATGTAAATCGGATGATGTTTGTCATATAAGACATATTTCCTGCTGCCAGATGGTGGCGCTGTCTCCAAAAGTCCATATTGTCCTGTAGGTGTCCTCAGGCCGGGACTCTTGGTGATTGTGGGAAATTTCAAGCAGATACGACAACGTACGCTGTAGTTACAGCCACTTTCTCCCTCATCACTAAACACTCAAAATGGCCGCCATGCCACCCCACACCGTTTGACGAAAAGTTTTTCTTTTAATAACTTTTCATCTTCAACATCTTAAGATGACACACACCAAGTTTGAAGTTGATCAGATGAAAGCTCTAGGAGGAGTTCGTTAAAGTATAGCACCTTGTCTTTTGGGCCTACTTCCTGTTACCACTAGGGGCGCTATGACTTTGAGCCAATAGCGGTGCGTATATGTCGTCAGGGGCGGACTCTGATGAATCCTGACAAGTTTCGATCCAATCGGACTAAACGCTCAAGTTACACCCACTTCCTGTTTCGGTGGTGAATCGCACAAAATGGCCGCCCCGCCACGGCCACGCCCTATGACGAAAAGTTTTTCTTTTAATAACTTTTCATCGTTAACATGTTAAGATGACACACACCAAGTTTGAAGTTGATCGGATGAAAGCTCTAGGAGGAGTTCGTTAAAGTACGACATGTGGAAATGGCCAAAATCGCACTAATTTCGAACATTCAATACAAAATGGCGGACTTCCTGTTGGGTTTAGGGGGGGGCTACAATGGAGTTTTATGTCCGTCCTGCCATGCTACATATGTGTACCAAGTTTCGTGGCTCTACGTTAAACGTAGTGCAGGGGCTGAATTTTCTAATTATTGTAGGGGGCGCTAGCGAGCCATTTTTGTGCGCCTATTCCCGAAACCATTAAAATACGTAAATTTTCACCAGACTTGATGCGACCGCCAAATATGGTGAGTTTTTGAATATGATAAGTCCCCCAAAAAGGCAATTCATTTGACGGAAAAAGAAAGAAAGAAAGAATAATAATAATTCCTTCAGTTCCAATAGGGCCTTCGCCGCCGCTGTCGGCGCTCGGGCCCTAATAATTAAAGCTGCAAGCAGCGATGAACGGGCCCTCGCTAACCTGCGCGAGTCGGGGATACTGGCGGACGCCTCTCCTTGCGGCCGTGCATTTGCGCGTCACTCAGAAACCGGAAATCATCGCCAATGAAAAGGGAACCCTCTGCTGAGTTCTATAACACCTCACACAAGGCTATACGTCATACAGTTCATTATCTGTGAAAGGGGGCGTGGCCGCATCATGGGGGGGCGGGTCAAACATCACCATTATAAAAGGAACTCTCTGCTGAGTTCATTGACACCTCACACAAAGCTATACCTTAAACGGTTCAAATGTTATGAAAGGGGGCGTGGCCTGAGTGACTGGGCGTGGTCAAATTATAGGGGCCGCCTCAGTATCACATGTAGACCACACATTCTAAGTTTCATGTAAATCAGATGATGTTTGTCATATAAGGCATATTTCCTGTTGCCAGATGGTGGCGCTGTCTCCTAAAGTCCATATTGGCCTGTAGGTGTCCTCAGGCCGGGACTCTTGGTGATTGTGGGAAATTTCAAGCAGATACGACAACGTACGCTGTAGTTACAGCCACTTTCTCATTCATCGCTAAACACTCAAAATGGCCGCCATGCCACGCCCACACCGTGTGACGAAAAGTTTTTCTTTTAATAACTTTTCATCGTCAACATCTTAAGATGACACACACCAAGTTTGAAGTTGATCGGATGAAAGCTCAAGGAGGAGTTCGTTAAAGTATAGCACCTTGTCTTTTAGGCCTATTTCCTGTTACCACTAGGGGGCGCTATGACTTTGAGCCAATAGCGGTGCGTATATGTCGTCAGGGGCGGACTCTGATTAATCCTGACAAGTTTCGATCCAATCGGACAACGTACGCTCAAGTTACACCCACTTCCTGTTTTGTTGGCGATTCGCACAAAATGGCCGCCGCCACGCCACGCCCTATGACGAAAAGTTTTTCTTTCAATAACTTTTCATCGTTAACATGTTAAGATGACACACACCAAGTTTGAAGCTGATTGGATGAAAGCTCTAGGAGGAGTTCGTTAAAGTACGACACGTGGAAATGGCCAAAATCGCACTAATTTCGAACATTCAATACAAAATGGCGGACTTCCTGTTGGGTTTAGGGGGGGGCTACAATGGAGTTTTATGTCCGTCCTGCCATGCTACATATGTGGACCAAGTTTCGTGACTCTACGTTAAACGTACTGCAGGGGCTGAATTTTCAAATTATTGTAGGGGGCGCTAGCGAGCCATTTTTGTGCGCCCATTCCCGAAACTATTAAAATACGTAAATTTTCACCAGACTTGATGCGACCGACAAATATGGTGAGTTTTTGAATATGATAAGTCCCCCAAAAAGGCAATTCATTTGACGGAAAATAATAATAATAAAGAATAATAATAATTCCTTCAGTTTCAATAGGGCCTTCGCCGCTGTCGGCGCTCGGGCCCTAATTAAAGCTGCAAGCAGCGATGAACGGGCCCTCGCTAACCTGCGCGAGTCGAGGTTACTGGCGGACGCCTCTCCTTGCGACCGTGCATTTGCGCGTCACTCAGAAACCGGAAATCATCGCCAATGAAAAGGGAACTCTCTGCTGAGTTCTATAACACCTCACACAAGGCTATACGTCATACAGTTCATTATCTGTGAAAGGGGGCGTGGCCGCATCATAGGGGGGCGGGTCAAACATCACCATTATAAAAGGAACTCTCTGCTGAGTTCAATGACACCTCACACAAAGCTATACCTTAAACGGTTCAAATGTTATGAAAGTGGGCGTGGCTTACGCATAGGGGGCGGGCCAAACCATCAACAATGAAGAAGGAAGTCTCTGCTGAGTTCATTGACACCTCACACAAAGCTATACCTTAAACGGTTCAAATGTTATGAAAGGGGGCGTGGCCTGAGTGACTGGGCGTGGTCAAATTATAGGGGCCGCCTCAGTATCACATGTAGACCACACATTCTAAGTTTCATGTAAATCGGATGATGTTTGTCATATAAGGCATATTTCCTGTTGCCAGATGGTGGCGCTGTCTCCAAAAGTCCATATTGGCCTGTAGGTGTCCTCAGGCCTGGACTCTTGGTGATTGGGGGAAATTTCAAGCAGATACGACAACGTACGCTGTAGTTACAGCCACTTTCTCATTCATCGCTAAACACTCAAAATGGCCGCCATGCCACGCCCACACCGTATGACGAAAAGTTTTTCTTTTAATAACTTTTCATCTTCAACATGTTAAGATGACACACACCAAGTTTGAAGTTGATCGGAAGAAAGCTCTAGGAGGAGTTCGTTAAAGTATAGCACCTTGTCTTTTAGGCATACTTCCTGTTGCCACTAGGGGGCGCTATGACTTTGAGCCAATAGCGGCGTGTAGATGTCGTCAGGGGCGGACTCTGATGAATCCTGACAAGTTTCGATCCAATCGGACTAAGTACGCTCAAGTTACACCCACTTCCTGTTTTGGTGGTGAACGCACAAAATGGCCGCCCCGCCACGGCCACGCCCTATGACGAAAAGTTTTTCTTTTAATAACTTTTCATCGTTAACATCTTAAGATGACACACACCAAGTTTGAAGCTGATTGGATGAAAGCTCTAGGAGGAGTTCGTTAAAGTACGACACGTGGAAATGGCCAAAATCGCACTAATTTCGAACATTCAATACAAAATGGCGGACTTCCTGTTGGGTTTAGGGGGCTACAATGGAGTTTTATGTCCGTCCTGCCATGCTACATATGTGTACCAAGTTTCGTGGCTCTACGTTAAACGTAGTGCAGGGGCTGAATTTTCAAATTATTGTAGGCGCTAGCGAGCCATTTTGTGCGCCTATTCCCGAAACCATTAAAATACGTAAATTTTCACCAGACTTGATGCGACCGCCAAATATGGTGAGTTTTTGAATATGATAAGTCCCCAAAAAGGCAATTCATTTGACGGAAAATAATAATAATAATAATAATAATTAAAGCTGCAAGCAGCGATGAGCGGGCCCTCGCTAACCTGCGCGAGTCGAGGTTACTGGCGGACGCCGCCTCCTTTGCGACCGTGCATTTGCGTCACTCAGACACAAATCATCGCCAATGAAAAGGGAACTCTCTGCTGAGTTCAATGACACCTCACACAAGGCTATACATCATACAGTTCATTATCTGTGAAAGGGCGTGGCCGCATCATGGGGGCGGGTCAAACATCACCAATGAAAAGGAACTCTCTGCTGAGTTCAATGACACCTCACACAACACTATACGTCATACAGTTCAATATATCTGTGAAAAGGGGCGTGGCCGCATCATAGGGGGCGGGTCAAACATCACCAATGAAAAGGAATTCTCTGCTGAGTTCATTGACACCTCACACAAAGCTATACCTTAAACGGTTCAAATGTTATGAAAGTGGGCGTGGCTTACGCATAGGGGAGGCCAAACCATCACCAATGAAGAAGGAAGTCTCTGCTGAGTTCATTGACACCTCACACAAAGCTATACCTTAAACGGTTCAAATGTTATGAAAGGGCGTGGCCTGAGTGACTGGGCGTGGTCAAATTATAGGGCCGCCTCAGTATCACATGTAGACCACACATTCTAAGTTTCATGTAAATCGGATGATGTTTGTCATATAAGGCATATTTCCTGCTGCCAGATGGTGGCGCTGTCTCCAAAAGTCCATATTGGCCTGTAGGTGTCCTCAGGCCTGGACTCTGATGATGTGGGAAATTTCAAGCAGATACGACAACGTACGCTGTAGTTACAGCCACTTTCTCCTTCATCGCTAAACACTCAAAATGGCCGCCATGCCACGCCCACACCGTATGACGAAAAGTTTTTCTTAATAACTTTTCATCGTCAACATCTTAAGATGACACACACCAAGTTTGAAGTTGATCAGATGAAAGCTCTAGGAGGAGTTCGTTAAAGTATAGCACCTTGTCTTTTAGGCCTACTTCCTGTTGCCACTAGGGGCGCTATGACTTTGAGCCAATAGCGGCGTGTAGATGTCGTCAGGGCGGACTCTGATGAATCCTGAAAGTTTGATCCAATCGGACAACGTACGCTCAAGTTACACCCACTTCCTGTTTTGTTGGCGATTCGCACAAAATGGCCGCCCGCCACGGCCACGCCCTATGACGAAAAGTTTTTCTTTAATAACTTTTCATCGTTAACATGTTAAGATGACACACACCAAGTTTGAAGCTGATTGGATGAAAGCTCTAGGAGGAGTTCGTTAAAGTACGACACGGGAAATGGCCAAAATCGCACTAATTTCGAACATTCAATACAAAATGGCGGACTTCCTGTTTGGGTTAGGGGGGGGCTACAATGGAGTTTTATGTCCGTCCTGCCATGCTACATATGTGGACCAAGTTTCGTGGCTCTACGTTAAACGTAGTGCAGGGGCTGAATTTTCAAATTATTGTAGGGGGCGCTAGCGAGCCATTTTTGTGCGCCTATTCCCGAAACCATTAAAATACGTAAATTTTCACCAGACTTGATGCGACCGCCAAATATGGTGAGTTTTTGAATATGATAAGTCCCCCAAAAAGGCAATTCATTTGACGGAAAAAGAAAGAAAGAATAATAATAATTCCTTCAGTTTCAATAGGGCCTTCGCCGCTGTCGGCGCTCGGGCCCTAATAATTCCTTCAGTTCCAATAGGGCCTTCGCCGCTGTCGGCGCTCGGGCCCTAATAATTCCTTCAGTTCCAATAGGGCCTTCGCCGCCGCTGTCGGCGCTCGGGCCCTAATTAAAACTGCACGCAGTGATGAACGGGCCCTCGCCTCTTTGCAAAATCGGTGGTACTGGCATAGGCCAATCTTTGCGGCAGTTAATTTGCGCGGCACTCAGACACTGCAAATCGTCACCAACGAAGATGGAACTCCCTGCTGTGAGACTCTACGTCATACAGTTAATTATCTGTGGAAGGGGGCGTGGCCAAATCACAGGGGGGCGGGTCAAAGCATCACCAATGAAGAAGGAAGTCTCTGCTGAGTTCAACGACACCTTACACAAGACTGCAGCTTAAACGGTACAAATGTTATGAAAGGGGCGTGGCCTGAGTTAGTGGTTGTGGGTAAAGTACAGGGGCCGCCTCAGTATCACATGTAGACCACACATTCTAAGTTTCATGTAAATCAGATGATGTTTGTCATTTAAGGCTGATTTCCTGTTGCCAGATGGTGGCGCTGTCTCCAAAAGTCCATATTGGCCTGTAGGTGTCCTCAGGCCGGGACTCTTGGTGATTGGGGGAAATTGAAATCCATTTCAGGTGACTAGCTCATGAAGCTCATTTAGAGGACATTCTCCAGCTATGGTGCTGTAGCATAGTGATTTCATGGGGGGGGGGGCGTGCCAGCTGAGTCACACATGACCGACAGTCACAGACTGTCATGCAGTAACACCCAGTGTCATTAAAGGCTCTCCAACATTTTATCTCCATTTAATAAACTAACTATTCAGTCAGATAGGTGTTTGTTGTGAAAGAAATAAAGTTACAATTAAAGCATTTTATTCAAAATGCAACATCTCATGCAGATGGGATTAATGCTAGATATATTGCAATGTGGGTAATTAATAAAAATATAATTCTAACAGCCACATGTAATGTCCGATTCACTAAAGATTTGGCATGAATGCTCATGTTGCTATGTGGAACAGCTGTGTTATATTTGGTGGCAATTGGAATAAATCTTGGCCAGATACATAACTTCCTGTTTCAATAGCCGCCTACAGGAAGAAAAAAGTATATAAAAAGAAATAAAGAAAATTCTAACGGCGCCATCTAATGGCTTATTGACTTGAAATTTGGCATGGATGCTCACTCCGCTATGCGGAACAACTGTGTCATGTTTGGTGGCGATTAGAATAAATCTTGGCCAGATATGCAACTTCCTCTCTCAAGAACCCTGACAGGACGTTGCTACCTTATAACTTGGACATTTTTTGCACTATCAAAATTCTTTGGATAACTTTTCATCATGAGTGTCAGTAGATACTACCTGCAAAGAGTCAAGAAGATTGCAGTCACGGCCTAGGAGGAGTTTGAAAGAATGTACAACACACGACATTTATTAAATTCAAAATGGCCGCCTTCCGGTTGGGCGGAGCTAATGAAGGTAAATGGGAAATATGTTTGCAATGATTAGAGCAATATGTGTATCAAATCTGGTGAATATCGGAGTAACTATGTCCAAGTTAAGGCCATTCCACACATTAGGGGCGCTATAGAGCCCCTTACAGGTATGGACCAAATCACTGAACAGACTCACAAAGCTCCCGGCGTTTATGTGGGCGCCAATTTTGTGAGTTTTCGTATATATTGAGTCCGTCTAAAATGTGCCCAAGTGCTGGGGGCGCTATAGAGCAACCATACCACTCTCAAGCCTAAATGTGTATTCAGATGAAAGAGTTTCATATTCTGCACATGGCTGCAAGATTTGGAGAGTTTTCGTGGATCCTAAGGTCCTCAAAAACGCCTTCAAAAATGAGACATTTGCACGAAATTCGCCAAATCATAAATTTAATTTTTAAATTTTTTTATAAAAATAGCTTGATACAGTTCCAGATGATACGCATGATTGATGAAAAATTGGTTAGATAAATTATGAAATTTTTTTTTCAGGGTGCACGTTAGGGCGCGCATGGAGCACTCTGTCATAGCCCGAGCCCAGTCACTACAGAATTCTGTCATTTTTATTCGTTTTAAATGTGTGCAAGTTTTTGTGAATTTTATAAGACAATAAAGCCCTCAAAAATGACAGCGACGGTGCGGAATAATAATAATAATAATAATAATTAAAACTGCACGCAGTGATGAACGGGCCCTCGCCTCTTTGCAAATCGAGGGTGCTGGCATAGGCCAATCTTTGCAGCAGTTAATTTGCGCGGCACTCAGACACTGCAAATCATCACCAATGAAGATGGAACTCCCTGCTGTAAGACTCTACGTCATACAGCTCATTATCTGTGGAAGGGGGCGTGGTCAAATCACAGGGGGCGGGTCAAAGCATCACCAATGAAGAAGGAAGTCTCTGCTGAGTTCAATGACACCTTACACAAGACTGCAGCTTAAACGGTTCAAATGTTATGAAAGGGGGCGTGGCCTGAGTGAGTGGGCGTGGTCAAAGTACAGGGGTCGGCTCAGTATCACATCTAGACCACACATTCTAAGTTTCATGTAAATCGGATGATGTTTGTCATATAAGGCATATTTCCTGTTGCCAGATGGTGGCGCTGTCTCCAAAAGTCCATATTGACCTGTAGGTGTCCTCAGGCCTGGACTCTCTGTGATTGGGGGACATTTCAAGCAGATACGACAACGTACGCTGTAGTTACAGCCACTTTCTCCTTCATCAGGGTGTGTGTGTGTGTGTGTGTGTGTGTGTGTGTGTGTGTGTGTGTGTGTGTGTGTGTGTGTGTCCTTCTGTCTGCTCTGTACGGTGTTTATGTGGACGCCAATTTTTGTGAGTTTTCGTACATGCTGAGTCTGTCAAAAATGTGCCCAAGTGCTAAATCCACTTAAGGGGGCGCTACAGAGCAACCATACCACTCTCAAGCCTACATGTGTATTCAGATAAAAGAGTTTCATATTCTGCACGTGGCTGCAAGATTTGGAGAGTTTTCGTGGATCCTAAGGTCCTCAAACACGTCTTCGGAAAATGACACATTTTGAACAAAATTCACCATATTGTAAATTAAATTTTTTTTTAGATTTTTTCTAAAAACTTCTAAAAATTAGCTTGATCCAGTTCCAGATGATACACATGATTGATGAAAAATTGGTTGGATAAATTATGAATTTTTTTTATTTCAGGGTGCACATTAGGGGGCGCTATGGAGCACTCTGTCTGTGTGTGTGTGTGTATCTGTGTGTGTGTGTGTCCTTCTGTCTGCTTGTGTGTATCTTTGTGTGTGTGTGTGTGTGTGTGTGTGTGTGTCCTTCTGTCTGCTTGTGTGTGTGTGTGTGTGTGTGTGTTACATTGTAGATTATCACTGAAGGCATCAAAACTATGATGAACATGTGGAATTATGTTCTTAACAACAAAGTAGAAATAACTGAAAACATGTCATCCTGAAACGTTTCGAGCCAATTGTGACTCCACTTGAGGACACATTCAGAGTTTTCAACATTTTCTGGACCGACCGTCCTTCATTTCTTAAAGTAATGATGGCCGCTCGTTTCTCTTCTCTTAGCTGATTGGTTCTTGCCATAATATGAATTCTACCAGTCGTCCAATAGGCTGTCGGCTGTGTATCAACCTGACTTCTGATGGTCCCAACTCCATTAATAAGGAAGAAAGTCCACTAATTAACCCTGACAAGGCCCACCTGGGGAGGGGGGGGACCATTTCAGGTGACTAGCTCATGAAGCTCATTGAGAGAACATTCTCCAGCTATGGTGCTGCAGCATAGTGATTTCATGGGGGGCCGTGCCAGCTGAGTCACACATGACCGACAGCCACAGACTGTCATGCAGTAACACCCAGTGTCATTAAAGGCTCTCCAACATTTTATCTCCATTTAATAAACAAACTATTCAGTCAGATAGGTGTTTGTTGTGAAAGAAATAAAGTTACAATTAAAACATTTTATTCAAAATGCAACATCTCATGCAGATGGGATTAATGCTAGATATAATGCAATGTGGCTAATTAATACAAATACTTCTAACAGCCCCATGTAATGTCCGATTCACTTAAGATTTGGCATGTTTCTCATGTTGCTATGTGGAACAGCTGTTATATTTGGTGGCAATCGGAATAGATCTTGGCCAGATACATAACTTCCTGTTTCAATAGCCGCCTACAGGAAGAATAAAGTATATAAAAAGAAATAAAAGAAATTCTAACGGCGCCATCTAATGGCTTATTGACTCGAAATTTGGCATGGATGCTCACTCCGCTACGCGGAACAACTGTGTCATGTTTGGTGACAATCAGAATAAATCTTGGCCAGATATGCAACTTCCTCTTTCAAGAACCCTGACAGGACGTTGCTACCTTATAACTTGCACATTTTTTGCACTATCAAAATTCTTTGGATAACTTTTCATCATGAGTGTCAGTAGATACTACCTGCAAAGAGTCAAGAAGATTGCAGTCACGGCCTAGGAGGAGTTTGAAAGAATGTACAACACACGACATTTATTAAATTCAAAATGGCCGCCTTCCGGTTGGGCGGAGCTAATGAAGGTAAATGGGAAATATGTTTGCAATGATTAGAGCAATATGTGTATCAAATCTGGTGAATATCGGAGTAACTATGTCCAAGTTAAGGCCATTCCACACATTAGGGGGCGCTATAGAGCCCCCTTACAGGTATGGGCCAAATCACCAGACAGACTCACAAAGCTCCCCGGCGTTTATGTGGGCGCCAATTTTTGTGAGTTTTCGTATATATTGAGTCCGTCTAAAATGTGCCCAAGTGCTAGGGGGCGCTATAGAGCAACCATACCACTCTCAAGCCTAAATGTGTATTCAGATGAAAGAGTTTCATATTCTGCACATGGCTGCAAGATTTGGAGAGTTTTCGTGGATCCTAAGGTCCTCAAAAACGTCTTCGGAAAATGAGACATTTCACGAAATTCGCCAAATCATAAATTTAATTTTTAAATTTTTTTAAAAAATAGCTTGATACAGTTCCAGATGATACGCATGATTGATGAAAAATTGGTTAGATAAATTATGAAAATTTTTTTCAGGGTGCACGTTAGGGGCGCTATGGAGCACTCTGTCATAGCCGAGCCCAGTCACTACAGAATTCTGTCATTTTTTATTCGTTTTAAATGTGTGCAAGTTTTTGTGAATTTTATAAGACAATAAAGCCCTCAAAAATGACAGCGACGGTGCGGAATAATAATAATAATAATTAAAACTGCACGCAGTGATGAACGGGCCCTCGCCTCTTTGCAAATCGGGGGTACTGGCATAGGCCAATCTTTGCAGCAGTTAATTTGCGCGGCACTCAGACACTGCAAATCATCACCAACGAAGATGGAACTCCCTGCTGTAAGACTCTACGTCATACAGCTCATTATCTGTGGAAGGGGCGTGGTCAAATCACAGGGGCGGGTCAAAGCATCACCAATGAAGAAGGAAGTCTCTGCTGAGTTCAATGACACCTTACACAAGACTGCAGCTTAAACGGTTCAAATGTTATGAAAGGGGGCGTGGCCTGAGTGAGTGGGCGTGGTCAAAGTACAGGGGTCGGCTCAGTATCACATGTAGACCACACATTCTAAGTTTCATGTAAATCGGATGATGTTTGTCATATAAGACATATTTCCTGTTGCCAGATGGTGGCGCTGTCTCCAAAAGTCCATATTGGCCTGTAGGTGTCCTCAGGCCTGGACTCTTGGTGATTGTGGGACATTTCAAGCAGATACGACAACGTACACTGTAGTTACAGCCACTTTCTCCTTCATCTGTCTGTGTGTGTGTGTGTGTGTGTGTGTGTGTGTGTGTGTGTGTGTGTGTGTGTGTGTGTGTGTGTGTGTGTCCTTCTGTCTGCTCTGTACGGTGTTTATGTGGACGCCAATTTTTGTGAGTTTTCGTACATGCTGAGTCTGTCAAAAATGTGCCCAAGTGCTAAATCCACTTAAGGGGGCGCTATAGAGCAACCATACCACTCTCAAGCCTACATGTGTATTCAGATGAAAGAGTTTCATATTCTGCACGTGGCTGCAAGATTTGGAGAGTTTTCGTGGATCCTAAGGTCCTCAAACACGTCTTCGGAAAATGAGACATTTTGAACAAAATTCACCATATTGTAAATTAAATTTTTTTTTTAGATTTTTTCTAAAAACTTCTAAAAATTAGCTTGATACAGTTCCAGATGATACACATGATTGATGAAAAATTGGTTGGATAAATTATGAATTTTTTTATTTCAGGGTGCACATTAGGGGGCGCTATGGAGCACTCTGTCTGTGTGTGTGTGTATCTGTGTGTGTGTGTCCTTCTGTCTGCTTGTGTGTATCTTTGTGTGTGTGTGTGTGTGTGTGTCCTTCTGTCTGCTTGTGTGTGTGTGTATCTGTGTGTGTTACATTGTAGATTATCACTGAAGGCATCAAAACTATGATGAACATGTGGAATTATGTTCTTAACAACAAAGTAGAAATAACTGAACATGTCATCCTGAAACGTTTCGAGCCAATTGTGACTCCACTTGAGGACACATTCAGAGTTTTCAACATTTTCCGGACCGACTGCCCTTCTGACCTGCCAGCTGAGTCACACATGACCGACAGCCACAGACTGTCATGCAGTAACACCCAGTGTCATTAAAGGCTCTCCAACATTTTATCTCCATTTAATAAACTAACTATTCAGTCAGATAGGTGTTTGTTGTTAAAGAAATAAAGTTACAATTAAAGCATTTTATTCAAAATGCAACATGTCATGCAGATGGGATTAATGCTAGATATAATGCAAAGTGGCTAATTAATACAAATAATTCTAACAGCCCCATGTAATGTCCGATTCACTAAAGATTTGGCATGAATGCTCATGTTGCTATGTGGAACAGCTGTGTTATATTTGATCGGAATAAATCTTGGCCAGATACATAACTTCCTGTTTCAATAGCCGCCTACAGGAAGAAAAAAGTATATAAAAAGAAATAAAAAAAATTCTAGCGGCGCCATCTAATGGCTTATTGACTCGAAATTTGGCATGGATGCTCACTCCGCTACGCGGAACAACTCTGTCATGTCTGGTGGCGATCAGAATAAATCTTGGCCAGATATGCGACTTCCTCTCTCAAGAACCCTGACAGGACGTTGCTACCTTATAACTTGCACATTTTTTGCACTATCAAAATTCTTTGGATAAATTTTCATCATGAGTGTCAGTAGATACTACCTGCAAAGATTCAGGAAGATTGCAGTCACGGCCTAGGAGGAGTTCGAAAGAATGTACAACACATGACATTTATTAAATTCAAAATGGCCGCCTTCCGGTTGGGCGGAGCTAATGAAGGTAAATGGGAAATATGTTCGCAATGATTAGAGCAATATGTGTATCAAATCTGGTGAATATCGGAGTAACTATGTCCAAGTTAAGGCCATTCCACACATTAGGGGGCGCTATAGAGCCCCCTTACAGGTATGGGCCAAATCACTGGACAGACTCACAAAGCTCCCCGGTTTTTATGTGGGCGCCAATTTTTGTGAGTTTTCGTATATATTGAGTCCGTCTAAAATGTGCCCAAGTGCTAGGGGGCGCTACAGAGCAACCATACCACTCTCAAGCCTAAATGTGTATTCAGATGAAAGAGTTTCATATTCTGCACGTGGCTGCAAGATTTGGAGAGTTTTCGTGGATCCTAAGGTCCTCAAAAACGTCTTCGGAAAATGAGACATTTCGCACGAAATTCGCCAAATCATAAATTTAATTTTTTATTTTTTTTTAATAAAAAATAGCTTGATACAGTTCCAGATGATACGCATGATTGATGAAAAATTGGTTAGATAAATTATGAAATTTTTTTTTTCAGGGTGCACGTTAGGGGGCGCTATGGAGCACTCTGTCATAGCCCGAGCCCAATCACTACAGAATTCTGTCATTTTTTATTGGTTTTCAATGTGTGCAAGTTTTTGCGAATTTTACAACACAATAAAGCCCTCAAAAATGACAGAGAAGGTGCGGAATAATAATAATAATTAAAACTGCACGCAGTGATGAACGGGCCCTCGCCTCTTTGCAAATGGGGGGTACTGGCATAGGCCAATATTTGCAGCAGTTAATTTGCGCGGCACTCAGACACTGCAAATCATCACCAACGAAGATGGAACTCCCTGCTGTGAGACTCTACGTCATACAGTTCAATATCTGTGGAAGGGGGCGTGGCCAAATCACAGGGGGGCGGGTCAAAGCATCACCAATGAAGAAGGAAGTCTCTGCTGAGTTCAATGACACCTTACACAAGACTGCAGCTTAAACGGTTCAAATGTTATGAAAGGGGGCGTGGCCTGAGTGAGTGGGTGTGGTTAAAGTACAGGGGCCGCCTCAGTATCACATGTAGACCACACATTCTAAGTTTCATGTAAATCGGATGATGTTTGTCATATAAGGCATATTTCCTGTTGCCAGATGGTGGCGCTGTCTCCAAAAGTCCATATTGGCCTGTAGGTGTCCTCAGGCCTGGACTCTTGGTGATTGGGGGACATTTCAAGCAGATACGACAACGTACGCTGTAGTTACAGCCACTTTCTCCTTCATCAGGGTGTGTGTGTGTGTGTGTGTGTGTGTGTGTCCTTCTGTCTGCTTGTGTGTATCTACCTGCTACCTCCTCACTGACTGCTGCCTCCTCCCTGACTGCTGCCTCCTCACTGACTGCTGCCTCCTCTCTGGCTTCTGCCTCCTCCCTGACTGCTGCCTCCTCACTGACTGCTGCCTCCTCACTGACTGCTGCCTCCTCTCTGGCTGCTGCCTCCTCCCTGACTGCTGCCTCCTCCCTGACTGCTGCCTCCTCCCTGACTGCTGCCTCCTCACTGACTGCTGCCTCCTCTCTGGCTTCTGCCTCCTCCCTGACTGCTGCCTCCTCACTGACTGCTGCCTCCTCCCTGACTGCTGCCTCCTCACTGACTGCTGCCTCCTCTCTGGCTGCTGCCTCCTCCCTGACTGCTGCCTCCTCCCTGACTGCTGCCTCCTCCCTGACTGCTGCCTCCTCACTGACTGCTGCCTCCTCACTGACTGCTGCCTCCTCCCTGACTGCTGCCTCCTCCCTGACTGCTGCCTCCTCACTGACTGCTGCCTCCTCACTGACTGCTGCCTCCTCCCTGACTGCTGCCTCCTCACTGACTGCTGCCTCCTCTCTGGCTGCTGCCTCCTCCCTGACTGCTGCCTCCTCACTGACTGCTGCCTCCTCCCTGACTGCTGCCTCCTCACTGACTGCTGCCTCCTCTCTGGCTTCTGCCTCCTCCCTGACTGCTGCCTCCTCACTGACTGCTGCCTCCTCACTGACTGCTGCCTCCTCTCTGGCTGCTGCCTCCTCCCTGACTGCTGCCTCCTCCCTGACTGCTGCCTCCTCCCTGACTGCTGCCTCCTCACTGACTGCTGCCTCCTCTCTGGCTTCTGCCTCCTCCCTGACTGCTGCCTCCTCACTGACTGCTGCCTCCTCCCTGACTGCTGCCTCCTCACTGACTGCTGCCTCCTCTCTGGCTGCTGCCTCCTCCCTGACTGCTGCCTCCTCCCTGACTGCTGCCTCCTCCCTGACTGCTGCCTCCTCACTGACTGCTGCCTCCTCACTGACTGCTGCCTCCTCCCTGACTGCTGCCTCCTCACTGACTGCTGCCTCCTCTCTGGCTGCTGCCTCCTCCCTGACTGCTGCCTCCTCACTGACTGCTGCCTCCTCTCTGACTGCTGCCTCCTCCCTGACTGCTGCCTCCTCACTGACTGCTGCCTCCTCTCTGGCTTCTGCCTCCTCCCTGACTGCTGCCTCCTCTCTGGCTGCTGCCTCCTCTCTGACTGCTGCCTCCTCCCTGACTGCTGCCTCCTCTCTGGCTGCTGCCTCCTATCTGGCTGCTGCCTCCTCTCTGACTGCTGCCTCCTCCCTGACTGCTGCCTCCTCTCTGGCTGCTGCCTCCTCCCTGACTGCTGCCTCCTCTCTGGCTGCTGCCTCCTCTCTGGCTGCTGCCTCCTCTCTGGCTGCTGCCTCCTCTCTGGCTGCTGCCTCCTCCCTGACTGCTGCCTCCTCCCTGGCTGCTGCCTCCTCTCTGGCTGCTGCCTCCTCTCTGGCTGCTGCCTCCTCTCTGGCTGCTGCCTCCTCTCTGGCTTCTGCCTCCTCCCTGACTGCTGCCTCCTCTCTGGCTGCTGCCTCCTCTCTGACTGCTGCCTCCTCCCTGACTGCTGCCTCCTCTCTGGCTGCTGCCTCCTATCTGGCTGCTGCCTCCTCTCTGACTGCTGCCTCCTCCCTGACTGCTGCCTCCTCTCTGGCTGCTGCCTCCTCCCTGACTGCTGCCTCCTCTCTGACTGCTGCCTCCTCTCTGGCTGCTGCCTCCTCTCTGGCTGCTGCCTCCTCTCTGACTGCCTCCTCCCTGACTGCTGCCTCCTCTCTGGCTGCTGCCTCCTCCCTGACTGCTGCCTCCTCTCTGACTGCTGCCTCCTCTCTGGCTGCTGCCTCCTCTCTGGCTGCTGCGTCCTCTCTGGCTGCTGCCTCCTCGCTGACTGCTGCCTCCTCACTGACTGCTGCCTCCTCTCTGACTGCTGCCTCCTCTCTGGCTGCTGCCTCCTCTCTGGCTGCTGCCTCCTCTCTGGCTGCTGCCTCCTCCCTGGCTGCTGCCTCCTCTCTGGCTGCTGCCTCCTCTCTGGCTGCTGCCTCCTCTCTGGCTGCTGCCTCCTCTCTGGCTGCTGCCTCCTCTCTGACTGCTGCCTCCTCTCTGGCTGCTCCTATCCAGCCTGCCATCTCCTCCATAGCTGCGGATGTGTCTGGGGTACGTAAAGCATATTTATTTGCTAATAAATAACATCTCTGTTATTTTGTTTTGTCCCAACTTCACTCATCTCAAAATTCTCATCCTTGTTTTACCAGGCTGTGGATGAGTCCGGTGTGCTAGTTCCTGTTTCAATAGCCGCCTACAGGAAGAATAAAGTATATAAAAAGAAATAAAAGAAATTCTAACGGCGCCATCTAATGGCTTATTGACTCGTAATTTGGCATGGATGCTCAGTCCGTTATGCGGAACAAGTGTGTCATGTTTGGTGGCGATCAGAATAAATCTTGGCCAGATATGCAACTTCCTCTCTCAAGAACCCTGACAGGACGTTGCTACCTTATAACTTGCACAATTTTTGCACTATCAAAATTCTTTGGATAATTTTTCATCAGGAGTGTCAGTAGATACTACCTGCAAAGATTCAGGAAGATTGCAGTCACGGCCTAGGAGGAGTTCGAAAGAATGTACAACACACGACATTTATTAAATTCAAAATGGCCGCCTTCCGGTTGGGCGGAGCTAATAAAGGTAAATGGGAAATATGTTCGCAATGATTAGAGCAATATGCGTATCAAATCTGGTGAAGATCGGAGTAACTATGTCCAAGTTAAGGCCATTCCACACATTAGGGGGCGCTATAGAGCCCCCTTACAGGTATGGGCCAAATCACTGAACAGACTCACAAAGCTCCCCGGTGTTTATGTGGGCGCCAATTTTTGTGAGTTTTCGTATATATTGAGTTTGTCAAAAATGTGCCCAAGTGCTAGGGGGCGCTACAGAGCAACCATACCACTCTCAAGCCTAAATGTGTATTCAGATGAAAGAGTTTCATATTCTGCACGTGGCTGCAGGATTTGGAGAGTTTTCGTGGATCCTAAGGTCCTCAAAAACGTCTTCGTAAAATGAGACATTTCGCACGAATAATAATAATAATAATAATTAAAACTGCACGCAGTGATGAACGGGCCCTCGCCTCTTCGCAGGTCGGGGGTACTGGCATAGGCCAATCTTTGCAGCAGTTAATTTGCGCGGCACTCAGACACTGCAAATCATCACCAATGAAGATGGAACTCCCTGCTGTGAGACTCTACATCATACAGCTCATTATCTGTGGAAGGGGGCGTGGTCAAATCACAGGGGGCGGGTCAAAGCATCACCAATGAAGAAGGAAGTCTCTGCTGAGTTCAAAGACACCTTACACAAGACTGCAGCTTAAACGGTACAAATGTTATTAAAAGGGGCGTGGCCTGGGTGAGTGGGCGTGGTTAAAGTACAGGGGCCGCCTCAGTATCACATGTAGACCACACATTCTAAGTTTCATGTAAATCGGATGATGTTTGTCATATAAGACATATTTCCTGCTGCCAGATGGTGGCGCTGTCTCCAAAAGTCCATATTGGCCTGTAGGTGTCCTCAGGCCTGGACTCTTGGTGATTGTGGGAAATTTCAAGCAGATACGACAACTTACGCTGTAGTTACAGCCACTTTCTCCTTCATCTGTGTGTGTGTGTGTGTGTGTGTGTGTGTGTGTGTGTGTGTGTGTGTGAGTGTGAGTGTGTGTGTGTCCTTCTGTCTGCTTGTGTGTATCTGTGTGTGTGTCATTCTGTCTGCTTGTGTGTATCTGTGTGTGTGTGTGTGTATCTGTGTGTGAGTCCTTCTGTCTGCTTGTGTGTATCTGTGTGTGTGTGTGTGTGTCCTTCTGTCTGCTTGTGTGTATCTGTGTGTGTGTGTGTGTGTGTGTGTGTGTGTCCTTCTGTCTGCTTGTGTGTATCTGTGTGTGTGTGTGTGTGTGTGTCCTTCTGTCTGCTCTGTACGGTGTTTATGTGGGCGCCAATTTTTGTGAGTTTTTGTACATGCTGAGTCTGACAAAAATGTGGCCAAGTGCTAAATCCACTTAAGGGGGCGCTACAGAGCAACCATACCACTCTCAAGCCTACATGTGTATTCAGATGAAAGAGTTTCATATTCTGCACGTGGCTGCAAGATTTGGAGAGTTTTCGTGGATCCTAAGGTCCTCAAAAACGTCTTCGGAAAATGAGACATTTCGCACGAAATTCGCCATATCGTAAATTATAATTTTTTTAGATTTTTTTCTAAAAATAGCTTGATCCAGTTCCAGATGATACGCATGATTGATGAAAAATTGGTTAGATAAATTATGAATTTTTTTCAGGGTGCATGTTAGGGGCGCTATGGAGCACTCTGTCTGTGTGTATGTGTGTGTGTGTGTCCTTCTGTCTGCGTGTGTGTGTGTGTGTGTGTGTGTGTGTGTGTATCTGTGTGTGTGTGTCCTTCTGTCTGCTTGTATGTATCTGTGTGTGTGTGTGTGTGTGTGTGTGTGTGTGTACATTGTAGATTATCACTGAAGGCATCAAAACTATGATGAACATGTGGAATTATGTTCTTAACAACAAAGTAGAAATAACTGAACATGTCATCCTGAAACGTTTCGAGCCAATTGCGACTCCACTTGAGGACACATTCAGAGTTTTGGTAATTTTCTGGACCAACTGACCTTCATTTCTTAAAGTAATGATGGCCGCTCGTTTCTCTTCTCTTAGCTGATTGGTTCTTGCCATAATATGAATTCTACCAGTCGTCCAATAGGCTGTTGGCTGTGTATCAACCTGACTTCTGATGGTCCCAACTCCATTAATAACGAAGAAAGTCCACTAATTAACCCTGACAAGGCCCACCTGGGGGACCATTTCAGGTGACTAGCTCATGAAGCTCATTGAGAGAACATTCTCCAGCTATGGTGCTGCAGCATAGTGATTTCATGGGGGCCGTGCCAGCTGAGTCACACATGACCGACAGCCACAGACTGTCATGCAGTAACACCCAGTGTCATTAAAGGCTCTCCAACATTTTATCTCCATTTAATAAACTAACTATTCAGTCAGATAGGTGTTTGTTGTGAAAGA
>JABXJD010000639.1:165000-170000 GCA_013375575.1 Percina caprodes
TCTATGGTGTGTGTACATTTCTAGGGTAGGTCTACATTTCTAGGGTAGGTGTACATTTCTAGGGTAGGTCTACATTTCTAGGGTAGGTGTACATTTCTAGGTTGCGTCTACATTTCTAGGGTGTGTCTACATCTCTAGGGAGCGTCTAGACTTCTAGAGTGCGTCTACATTTCTAGGGTAGGTATACATTTTTTGGGTAGGTCTACATTTCTAGGGTGCGTCTACATTTCTAGGGTGCATCTACATTTCTAGGGTGTGTCTACATTTCTAGGGTAGGTCTACATTTCTAGGGTGTGTCTACATCTCTAGGGTGGGTCTGAACTTCTAGAGTGCGTCTACATTTCTAGGGTGTGTCTACATCTCTTGGGAGCGTCTAGACTTCTAGAGTGCGTCTACATTTCTAGGGTGCATCTACATTTCTAGGGTGCGTTTAGATTTTTAGGGCGCGTCTATATTTCTAGGGTAGGTTTACATTTCTAGGGTAGGTCTACATTTCTAGGGTGCGTCTACATTTCTAGGGTGGGTCTAATATTCTAGGGTAGGTCTACATTTCTAGGGTAGGTCTACATTTCTAGGGTACATCTACATTTGTAGGGTACATCTACATTTGTAGGGCGTGTCTACATCTCTAGGGTGCGTGTACATTTCTAGGGTAGGTCTACATTTCTAAGGTGTGTCTACATCTCTAAGGTGCGTCTACCTTTCTAGGGTGCCTCTACATTTCTAGGGTAGGTCTATATTTCTAGGGTAGGTGTACATTTCTAGGGTGTGTCTACATTTCTAGGGTAGGTCTACATTTCTAGGGTGTGTTTACATTTCTAGGGTGTGTGTACATTTCTAGGGTAGGTCTACATTTCTAGGGTAGGTGTACATTTCTAGGGTGTGTCTACATTTCTAGGGTAGGTCTACCTTTCTAGGGTAGGTGTACATTTCTAGGGTGCGTCTACATCTCTAGGGTGGGTCTGAACTTCTAGAGTGCGTCTACATTTCTAGGGTGGGTCTACATCTCTAGGGAGCCTCTAGACTTCTAGAGTGCGTCTACATTTCTAGGGTAGGTATACATTTCTTGGGTAGGTCTACATTTCTAGGGTGCGCCTACATTTCTAGGGTGCGTCTACATTTCTAGGGTGTGTGTACATTTATAGGGTAGGTCTACATTTCTAGGGTAGGTCTACATTTCTAGGGTAAGTCTACATTTCTAGGTTGGGTCTACATCTCTAGGGTGCGTCTAGACTTCTAGAGTGCGTCTACATTTCTAGGGTGCATCTACATTTCTAGGGTAGGTCTACATTTCTAGGGTACATCTACATTTCTAGGGTACATTTACATTTCTAGGATGCGTCTACATCTCTAGGGTGCGTGTACATTTCTAGGGTGCGTCTACATCTCTAGGTTTGCGTCTACATTTCTAGGGTAGGTCTACATTTCTAGGGTGTGTCTACATCTCTAGGGTGGGTCTGAACTTCTAGAGTGTGTCTACATTTCTAGGGTGTGTCTACATCTCTAGGGAGCGTCTAGACTTCTAGAGTGCGTCTACATTTCTAGGGTAGGTCTACATTTCTAGGGTAGGTATACATTTCTTGGGTAGGTCTACATTTCTATGGTGCGCCTACATTTCTAGGGTGTGTGTACATTTCTAGGATAGGTCTACATTTCTAGGGTAGGTCTACATTTCTACGGTGCGTCTAGATTTCTAGGTTAAGTCTACATTTCTAGGGTGCGTCTACATTTCTAGGGTGTGTCTACATCTCTAGGGTGCGTCTAGACTTCTAGAGTGCGTCTACAGTTCTAGGGTAGGTCTACATTTCCAGGGTAGGTATACATTTCTAGGGTAGGTCTACATTTCTAGGTTGGGTCTACATCTCTAGGGTGCATCTAGACTTCTAGAGTGCGTCTACATTTCTAGGGTAGGTCTACATTTCTAGGGTGCGTCTACATTTCTAGGGTTCGTCTACATTTCTAGGGTGCGTCTAGATTTCTAGGGTAGGTCTACATTTCTAGGGTAGGTCTACATTTCTAGGGTAGGTCTACATTTCTAGGGTAGGTCTACATTTCTAGGGTGCGTCACCTTGGGAAGCAAACTTGAGGAGGACATCCTTTTTCAGTTTGCCTTCATTGGCCAGGGCATATGATGTCATGGCAACAGCATACGGGTTGGTGAGGCCGGGCAGACGCCTCTCCAGATAGGCCACTGCTCTGTCTACACTGCCCGGCAGACTCTGGACAGGAGGAACAGAAAGACCGTCACGTGGGCCGGATCAGATTCTAGACCTCCCCTTCTGTACAGGCATGCCACACATTTAACCTTTTAACCTTTTAACCTTTTAACCTTTTAACCTTCGCTTCCAGCTGAGACTGGACCTCGCTTTGACACGTCAACAATCACAGAAGTACTCACATCAACAGTAGTACTCACATTAACAGTAGTACTCACATTAAGAGAAGTACTCACATTAAGAGAAGTACTCACATTAACAGTAGTACTCACATTAACAGTAGTACTCACATTAACAGTAGTACTCACATTAAGAGAAGTACTCACATTAACAGTAGTACTCACATTAACAGTAGTACTCACATTAACAGAAGTACTCACATTAACAGTATAGTACTCACAATAACAGTAGTACTCACATTAACCGTAGTACTCACATTAACAGTATAGTACTCACATTAACAGTAGTATTCACATTAACAGTAGTACTCACATTAACAGTAGTACTCACATTAACAGTACTACTCACATTAACAGTAGTAGTACTCACATTAACAGTAGTACTCACATTAACAGTAGTACTCACATTAAGAGAAGTACTCACATTAAGAGAAGTACTCACATTAACAGTAGTACTCACATTAACAGTAGTACTCACATTAACAGTAGTACTCACATTAAGAGAAGTACTCACATTAACAGTAGTACTCACATTAACAGTAGTACTCACATTAACAGAAGTACTCACATTAACAGTATAGTACTCACAATAACAGTAGTACTCACATTAACCGTAGTACTCACATTAACAGTATAGTACTCACATTAACAGTAGTATTCACATTAACAGTAGTACTCACATTAACAGTAGTACTCACATTAACAGTACTACTCACATTAACAGTAGTAGTACTCACATTAACAGTAGTACTCACATTAACAGTAGTACTCACGCTAACAGTGGCAGCGCATCGTGAGCGAGACTCCTGGATGGCGATGAGGCAGAAGGCCGTCATGGAGGCATCAGAATCATCACCTGTTACATCACCCTACACACACACACACACACACACACACACACACACACACACACACACACACACACACACACAGAGACACACACACACACACACACACACACACACACACACACAGACACACACACACAGATACACACACAGACACACAGACACACACACAGACACACACACACACACAGATACACACACACACACACACAGATACACACACACACACACACACACACACACATACACACACACACACAGACACACACACAGATACACACACAGACACACAGACACACACACACACACACAAACACACATACGCAACATGAGGACAACATGAGGACAACATGAGGACAACAGGACGACAACATGAGGACAACATGAGGACAACATGAGGACACCATGAGGGCAACATGAGGACAACATGAGGACATCATGAGGACAACATGAAGACAACATGAGGACAACATGAGGACAACATGAGGACAACATGGGGAAAACATGAGGACAACATGAGGACAACATGAAGACAACATGAGGGCAACATGAAGACAACATGAAGACAACATGAGGACAACATGAAGACAACATGAGGGAAACATGAGGACAACATGAAGACAACATGAGGGCAACATGAAGACAACATGAGGGAAACATGAAGACAACATGAGGACGACATGAGGACAACATGAGGACATGAGGACCCCCTGAGGGTTCGATGCCAGCATACGTACCACTATCTCTGTGTGGTACACCCGTCCCACCTCCCTGAACCGGCCGTCAGGCTGCTGCGCGTTGAGAATCAGAAACTTGACGGCTTCACAGATGTGGTCTCGTTGCACGGCAACCAGCTCGTAAGCCATGGAGAACACCTTGGCAACGTAGGCCGTCAGCCTCGGAGACGACAGGATGGGGGTAGCGAGGGTTCAGGTACATAGTTAGGATCTACTGCACTGTAACACTACTGGATAGGATAAGTTATATTACAACTTGGTCGTCATGACAACATCACAGTAGTCTAAGTATTACAGTAGAAATCACAATATATCCACTATATAGTGTAAATAGTACAGTAAACTACTGTATTTTTTAAATTGGTATCTTATGTTGTGTTTAATTGTGTATTTTCCAATGTAATACATAAAATACTGTAAATAGAAGTACAGTCCCTTTACTGTGAAAAGATTTTACAGGAAGTTAACAATCGTTACAGGAAGTTACTGTAAATTCATTCATAAAGATAATTAGTGTCCTTAAAGGTGGATTTGACTCTTTTCTTTTAATTTAAGATCAATTTCCAAAATATGTTTTTAATCAACTTTATCCTGGTGGTGGGGGGGGCTGTGTATCCTGGGTGTGTGTGTGTGTGTGTGTGTGTGTGAGGCCTCACCAGGTGCTGGTCTTGCTGTTAACAAAAAAAATAACAAAAGACCCGTCCTCCTTACGGAAGGCCAGCTCATTCTGGTAACCTGGACACACACACACACACACACACACACACACACACACACAGGAACACACACACACACACACACACACACACACACACACACACACACACACACACACACACACACACATATGAGCGTAGGGTTAGTGCAGAGGTGAGTACGATTTCTGGGCTAACGAGCAGGTGTTGAGCGGACCGGTCCGGATGTGCTGCAGGGCTTCGTTGCGTCTCTGGAAGCCGACGGCCTCCCATTGGTCGGTTCGGTCCAGGTACGTGACTGCGATGACGGGGAAGGTCATCGAAG
>JABXJD010000639.1:172500-180000 GCA_013375575.1 Percina caprodes
GGACAATTTATACATCAAAACGTAGGTATTCTTGTCTAGTTTCAGCCAATGTGCTCATTTATGCGATATGAATTATACTTTTGCTCAGTGAGCTTTCAAAAGACAAGAGTTCAGGATCTTTCTCCATTCACTGCCATGTTAAACATCGTCCACATTTCTGAGCAAAACACAGAGCGAAGCTCTTTTTAAATCGCTGATACGCCCACATTTATAAGTTTATCAACATGAATTTTATATCAATCGTTCACAAAGGCCTTCTGGTGCCCACGAGGAGGTTATTTGACTGAAATAACTTTTCATTTTGCCCGTCTGACCATTTGTTTGAGAGCTGGTTCAGTGTCTGAGGAGCTGCGGTTTCCAACAGTTGACACAGCAGCTGCATCGTTAACAGATCAAAGAGATGACATCACAGAGATGAAAGGCTTCCTAGCTGTGTTTACAAACATGGCCACTGATCATATGTAGCCATGACAACCATTTCCCATTATATATTACAATGTAACTGTTTGTGTCTCCCTGTGTATGTGTCTGTTTGTGTCTCCCTGTGTGTGTGTGTGTGTGTGTGTGTGTGTGCACGCACACACACACACACACAAGGGGATACACAGATAAATTATATATTACCCTGTATAGTTTGTAAAGACATTTCAGTGGTGGTGCAGTGGTTATGTCACATGCCTTTCATGCCAGAGACCGGGTTCAATTCCCACAATGGCATCCTATCACCTAGTGTTAAAAATGCTTTTAACCTGTTATGATTATTTATTATTCCGTACGTTTTTAATTGTCCGTATCTTCTGCAGACTTTCAGTTATTAAAACTTCAACTTTTAAAATCTAGCTCTAGCTCCTTATGGTGTAGTGGTGTTATTCAACTTAACTACAACCAGTTCTACTTTTTCAACTATTTTTACTACTTAGCTTCTTCTTACTGATTTAAGCTATTCATACAGTTTAGCTTTAGCATTTCAGCATTTTTCAACTATTCTCACCACTTCAACATCTTCTTACTGATTTAAGCTATTTCTCCAGTTTATTTAGCATTTCAAGTTTTTTTAATTTTTTTTTTTACATTTTTCACCTTTTTACAGTAGTGGTGTTATTCAACTTAACTACAACCAGTTCTACTTTTTCAACTATTTTTACTACTTGCGCCTTCATACTGATTTAAGCTATTTATACTGTTTAGCTTTAGCATTTAAGCTATTCAGCAATTTAACTATTCTCACTAGGCTACTTCCACATCTTCTTACTGATTTAAGCTATTTCTCCAGTTTAGCTTTAGCATTTCAGCTATTCAGCATTTTTCAACTATTCTCACTACTTCAACATCTTCTTACTGATTTGAGCTATTTATCCAGGTTAGTTTTAGCATTTCAATATATTTTTGAATTTTCCCACCTTTTACATTAGTGGTGTCATTCAACTTATTTAAAATCATTCCTACTTTTTCAACTATTTTTACTACTTAAGCTTCTTTTTACTGATTTAAGATAATCAACCAGGTTAGCTTTAGCATTTCAGCTATTCAGCATTTTTCAACTATTCTCACTACTTCAACATCTTCTTACTGATTTGAGCTATTTATCCAGGTTAGCTTTAGCATTTCTATATATTTTGTAATATATACACTGTAATACTCTGTATGTCTGTCTGTCTCATTATATATTACAATGTAACTGTTTGTGTCTCCCTGTGTGTGTGTCTGTTTGTGTCTCCTGTGTGTGTGTGTGTGTGTGTTTGTGTGTGTGTGTGTGCACGCACACGCAGACAGACAGATAGAGACAGATATTTATTACCCTGTATAGATTGTAAAGAAGACACTTCAGTGGTGGTGCAGTGGTTAAGTCACATGCCTTTCATGCCAGAGACCCGGGTTCAATTCCCACAATGGCATCCCATCACCTAGTGTTAAAGGCTTTTAACCCTGTTATGATTATTTATTATTCCGTACGTTTTTAATTGTCCATATCTTCTGCAGACTTTCAGTTATTAAAACCATTCAACTTTTAAAAAATCTAGCTCTAGCTTGCTATGTGTAGTGGTGTTATTCAGCTTAATCAAAACCATTCCTACTTTTTTCAAAATAGCCAGAGAGAGAGAGAGAGAGAGAGAGAGAGAGAGAGAGAGAGAGAGAGAGAGAGAGAGAGAGAGTCAGAGTCAGAGTCAGAGTCAGAGTCAGTCAGGCACATATATATAATTATATATTACCATGTATATTTTTAAAATGTCATTTCAGTGGTGGTGCAGTGGTTATGTCACATGCCTTTCATGCCAGAGACCGGGTTCAATTCCCGCAATGGCAACCCATCACCTAGTGTTAAAAGGCTTTTAACCCTGTTATGATTATTTGTTATTCCGTACGTTTTTTAATTGTCCGTATCTTCTGCAGTCTTTCAGTTATTAAAACCATTCAACTTTTAAAATCTAGCTCTAGCTCCTTATGGTGTAGTGGTGTTATTCAACTTAACTACAACCAGTTCTACTTTTTCAACTATTTTTACTACTTAAGCTTCTTCTTACTGATTTAAGCTATTCATACAGTTTAGCTTTAGCATTTCAGCATTTTTCAACTATTCTCACCACTTCAACATCTTCTTACTGATTTAAGCTATTTCTCCAGTTTAGCTTTAGCATTTCAAGTTTTTTTTTTTTACATTTTTTCACCTTTTTTACAGTAGTGGTGTTATTCAACTTAACTACAACCAGTTCTACTTTTTCAACTATTTTTACTACTTAAGCTTCTTCATACTGATTTAAGCTATTTATACAGTTTAGCTTTAGCATTTAAGCTATTCAGCAATTTAACTATTCTCACTACTTCCACATCTTCTTACTGATTTAAGCTATTTCTCCAGTTTAGCTTTAGCATTTAATTTTTTTTTAATTATTCCACCTTTTTACACTAATGGTGTTATTCAACTTAATTAAAACCACTTCTACTTTTTTAACTATTCTTACAACTTTTACTGATTTAAGCTATTCAACCAGGTTAGCTTTAGCAATTCACCTATTTAGCATTTTTCAACTATTCTCACAACTCACTACATCTTCTTACTGATTTAAGCTATTTATCCAGTTTAGCGTTTCAATTTTTTCTACAACTTTTACTGATTTAAGCTATTCAACCAGGTTAGCTTTAGCAATTCAGCTATTCAGCATTCCCACGCATTTTCTGCAGGAAATGCATTTTCTAGTTATTATTATTATTATTCGTCTTCCGTACGTTTTTTGGCTCTCCGTATCTTCTGCATACTTTCAGCTATTTAAACCATTCAACTTTTCAAATCTTCAGCTCTTTCAGCAGATTATTGGACTTCTTCAGCAATTTTTCTGCTATTTATACTTTTTCAAATATTAAGCTTTTAAACAATATTTTTTAACATTAAAGTCAATGAGAGCAAGCTTCAAATCCTTCAAATCTTCTTCTGCTCCCAAAACTTTCAGCGCCTTCATACTTTCACCCCAGAGCGTGGTTCAAACTTTAAACCATTCACAAAATATTTAGCTATCATGCAATGGCTTTTCAGATTGATATATTTTACAGTTTTTGTGAAAAAGCAGTTTAAGTATAGTGAACATTTTATGATTTTTCTGCGTTTATAATGAGTGTGTGCGTGCAGTAGAGTGAGTGATGTCACTAGAGTGAAGCGCTTCGAAAAAATTATCTTACTCCGTTCTCTATAACTCGCTCCCACACCAACAATTCTAACTTGTCATGGACAATTTATACATCAAAACGTTGGTATTCTTGTCTAGTTTCAGACAATGTGCCCATTTATGCAATATGAATTATACTTTTCAGCTGAGCTTTCAAAGGACAAGAGTTCCCTATCTTTCTCCATTCACTGCCATGTTAAACATCGTCCACATTTCTGAGCAAAACGCAGATTGAAGCACTTTTTAAATCGCTGATAAGCCCACATTTATAAGTTTATCAACATGAATTTTATATCAATACGTTCACAAAGGCCTTCTGGTGCTCATGAGGAGGTTATTTGACTGAAATAACTTTTCATTTTGCCCGTCTGACCATTTGTTTGAGAGCTGGTTTAGTGTCTGAGGAGCTGCGGTTTCCCACAGTTGACAGTTACAGCAGCTGCATCGTTAACAGATCAAAGTGATGACATCACAGAGATGAAAGGCTTCCTAGCTGTGTTTACAAACATGGCCACTGATCATATGTAGCCATGACAACCATTTCCCAGACACTGCAGTACTCTGTATGTCTGTCTGTCTCATTATATATTACAATGTATAGCACACTAAACAGATGCTTCAGTGGTGGCGTAGTGGTTATGACATACCCTTCATGTGGAGACCGGGGTTCGATTCCCACAGTGAAACCTCTGCTTAACCTTTCCTACTTGTTTAACTATTCTTACTACTTAAGCTTCTTCTTACTGATTTATCCAGTTTAGCTTTAGCATTTGCAATTTTTTCACATTATTTTTTACATTACTTAATTAAAACCATTCCTACTTTTTCAACTATTCTTACTACTTTTACTGATTTAAGCTCTTAGCATTTCAATATATTTTTTGAATTTTCCCACCTTTTTTACATTAGTGGTGTTATTCAACTTAATTAAAATCATTCCTACTTTTTCAACTATTTTTACTACTTAAGCTTCTTTTTACTAATTTAAGCTAATCAACCAGGTTAGCTTTAGCATTTCAGCTATTCAGCATTTTTCAACTATTCTCACTACTTCAACGTTTTCTTACTGATTTGAGCTATTTATCCAGGTTAGCTTTAGCATTTCAATATATTTTTGTAATATATACACTGTAATACTCTGTATGTCTGTCTGTCTCATTATATATTACAATGTAACTGTTTGTGTCTCCTGTGTGTGTGTCTGTTTGTGTCTCCCTGTGTGTGTGTGTGTGTTTGTGTGTGTGTGTGCACGCACATGCAGACAGACAGATAGAGACATACACAGATAAATTATATATTACCCTGTATAGTTTGTAAAGAAGACACTTCAGTGGTGGTGCAGTGGTTATGTCACATGCCTTTCATGCCAGAGACCCGGGTTCAATTCCCACAATGGCATCCCATCACCTAGTGTTAAAAAATGCTTTTAACCCTGTTATGATTATTTATTATTCCGTACGTTTTTTAATTGTCCGTATCTTCTGCAGTCTTTCAGTTATTAAAACCATTCAACTTTTAAAATCTAGCTCTAGCTCCTTATGGTGTAGTGGTGTTATTCAACTTAACTACAACCAGTTCTTCTTTTTTCAACTATTTTTACTACTTAAGCTTCTTCTTACTGATTTAAGCTATTCATACAGTTTAGCTTTAGCATTTCAGCATTTTCAACTATTCTCAACACTTCAACATCTTCTTACTGATTTAAGCTATTTCTCCAGTTTAGCTTTAGCATTTCAAGTTTTTTTTTATTTTTTTACATTTTTTCACCTTTTTACAGTAGTGGTGTTATTCAACTTAACTACAACCAGTTCTACTTTTTTCAACTATTTTTACTACTTAAGCTTCTTCATACTGATTTAAGCTATTTATACAGTTTAGCTTTAGCATTTAAGCTATTCAGCAATTTAACTATTCTCAATACTTCCACATCTTCTTACTGATTTAAGCTATTTCTCCAGTTTAGCTTTAGCATTTAAATTTTTTTTAATTATTCCACCTTTTTACACTAATGGTGTTATTCAACTTAATTAAAACCACTTCTACTTTTTTAACTATTCTTACAACTTTTACTGATTTAAGCTATTCAACCAGGTTAGCTTTAGCAATTCACCTATTTAGCATTTTTCAACTATTCTCACTACTTCAACATCTTCTTACTGATTTAAGCTATTTATCCAGTTTAGCGTTTCAATTTTTTCTACAACTTTTACTGATTTAAGCTGTTCAACCAGGTTAGCTTTAGCAATTCAGCTATTCAGCATTCCCACGCATTTTCTGCAGGAAATGCATTTTCTAGTTATTATTATTCTGCCTGTTTTTTGTCCCGCTACTAGTCCCGAAGCGTTGCCAACACGCGCACACACAATACATCAAAACGTCGGTAATGATCGGGAATGGGGGGCTATGACTTTTCAACCAGATTTGCCGCACGGTTTTCACAAAGTTGGCAAAAAACGGCAAAATATTTCTCATTGACTTGAATGGGAAATGTTCGGGAGATGGCTCAACATCACTCCAAACCCCCCTCTTTGGGACCGTGCTGTGATGCCATACTTTAACGTAGAAACATGATTAAAAGGTTAAACCGAAGACAAGACTTTGGCGTTTATTGGGCTGAATGGGCGTTCAGATATCAAGCACGGTTTCTCCCAAATCACAGTTTACGTATCGTCCCGTTTTCAGACGTCTCAGATTTCCCAATGTGTGTGTATGTGGTGGATGGTGAGAGATAGAGGGGGGGGGCTTCAAAAAAATTATCTTGGTTTTCTCTCTATAACTTGCTCCCACGCCAACAATTCTAACTTGTCATGGACAATTTATACATCAAAACGTAGGTATTCTTGTCTAGTTTCCGGCTCATTCATGCAATATGAATTATACTTTTCACTCAGCGACCTTTCAAAGGACAAGAGTTCAGAATCTTTCTCCATTCACTGCCATGTTAAACATCGTCCACATTTCTGAGCAAAACGCAGAGCAAAGCTCTTTTTTAAATCACTGATACACAGCCCACATTTTTGTTGTGTGTGTGTGTGTGTGTGTGTGTGTGTGTGTAACAAGCATTGTGTGTGTGTGTGCCTGTCAGCTGTGTCACCAGCTATTCAGACACTGAACGAGCTCTCAAACAAATGGTCATGTCACCAAAAGGATACGAGGTATCAATAAAATAAGATTTATGTGGATAAACTTAAAAATGTGGGCGTATCAGCGATTTAAAAAAGAGCTTTGCTCTGCGTTTTGCTCAGAAATGTGGACGATGTTTAACATGGCAGTGAATGGAGAAAGATTCTGAACTCTTGTCCTTTGAAAGGTCTCTGAGTGAAAAGTATAATTCATATTGCATGAATGAGGCGGAAACTAGACAAGAATACCTACGTTTTGATGTATAAATTGTCCATGACAAGTTAGAATTGTTGGCGTGGGAGCAAGTTATAGAGAGACAACCAAGATAATGAGAAATATTTTGCCGTTATTTGCCAACTTCGTGAAAACCGTGCGGCAAATCTAGTTGAAAAGTCATAGCCCACCATTCCCGATCATTACCGACGTTTTGATGTATTGTGTGTGCGCGTGTTGGCAACGCTTCGGGACTAGTAGCGGGACAAAAAACAGGCAGAATAATAATAATAAGTATGGACAATAATAGTCAGACTATTTACAAAAAGCAGTCAATTAATCTGAATAATATTCATGTACATAATAATCTGTTTGAATGCATCTTACTGTCTACTGCATGTTAAAATACAGGGGCATAAGTATTCACCCCCCTATGTTAAAATACAGGGGGCATAAGTATACACCCCCCTATGTTAAAATACAGGAGGCATAAGTATACACCCCC
>JABXJD010000639.1:187500-192500 GCA_013375575.1 Percina caprodes
AAAGGACACAGTATACGAAGGAAACAAAGAAAATGAAGGACACGAAGGACAAAAAAGAAAGGAAGATACACGAAGCACATCAAGGAAACAAAGGCCACGAAAGACACAAAGGAAACATAAGACACAAAGGACAGAAAGGACACAAAGCAAACAAAGGACACAAAGGAAATTAAGGACAAAAAGAAAAGAAAGGACATAAAAGACACAAAAGACACAAAGGACACAAGGAAACAATGGACATGAAGGACACGAAGGACATGAAAGAAATGAAAGACACGAAGGACAAAAAAGACAGAAAGGACACAAAGCAAACAAAGGACACGAAGGACATGAAGGAAATAAACAAAAAAAAAAAGGACACAAAGTAAACAATGGAAACAAAAGACAGACAGGACACAAAGGTCACGAAAGACACGAAGGGCACGAAAGAAACAAAGGAAATAAAGGACACAAAGTACAAAAAAGACAAAGGACACAAAGGACACGAAGGACACGAAGGACATGAAAGAAATGAAAGACACGAAGGACAAAAAAGACAGAAAGGACACAAAGCAAACAAAGGACACGAAGGAAATTAAGGACAAAAAGAGAAAGGACACAAAGGACACAAAGGACACAAAGGAAACAATGGACATGAAGGACATGAAGGACATGAAGGACATGAAGGACACGAAGGACATGAAAGAAATGAAGGACACGAAGGACAAAAAAAGACAGAAAGGACACAAAGCAAACAAAGGACACGAAGGACATGAAGGAAATAAACAACAACAAAAAAGAAAGGGCACAAAGGACACAAAGTAAACAAAGGAAACAAAAGACAGACAGGACACAAAGGACACGAAGGACACAAAGGACACGAAGGGCACGAAAGAAACAAAGGAAATAAAGGACACAAAGTACAAAAAAGACAAAGGACACGAAGGACACGAAGGAAACGAAGGACACGAAAGACACAAAGGGAACAAAAGACACAAAAGACAAAAAGACAAAAAGGACACAAAGGACACAAAGGACACAAAGGACACGAAGGACACGAAGGACATAAAAGACAGACATGACACTAAGGAAACAAAAGACAGACAGGACACGAAGGACACGAAGGACACAAAGGACACGAAGGGCACGAAAGAAACAAAGGAAATAAAGGACACAAAGTACAAAAAAGACAAAGGACACGAAGGACACGAAGGACACGAAGGAAACGAAGGACACGAAAGACACAAAGGGAACAAAAGACACAAAAGACAAAAAGACAAAAAGGACACAAAGGACACAAAGGACACAAAGGACACGAAGGACACGAAGGACATAAAAGACAGACATGACACGAAGGAAACAAAGGACACAAAGGACAAGAAGGAAAAGAAGGACAAAAAGACAGAATGCCCATGGGCCCACCACCTGTGGGAGGAACCAAAGGGGTCGGGTGCGCTGTGACATGGGTGGCAGCGAAGGTCAGGGGCTTCGACGGACCAGACCCGGGCGGCAGAGGCTGGCTCTGGGGACGTGGAATGTCACCTCTCTGTGGGGGAAGGAGCCGGAACTTGTGCGGGAGGTGGAGCGCTACCAGTTAGATCTGGTGGGGCTTACCTCTACGCACAGTCTCGGTTCTGGAACCGTACTCCTGGATAGGGGTTGGACTCTGTCCTACTCTGGAGTTGCCCATGGTGTGAGGCGCCGGGCGGGTGTGGGGATACTCACAAGTCCCGGCTGAGTGCCGCTGCGTTGGAGTTTACCCCGGTGGACGAGAGGGTCGCCTCCCTACGCCTGCGGGTGATGGGGGGGAAAACTCTGACTGTTGTTTGTGCATATGCACCAAACAAGAGTTCGGAGTATTCGGCCTTCTTGGAGACCTTGAATGGAGTCCTGTATGGGGCTCCAGTAGGGGACTCCATAGTTCTGCTGGGGGACTTCAACGCACACGTGGGTGATGATGGAGATACTTGGAGAGGCGTGATTGGGAGGAACGGCCTCCCTGATCTAAACCAGAGTGGTTGTCTGTTGTTGGACTTCTGTGCTAGTCACGGATTGTCCATCACAAACACCATGTTCGAACATAGGGATGCTCATAAGTGTACGTGGTACCAGAGCACCCTAGGCCAAAGGTCAATGATCGATTTTATAATCGTTTCATCTGATCTGAGGCCGTATGTTTTGGACACTCGGGTGAAGAGAGGGGCAGAGCTGTCAACTGATCACCATCTGGTGGTGAGTTGGGTCAGGGGTGGGGAAGACTCTGGACAGACCTGGTAAACCCAAACGGGTAGTGCGGGTGAATTGGGAACGTCTGGAGGAGGCCCCTGTCCGACGGACTTTCAACTCACACCTCCGGCGGAGCTTTTCGGGCATCCCTGTGGAGGCTGGGGGCATTGAACCTGAGTGGACAATGTTCAAAGTTTCCATTGCTGAAGCTGCGGCGGCGAGCTGTGGTCATAGGGTCTTAGGTGCCTCAAGGGCGGTAACCCACGAACACCCTGGTGGACACCGGTGGTCAGGAAAGCCGTCCGACTGAAGAAGGAGTCTTTCCGGGATATGTTATCCCGGAGGACTCCGGAGGCAGTTGCAGGGTACCGACGGGCCCGAAGGGCTGCAGCCTCTGCCGTGACAGAGGCAAAGCAGCGGGTGTGGGAGAAGTTCGGAGAAGACATGGAGAAGGACTTTCGGTCGGCACCAAGGTGCTTCTGGAAAACCGTTCGCCACCTTAGGAGGGGGAAGCGAGGAATCATCCAAGCTGTATACAGTAAGGATGGGACGTTGTTGACCTCAACTGGGGAGGTAATAGAGCGGTGGAAGGAGCACTTTGAGGAACTCCTAAATCCAGCCGACACACCCTCTGTGGTAGAGGCAGAGCTAGGACACAAAGTACACGAAAGAAACAAAGGAAATGAAGGACACAAAGGACACGAAGGAAACAAAGGACATGAAGGACACGAAAGAAACGAAGGAAAGAAAGAAGAAGGAACTATCAATCTGTCAATCCGTTCCGTGTTCGGGCACAAAGGACAAAAAAGACAGACAGGACACGAAGGACACGAAGGAAACAAAGGACAAGAAGGACATGAAGAACACAAAAGACACGAAGGACACGAAGGAAACGAAGGACATGAAGGACACCAAGGACATGTGCCGCTTGTACCCTGAATCTGGTTCTTTGGGTCTTGACCCAGCCTTCAGGACCCTTGGAGACGGTAGGAACCAGAACTGACCGATAGATCCAGTTCTTCTCTCTATTCATCACAACGGTGCGATAAATGGAATGTAATACCCCCCCCCGCTGCTCCGATTCTCCGACCAATCTCTGTCTCCTCACTCGCCCAAGACCCCAAGACCCCGAGGTTTTTATGCTGCGTTCTATTATTTATCCGAGTCGGAGTTCCGAAGTCAGACGTTGCCTAGCAACACCTTTCCTCGGATTTCCGAGCTCGGAACTAGGACAACCCTTGTGGACACCGAGCAAGCGTTCCGATATCTGATATCCGAGGTCCTCGTCGGATCGCATTAGACTCCTTCCCATTCCCTACCTGAACCAAAGACAACCAAAGCGGATCACGTGTTGTCCTCGGGTCAATTCTGCCCCTTTAAAAAATATCTATATCTGAAATATGAGTTTCTTTTTAACCAAATTACCATAAAAAAAATGGATTCCTTCCAACGCTCTTTCATTCCTCTGATCTTCACTATTAATCAAAATAATTCATAATTTCTTCTTTTTAACCCTGCTGGTGTCTTCAGGTCTCATTTGACCCATTTTCAAATAGTTTCTATATTAAAGATTTGGGTTTCTATCAACCAAAATGTCTAAAGTAATGACATGGGTGGTTCCATTTGACGCTCTTTAAAAGTAAAATAAATGATCAGTTGACTACTTTTGGATGTTTTATTACATTTTACAGCATTTAACAAAAAAATTGATGAAAAAACGTTGGAAAAAGTGACAAAAATGACGGAACAAGTTTAAGAAACGACAAAGTAAAAAAAAAGCGCAGAAGAAAAGTGACAAAAACATTAGGAAAAGGGGGGAAAAACATGTAAAACATTTTTTTTAATTTGGACCCAGAAAAACAGAAAGTTGTGCAGTGGGGGGGTGGGGGGGACAACAGGGGGGTAATAAGACAAATGGGGAAGAGGATGAGGTGAGGAGCATGAATGAAGATGGTATCGGGGTTCTTACCTAAGCTGGTTGAGACTTCTGTTACAGTAGTGGCTCGTTTCCTCCTGCTGGGGGCCGGACACTTCAGCTCTAGAAACACAGACAGACTTTAACATGGGGGGCTAAGGGAGTCAATCTCTGCAGCCCCCCCCCCATGTTAAAATACACAACTTTACAGCAACATTTAACATTTCAAGGCCGATTGTTTTTATAACTCACCACGTTAACCCTCATGTTGTCCTCATGTTGTCTTCATGTTGCCCTCATGTTGCCCTCATGTTGCCCTCATGTTGCCTTCATGTTGCCCTCATGTTGCCCTCATGTTGCCCTCATGTTGTCCTCATGATGTCCTTATGTTGCCCTCATGTTGCCTTCATGTTGCCTTCATGTTGCCCTCATTTTGCCCTCATGTTGCCCTCAAGTTGCCCTCATGTTGCCCTCATACAATACATAACTATCAATGATCTTGAGTTCCAATACTTAACTATCAATAATCTGGAGTTACATATCTGGAGTTACAATAAGTAACTATCAATAATCAGGAGTTACAATACGTAACTATCAATAATATGGAGTTACAATACGTAACTAGGGATGAGCGAGTACAGCATTATCTGTATCTGTATCTGTTTACCACATGAATTATCCGTATCCGTATCTACTCGGACGGACGGACGGACGGACGGGGGGGGGGGGATGCAGAGGTTTAAAAAAATAAATAAAAAAATTCTCCGACGGCAGAGACGCAGCGTGAGTCGCATTATCCCACATGGAGTTACAATACATAACTATCGATTACCTGAAGTTACAATACGAAACTATCAATAATCTGGAGTTACAATACGTA
>JABXJD010000639.1:195000-202500 GCA_013375575.1 Percina caprodes
CCACTGTGGCCCCCGGGTCCCCAGAGACCTTCAGACCAAACATCTTGCGAGGCCTATAAGACGAAGCGGGGGTGGAGATCTCCAGTCTCAGCTACATGGGAAAAGGGAGCTGAGTCACTGGGCAACACATCAAATGTGGCGTTTTTCCACTGATGGTAACAGCTCGACTCGACTCGGCTCTACTCGACTCGGCGCACTCTGCGTCCGTTGTCCATTGCAGATTGAGTAACGCCTCAGCGTGGCTGGTTACCATAGCTACGCAGCCGGTAACTGCCATGATGTAATTTTCAACGCGACTCACAACATCACGTCCGAGGTGTTTGTTTTGATTCTCGGCCAGAAGAAAAACTGTTTCAAAAGAAGCTGAAGGAAGCAACAAAAATCACTGCTGGAAAAAAACAGGAGTTTGGGAATTCTGACGGAGTTCAGACGTCGATGTGACCATTGTTCGCCGACACAAAAGGGTAAGTTAAGTTTCCTGTAACGTTAGCTAACATCTGCATGTGTTCAGGGTCACAGTCAGTATTTATTATACGCTATATAAAAGTACATGAACTTTAGCAACCATGATTACACACTAACACACGTCTGCTGTGTACTGTGTGTGTTTCAGATCCTTCACGCTTTGCTAAATCGCCGCCGCAGACGTCTGTTTGGGCGCTCAATGTCCGACTGGTGAAATCTACGGTTCTGACCTGCTGTGTAAAATGTTTATGAGAGTCATGGAGAGACTTATGACGATGACTGGGATGCATCTGGGACAGCAGAGCCGGGGGGGGGGACACTGTCGTAGGGTGCAGAGGAAGAAGACCAGGATGTACGGGAGGGTTTGATGCGCTACTTGAATAGCTAAATAAAATCTTTTCTTTGATATATTGTCTTGTTTTTTTTTAAGTAACAGTGTGCAATATTGGAAACGACATGCTAAATAATAGCCCTTAATATTGAATAGTGAGAATAGAAAAGTGAGAATAGTGCAGAGAGTAGATAATCTGTCGGTGTCTGGCTAGATTTTTTTTTTTTAATGGCGCGGTTGTTCGGACACTCCGCACTCTTGTTTGCTAAAACGCAGTCATAAGTGACGGTCCTCCGACCAACCAGCAGTCTGCAGGTTTTCACGTCACCTTTTGGTACTACCTCAGCTCGCTTGGAACCTCGACTGAGGTAGTACTAAAAAAAGTACCTGGTAGCAGGTCCCAGGGACTTTTTTTCGTAATGGAAAACCAAAAAAGGCGAGTAGAGTCGAGTCGAGTCGAGTAGATACCACGCAGTGGAAAAACGCCAATGGTGACCTTATATTTTAAAAGGTTCCCATGGCAGGAAATGTCCCTTTAGGAGGTTTTAACATTAATATGAGTTCCCAAAAAAACCAAAACAAATATACACAACAGCAACATGTAGTATACAAAACAAGAACAAACAGGACAATTCAACAGTAGATGTTAAACGGCTGAAAGGTCTCACCGAGCCCATGCAGGAGTCCTTTACATCCACCCACACCGAGTCGGACACCACCTCCTGGTCTTGGGTGTGGTAGTACGCCACGATGCGGAACGACGGCAGCAGGTTTTTGGTAATGGAGAGATACAGGGAAATAACAACCTGACCTCTGTTCCTGTAACGTCCGTGGCTCACCAGCTGGCCTCGGCTCAGGATCTGGGGACCAGGTTTCAATATCACACTGTAAACAATATCTGGGAAATCTCCAGTTATTACTGCAGATTTCATAGTAACAGTACTGGACGGGATTCTTACAGTAGAATGCTGTAGAGTCTACAATAAAAAAAATACATTTTAGAGCATTTGAAAAAAATGATAAAAAAACATTGAAAAAAGTGACAAAAAAGTAGAAAAAATAACAAAAACTTAAAAAAAAAAAAAAGTGCAGAAAATAATTGACAAAAACATCGGCAAAAGCGTTAAAATACAAAAATGTTGCAAAAAGTGAAAAAAGCAAAAGCTACAAAAGTATGTGTACTCTGTAATAATATCTGTTCGATCACAGTAGCCTGAGTATTACAGTAGAAATTACTGTACTCTGAGTATAACAGTTGAAATCACAGTAGTCGGAGTATTACTGTAAAAAAATAACAATATAGCCATTATAGTACTGTAAATACTACAGTAAACTACTGTATTTTTACTTGTTGTGTTTAATTGTTGTGTATTTTCCAATGAATACATAAAATACTGTAAAAGGAAGTACGGTACCTTTACTCTAAAAATAATTCACAGTAACTTTACTGTAAATTTACTGTAAATTTACTGTAAATTTATATTTTCATTTACATATTAAAGGACATATTGTTGCTTTTTAATGATGTATATGTTGTATATGCTGTATATGTTGAATATGTTGTATATGCTGTATATGTTGAATATGTTGAATATGCTTTATATGATGTATATGATGTATATGTTGTATATATTGTATATGATGTATATGCTGTATATGATGTATATGTTGTATATGATGTATATGATGTATATGATGTATATGTTGTATATGTTGTATATGATGTATATGTTGTATATGTTGTATATGATGTATATGTTTTATATGTTGTATATGTTGTATATGCTGTATATGTTGTATATGATGTATATACTGTATATGTTGTATATGTTGTATATGCTGTATATGTTGTATATGTTTTATATGATGTATATGTTTTATATGTTGTATATGTTGTATATATTGTATATGATGTATATGATGTATATGTTTTATATGTTGTATATGCTGTATATGTTGTATATGATGTATATGTTTTATATGTTGTATATGATGTATATACTGTATATGTTGTATATGTTGTATATGTTGTATATGCTGTATATGTTGTATATGTTGTATATGCTGTATATGTTGTATATGATGTATATACTGTATATGTTGTATATGCTGTATATGATGTATATACTGTATATGTTGTATATGCTGTATATGTTGTATATGCTGTATATGTTGTATATGATGTATATACTGTATATGTTGTATATGCTGTATATGTTGTATATGATGTATATACTGTATATGTTGTATATGCTGTATATACTGTATATGTTGTATATGCTGTATATGTTGTATATGCTGTATATGTTGTATATGATGTATATACTGTATATGTTATATATGCTGTATATGTTGTATATGATGTATATACTGTATATGTTGTATATGCTGTATATACTGTATATGTTGTATATGCTGTATATGTTGTATATGTTGTATATGCTGTATATACTGTATATGTTGTATATGCTGTATATGTTGGTTATGTTGTATATGTTTTATATGATGTATATGATGTATATACTGTATATGTTGTATATGCTGTATATACTGTATATGCTGTATATGTTGTATATGCTGTATATACTGTATATGTTGTATATGCTGTATATGTTGGTTATGTTGTATATGTTTTATATGATGTATATGATGTATATACTGTATATGTTGTATATGCTGTATATGTTGTATATGATGTATATAATGTATATGTTTTATATGATGTATATGATGTATATGATGTATATGTTGTATATGTTGTATATGTTTTATACGTGCACACAAGCAGGTGTACCATCTCTCACCAGGTATGTGATGTCGTTGTGTTGTTTTTCCGCCATGCTGATTCTGAACCTCATGTTGTCTCCTAGTTGCACCTCAGCTGTTTCCACATCTGCAGATGAGACATGTGATAACTTTACTTTATTTTACTTTATTGATTTTTTTCCAGCCCAGAACAGTCAATACACTGAAAACATACAAAAATAATATTGTTGCTTTTACTTCCACAAAAAAAAAATATATATATATATATATATATATATATATATATATATATATATATATATATATATATATATATATATATATATATATATATATATATATATATATATATATATATATATATATATATATATATATATATGCAGTGGGGTTCGAAAGTTTGGGCCCTCCAGGTAAAAATGTGTATTAATGTGCATAAAGAAGAAAGAAAAGATGAAAAATCTCCAAAAAGATCAAATGACAGATTAGACATTTGTATAATATGTCACAAAAAGTTAAATTTTATTTCCATCATTTACTCTTTCAAAATAACAGAAAACAAAAAAATGGCGTCTGCAAAACTTTGGGCCCCTGCAGAGTTAATACCTTGTACCCCCCCCCCCCCTTGTTTGAGGTATCTTCGCCCATTCTTTCTTCCAAAAGTCTTCCAGTTCTTTGAGATTTCTGCTCCTTTAAGGTCTATCATAGATTTACATGATGTTGAGGTCAGGAGATCGTGAAGGCCATGGCAGAACCTTCAGTTTACGCCTCTTGATGTAATCACCGTGGATTTTGAGGTGTGTTTAGGATCATTCTCCATTTGTAGAAGCCGTTCTCTCTTTAACTTCAGCTTTTTCACAGATGGCATTAAGTTAGCGACCAAAATCTGCTGCAATTGTATTGAATTTATTTTTCCTTCTACTCGTGAAATGTTCCCTGTTCCACTGGCTGTAATACAGACTCGAGTCCGGACTCAAGACCGTTTTTCTATGGTCTCTGACTTGTTTCGGAATCGCTAGTCTTTGGAATCCGACTTTCCAGATGTGTAAGCTGCCCATGCCACACACACTCATGCAGCCCCAGACCATCAGAGATGCAGGCTTCTGAACTGAGCGCTGTAACAACTTGGGTTGTTCATGTCCTCTTTAGTCCGGATGACATGGCGTCCTAGTTTTCCAAAAAAAGCTTCAAATTTTGATTGGTCTAACCACAGAACAGTTTCCCTCTTTTCCACAGTCCATTTTAAATTAGCCTTGGCCCAGAGAAAGATCAGATCTATCTATCATATAATCAATAATATAATAAAACTAGAGGGAGGCAGGGCATACAGCCTGATCCGGTTGGGGAGAGTTCTAGCCTGACCAGGCTCCTCTCTTTACCCCGTCTCTCCTCTCTTTACCCCGTCTCTCCTCTCTTTACCTTGTCTCTCCTAGTTATGCTGTAATTGTTTTAGACTGCTGGGGGACTTCCTTTGACACACTGAGCTCCTCTCTCGTCTGTCTTTCTATCTTTCCATTTGTGTGCATCCATGTCCCAGAAATGCTTGTTACTAACCTAGTTACTAACCTAGTTACTAACCTAGTTACTAACCTAGCTCTGGGGAGTCATTCCCCGGAGTCCTTATGTTCTTTTTAGCCCAGCATGTTTCCTCGGATCAGGGAGGCTCCAAAATCATGGTAGCAGCTGTCGCCATGGTCCCGCTGCACGTCCTGCGATGCCGTGTTCATCCAGCTACGCTCTGCTGTGCCCTGCTACGTCCTGCTGGGCCTTGTAATGCTGCACAGTGTCCTGCTATGCCATGAACTACTACACAGAACTACTACAAACTACTATTTTTTGTGACTGTTATTGCCACTCTTCATTCTAACCCCAACCGGTCATCAGACACCGCCTACCAAGAGCCTGGGTCTGGGTCTGGGTCCGTCCCAGGTTTCTGCCTAAAAGGAAGTTTTTCCTTTTCCGGTGCTTCTGGATCTGGTCTAGATACGGCTTCTTTGTTGACCTATAGAGTCTTAATGGCACGGTGGATTGTGTTCACCGACATGTTTTCTGGAAGTATTCCTGATCCATGTTGTGATTTCCATTCCAGTAGCATTCCTGTATGTGATGCAGAGCCGTCTAAAGGCCCAAAGACCATGGGCATCCAGTCTGGGTCTCCGGCCTTGACCCTTACGCACAGAGATGGTTCCAGATTCTCTGAGTCTTTGGATGATATGATGCTCTGTAGATGATGAGAACTTCAAACTCTTTGCAGTTTTTCTCTGAAAAACTCCTTTCTGATATTGCTCCACTATTTTCCTCCGCAGCATTGGGGGGGTTGGTGATCCTCTGCCCATCTTGACTTCTGAGGGACCCCCCCACTCTGAGAGGCTCTTTTTATACCCAGTCATGTTGACCTTTGACCTAATGAGTTGCAGATTGGTCCTCCAGCTATTCCTTGTATGTCAATTTAACGTTTCTGGCCTCTAATTGCCACCTGTCCCAACCTTTTTTGAATGTGGAGCTCTCATGAAATCCAAAATGAGCCAATATTTGGCATGACATCTCAAAATGTCTCACTTTCCACATTTGATATGTTATCTATATTCTATTGTGAATAAAATATAAGTTTATGAGATTTGTAAATTATTCCATTCCTTTTTCACTCACAATTTGTACAGTGTCACAACCTTTTTGGAATGAGGTTTGTATACCAATGGCAGCAGCTGTCGGTTGTTATTACCTATGTGGATGTAGTGGTTGCTGGGAGTGGAGTATGGCAGAGCTACCATGGAGGCTGAGGCCTGTCTGTTAGGTGGAAGGAGATCAGCCTCGGTCCTCGCCTGCAGACACACACACACACACACACACACACACACACACACACACACACACACACACAAACAGGGAAGCATTCACTATACAACCAGGTAAACAATGAATTTGTGGAAAGTCCAGAGAATACAGTACACACACATATATGTATATGCACACACTGTAAACACATATACATCTATACATTTGTATATAAACACAAACACATATACTGTATATATACTGTACACACATATACAAATATATACACACACACACACATACATATATATATACTCTACACACATATACATCTACATATACAGTATACATGTGTACAGTGGGGTTCGAAAGTTTGGGCCCCCCAGGTAAAAATGTGTATTAATGTCGTAAAGAAGCCGAGAAAAGATGGAAAAATGTCCAAAATGCATAAAATGACAGATTAGACATTTGTATAATATGTAGCTCCCTCCAGTTAACAGACACGGACACAAGCCGTTCTTGTTTACGGGCATTTATTTGGTCTTATGATGCCTTCCTTGATGTCATCAAACATGCCGTGTGAACTAAATACATACAATATAGAAATTACATAAATTACATAAATAATATTCTCACAGAGAACACATGAATAAATAAGCAACACAAACAATTACACACAAGAAATACTACACATACCTCATTGGCCGCGTTAACTCCAGGGGAGTGAAAAACAGGTAACAAACTTCTCTCCCTCAAACTTATGAATGCAAAACCCACTACTAAACAACTCAACGAGTCACAGCTAGCTTGGCATGCACTGCGTTCTCCGTTGCTGGTGCAACGCAAATAAATGTCTGGAACAATCAAAATCCCCGCACAATAGTTCCGCTATATAAACCCATAAACAGGTCAGCTTGCACACATACTTCAAAGCAAAAGAAATGCAGAGAAAAACAAAAATATATTACGCTACATTCAAACATGATTCCTTATTAAATTAAACTATTCTTTAATGAACTTCAATTATGCAACTGTCTCTGCTGGCAGCTACATAATACGTCACACAAAGTTAGATTTTATTTCATCATTTACACTTTCAAAATAACAGAAAACAGAAAAATAGCATCTGCAAAACTTTGGGCCAATGCAGAGTTAAGACCTTG
>JABXJD010000639.1:207500-215000 GCA_013375575.1 Percina caprodes
GCCTCTTTAACATTGCGTGGAGGTCTGGGACAGTGCCTAAGGAGTGGCAGACCGGGGTGGTGGTTCCCCTCTTTAAAAAGGGGGACCAGAGGGTGTGTGCCAATTACAGTATCACACTTCTCAGCCTCCCTGGTAAAGTCTACTTCAAGGTCCTGGAGAGGAGGGTTCGGCCGATAGTCGAACCTCGGATTGAAGAGGAACAATGCGGATTCCGTCTTGGTCGTAGAACAACGGATCAGATCATTACTCTCGCAAGGATCCTGGAGGGAGCCTGGGAGAATGCCCAACCAGTCTACATGTGTTTTGTGGATCTGGAGAAGGCGTATGACCGGGTCCCCCGGGAGATACTGTGGAGGTGCTGCAGGAGTATGGGGTGAGGGGTCTCTTCTCAGGGCCATCCAATCTCTGTATGACCAAAGTGAGAGCTGTGTCTGGGTTCTCGGCAGTAAGTCGGACTCGTTCCAGGTTCTGGAGGGTTGGCCTCCGCCAGAGCTGCGCTTTGTCACCAATCCTGTTTGTAATATTTATGGACAAGATATCGAGGCGTAGTCGGGGCGGGGAGGGGTTGCAGTTCGGTGGGCTCGGGATCTCATCGCTGCTTTTTGCAGATGATGTGGTCCTGATGGCGTCATCGGCCTGTGACCTCCAGCACTCACTGGATCGGTTCGCAGCCGAATGTGAAGCGGCTGGGATGAGGATCAGCACCTCTAAATCAGAGGCCATGGTTCTCAGCAGGAAACCGATGGAGTGCGATGCTGGTCCTTACACCAAGTGAAGGAGTTTAAGTACCTTGGGGTCTTGTTCGCGAGTGAGGGGACCATGGAGCGCGAGATTGGTCCGAGAATCAGAGCAGCGGGTGCGGTATTACATTCGGTTTATCGCACCTATGTGACGAAAAGGGAGCTGAGCCAGAAGGAAAAGCTCTCAATCTACCGGTCAGTTTTCATTCCAACCCTCACCTATGGTCATGAAGGCTGGGTCATGACCGAAAAAACGAGATCCAGGGTACAAGCAGCCAAAATGGGTTTCCTCAGGAGGGGGGACTGGGTCTCCCTTAGTGATAAGGGAGCCAGTTGAGGTGATTCGGGCATCTGGTGAGGATGCCTCCTGGGCGCCTCCCTAGGGAGGTGGTCCAGGCACGTCCAGCTTGAAGGAGGCCTCGGGGAAGACCCAGGACTAGGTGGAGGGACGTCCAGCTGGGAGGAGTCCTCGGGGAAGACCCAGGACTGGGTGGAGGGACGTCCAGCTGGGAGGAGGCCTCGGGGAAGACCCAAGACTAGGTGGAGGGACGTCCAGCTGGGAGGAGGCCTCGGGTAAGACCCAGGACCAGGTGGAGAGATTATATCTCCAACCTGGCCTGGGAACGCCTCGGGATTCCCCAGTCGGAGCTAGGTGATGTGGCTCGGGAAAGGGAAGTTTGGGGTTCCCTGCTGGAGCTGCTGCCCCCGCAACCCAACACCGGATAAGCGGATGAAGATGAATGGATGGATACCTAGCATCTATAGTCCTAGTTACCTAGTATTTGGAGTCCTAGTTACCTAGCATCTGTAGTCCTAGTTACCTAGCATCTGTAGTCCTAGATACCTAGCATCTGCAGTCCTAGTTACCTATCATCTATAGTCCTAGATACCTAGCATCTGTAGTCCTAGATAACTAGCATCTGTAGTCCTAGATACCTAGCATCTGTAGTCCTAGTTACCTAGCATATGTAGTCCTAGATACCTAGCATCTGTAGTCCCTGCAGGGAAACACACACACACACACACACACACACCGTTCTCCGTCAGCACCCCGACTGCTACGTATAGGGAGCTCCCCACCAGGTCCTCCATGGTCGGGTACGTCTGGATAATGTGCTCCATCTTCAGGGTCACTGCTCCAAATCCATTCTGTATCTGATGGGACACAACAGGAGTATACATTCAGGATCTGGGTCAGGATCAGAATGAGGACCAGGATCAGGATCAGAATCAGGATCACAATCAGAATCAGGATCAGGATCAGAATCAGAATCAGGATCAGAATCAGGATCAGAATAAGTATCAGGATCAGAATCAGGATCAGAATAAGGATCAGTCAATATACACACTAATATATACTTACTGATATATATTCACTAATATAAACTCACTAATATATACTCACTAATATATACTCACTAATATATACACACTAATATATACACACTAATATATACTCACTAATATATACACACTAATATATACACACTAATATATACTCACCAATATATACACACTAATATATACACACTAATATATACACACTAATATATACACACTAATATATACTCACTGATATATACACACTGATATATACACACTAATATATACAGACTAATATATACAGACTGATATATACACACTAATATATACAGACTAATATATACAGACTGATATACACACACTAATATATACAGACTGATATATACACACTAATATATACACACTAATATATACAGACTGATATATACACACTAATATATACACACTGATATATACACACTAATATATACTCACTAATATATACTCACTAATATATACACACTAATATATACAGACTGATATATACACACTAATATATACACACTAATATATACACACTAATATATACAGACTAATATATACAGACTGATATATACACACTGATATATACTCACTAATATATACACACTGATATATACTCACTGATATATACACATTGATATATACACACTAATATATACTCACTAATATATACTCACTAATATATACACACTAATATATACACACTAATATACACACACTAATATATACTCACTAATATATACTCACTAATATATACACACTAATATATACACACTAATATATACTCACTAATATATACTCACTAATATATACACACTAATATATACTCACTAATATATACACACTAATATATACACACTAATATATACACACTGATATATACACACTAATATATACACACTAATATATACTCACTAATATATACACACTAATATATACTCACTAATATATACTCACTAATATATACACACTAATATATACTCACTAATATATACACACTAATATATACACACTAATATATACACACTAATATATACACACTGATATATACACACTAATATATACACACTAATATATACTCACTGATATATACACACTGATATATACACACTAATATATACACACTAATATATACTCACTAATATATACACACTAATATATACACACTAATATATACTCACTAATATATACTCACTAATATATACACACTAATATATACTCACTAATATATACACACTAATATATACACACTAATATATACACACTAATATATACACACTGATATATACTCACTAATATATACACACTAATATATACTCACTAATATATACACACTAATATATACACACTAATATATACACACTAATATATACACACTGATATATACACACTAATATATACACACTAATATATACTCACTGATATATACACACTGATATATACACACTAATATATACACACTAATATATACTCACTAATATATACACACTAATATATACACACTAATATATACTCACTAATATATACTCACTAATATATACACACTAATATATACTCACTAATATATACACACTAATATATACACACTAATATATACACACTAATATATACAGACTGATATATACACACTAATATATACACACTAATATATACAGACTGATATATACTCACTAATATATACACACTAATATATACACACTAATATATACTCACTAATATATACTCACTAATATATACACTAATATATACTCACTAATATATACACACTAATATATACACACTAATATATACACACTGATATATACACACTAATATATACACACTAATATATACTCACTAATATATACACACTAATATATACTCACTAATATATACTCACTAATATATACACACTAATATATACTCACTAATATATACACACTAATATATACACACTAATATATACACACTAATATATACACACTGATATATACACACTAATATATACACACTAATATATACTCACTGATATATACACACTGATATATACACACTAATATATACACACTAATATATACTCACTAATATATACACACTAATATATACACACTAATATATACTCACTAATATATACTCACTAATATATACACACTAATATATACTCACTAATATATACACACTAATATATACACTAATATATACACACTAATATATACACACTGATATATACACACTAATATATACACACTAATATATACTCACTGATATATACACACTGATATATACACACTAATATATACACACTAATATATACACACTGATATATACACACTAATATATACACACTAATATATACACACTAATATATACACACTGATATATACACACTAATATATACACACTAATATATACTCACTAATATATACACACTAATATATACACACTAATATATACTCACCAATTTATACTCACTAATATATACACACTAATATATACTCACTAATATATACACACTAATATATACACACTAATATATACACACTAATATATACACACTAATATATACACACTGATATATACACACTAATATATACACACTAATATATACTCACTGATATATACACACTGATATATACACACTAATATATACACACTAATATATACACACTGATATATACACACTAATATATACACACTAATATATACACACTGATATATACACACTAATATATACACACTAATATATACACACTAATATATACACACTGATATATACTCACTAATATATACACACTGATATATACTCACTGATATATACACACTAATATATACACACTAATATACACTAATATATACACACTGATATATACACACTAATATATACACACTAATATATACACACTGATATATACACACTAATATATACACACTAATATATACACACTAATATATACACACTGATATATACTCACTAATATATACACACTAATATATACACACTGATATATACACACTAATATATACACACTAATATATACAGACTGATATATACACACTAATATATACACACTAATATATACACACTGATATATACACACTGATATATACTCACTAATATATACACACTAATATATACTGATATATACACACTAATATATACACACTAATATATACACACTAATATATACACACTGATATATACACACTAATATATACTCACTAATATATACTCACTAATATATACACACTAATATATACTCACTAATATATACACACTAATATATACACACTAATATATACACACTGATATATAGTAACTAACCCATCAATGTGCATTGTCCTGAATTAATAAATTAAATGAAATTAAATGAAATTAAATGAAATTAAATGAAATTAATTAAATTAAATTAAATTAAATTATATTAAATTAAATTAAATTAAATTAAATTAAATTAAATTAAATTAAATTAAATTAAATTAAATTAAATTAAATTAAATTAAATTAAATTAAATTAAATTAAATTAAATTAAAGCATGGTCCCACTGCACCTGAACCCTCTGCAGAGATGCTGGTAGACTCCTCTTCTCTCCATGCTGCAGGACCCCAAACACCACGAAGGCCATCCCATCCACCCCTTCACCGAACAGATACCTGGGTCCACAGGGACGGGGACACGGGGACACGTTGGACCATGTCGAAAACAAATACCCTGAAGGAGCTACACCCCCACATACTGAGCCTCGATGCTGACGGTGAACTTTGGACTGTCCACGTAGAGGAAGGAGCTCTCAGGAACCAGTTTCACTTCAAAACTGGGCAGCACTGAAATGTCGGGAACACGTTACTGTTATAACAATAATTATAATAAAAATAATAAAAATAATAATTATTATTATTATTATTTGTTTTATTATAATAATAATGTGTGTTCACCATATTCTTTGACCTCGAACTCTGCTGAATAACTCTGCTGTGGGTTGTTGATGAACTTCACCACCACTTTCCATAGTCCAGGACTACACACACACACACACACACACACACACACACACACACACACACTACAGATTAACATTGGCGCGTTTACAGAAATGTTGATTAATGTGCTGATCAAATATCTACATCTATAATGTGGAAAATATGATTCAAAGAAGATGAAAGACGAACCTGACGATCTCAGGGAGTTGGTATGATCCAGAGTGGATCCTGGACGTCAGCACAACTTCTTCAATGGGTAGAACGATGTCCTCCGGGGTCTGGAAGGATCAACGTGGGGCAGCCAGAAACAGAGAGTCCCTTTACTAATGGAAGTAGTAAATACATGCCCCCAATCACATGACTCTGTGGTAATATCTGAAGTCCTTCCGTGGGCTCTGTAACTTGGTAACCATGGTTACCTCATTTCAAGCCATTCCTGCGTGGTATAGAAAGCTGCAGGAAGTTCTCATTAATATTCAACCAGCTAAGCTGCTGGGCTCGGATTGGCTAACAGCTAGCCAATGAGAGCCTGGCTATCAGATAGGGGTGCACTGAACCCACTGGTCAAGATCCCAAACCCAGCACAGTCAGTCACACCTGCTCACCCATACCTCCCCCCTTATTATTACTATTATTATTATTATTATTATTCATTACAATCTGTTTTATCAAAGATGAAATACGATACCACGATGTTGATGGCAACAGCATCCTCGGTCAGTGTGGGGTCCCTCTCCACGGGCTCCATGCGGGGGTCACCGCAAACACCCGGTAGAGGACTGGCAGAGACAGGAGGAGGGTTGGGGGAATCAAACTGTAGTTTACAATCATCAGGGGGATGTTGGGCCCCATGACAAAAAAATCTAATTATTAAATTAATAATAAATGAATAATCTAATTTTAATAGTGAATTCTAATTGGGTAAGTTTCATAATTTTATATTAGTTTTAATCTAGTATTCTACCCCCCCCCCCCATACGGCGCCCTGACAATCACTTAAACTTTTTGGAGAGGAGTCATATTAGACCAGTCTTACAGCTCAGGACTGAACCGACCTTTGCTGCTGGGGGTGTAGAGGGTCTTGTCAGTCTGGATGAAGATGTACTCGGACTGGAAGGACACCAGGACCACCTTCTCCAGCAGGTGTCCGGGGAACTGAGCTTGCAGGTACACATACTGCTTCCTGGTGGGGTCCTTACTGAAGGTCTCAGCAGGGATCTGGAATGGATGAAGACCAGGATGGACAGCGGCATGGGGGTCATTATTCCTCTTTTTAATCAACTTACTATTATTTTTATTATTATTAATTGAAACCATGTGACAGTAGCGTGCATTCGGTATATTCCCGTTACCGTGATCTGTCCGAGCTGCTGGAAGTTTCCGGCCTCGTTGAGGGTCACCGAGGTGGAGACCAGTGGCATGGTTTTGGTTGGATGGTTCATCACGTTGATGGCCACC
>JABXJD010000639.1:217500-229257 GCA_013375575.1 Percina caprodes
CTCACCAACTGTTTCCTTCCTAACCGTTTGTACAGTCAGGGGTCCTGACCCGTGGGAGCCCACCAACCGTTTCCTTCCTAAACGTTGGTACAGTAAGAGGTCCTGACCCGCGGGAGCTCCCCAACCGTTTCCTTGTAACAAATGCATGAATAAGGGCCAATATTGATCTGATCTTTTGCAGATCATACTTTTCACCTCTTTTTTTTTGACAAGTGTTTTTATTGAGTTTTTTCAAATTACATTACATTTCAACAATACAAAACAGTAAAACAAAACAAGGCACATCAATAAGTACAAATAGGCATTTGTCGATATTCAAAATGTAGATAAGTTAGTGGTATGTTTTACTGGTAGGGTAACACATTGACTCCCATCGTGGCAATTAAGACAAGTAAATAAAAATTAAAAATAATAATAAGGAGCGACAGACAAGCACATGCACAGATGAATACTCTGTATGCAAAATGCTCCCACCTTCCAAAGTATGATCAGTGACCTTATTGAAATTAGATTTTTTTTTTTTTTTTTTCCTTCCTTTCTTTTCCTTCATTAAATAAAAAAATAAATAAACAAATAAAAACAAAAAATCCAAAAAATAATAAAGGAAACTGGTAGACTACAAAGTCGCAATAAAATCCCCCCCCCCCAGAAACTGCATAAATGAGCCCCAAATCTTTACAAAAGTATTATGTTTCCCTTTAACAACATAGGTAAGTTTCTCTAGGGCAAGGCATTGTAGTAGCCCTTCGATCCAGCTTTGCTTGGTTGGTCTGTGAACAGATTTCCATGACAGTGCAATTTTATGTTTAGCTACAAGAAGACAAAATGTTACCAGATTCTTTCTGCTATTGTTTAGTGTACAGCTTGCTGGGAGACATCCAAAAATACAAAGTTTTGGACATAGTGGAAGTTGTTCATTAATGAACATAGATAAAATTGTAATGATCTCTTTCCAAAATTCTTGAATGAGGGTGCATTCCCAGAGGCAGTGGAATAAACTACCCCTCTGTGTACCACACTTGATGCAAGTATCCGGTGTATTAGGGTGGATGCGATGCAGTAGTTCTGGGGTAACGTATGTTCTCATCACCCATTTATACTGGAGGAGTTTGAATCTTGTATTTATTGTTTGTACTTGGCACTGGAAACATATATCCTGCCATTCCTCTACAGTGATTCCTTCCGTAAGGTCTGAACACCATGCTAGTCTTTTATCCTCTGAGGATTCTCTTGATGCAGCTATGATGATCTGATAGAATTTGGAGATTAGTCCGGCTGCTCCGTGATGGTTCAAAGCTGTATTTTCTAGAGAGTTTAGACCGGGGAGATTTACAGAGTTCTGTGTCTTTATTAAGAAGCTCCTTATCTGTAGATACTTGAAAAAATGTTTAGAGCCAATATCAAACTTTTGCTTAATATCATTAAAATTTAAGAGAATATCATTCTCAAACAGATCTGAAATTTTACCAATACCTCTGTCTGCCCATAGCTTAAAACCAAGGTCATTAGTACCTGGTGTGAAGTTTCTGTTCCCCAAATAGGTGAGAATTGGGATAAAGGAGCATTTTCCCCAAGATAACTCAACATCTCATGCCATACTATCAGTGTGTTTCTAACAAAGGGGTTTGCAGTGTGTTTTTTCAGAGTGGATAGGTTAGCTGAATAAAGGTAGAGGTGTAAGGGGATTTTAGAGGTTGTTGTTTCCTCTATCCTTATCCAGTGCAGGTGAGATTGGTGATCAAACCAACATGAGGCTGCTCTTAGTTGGGCCGCCCAATAGTATCCCTGAAGGAAAGGGAGTTTCAACCCACCTCTGTCGTATGGTAAGTACAACAGGGTCATACGCAATCTTGAGCGTCCACCATTCCAAATGTAATTACGAAAAAGTTGTTTCATTTTAACAAAGAAATTAGAAGGGGAGCAAGTGGAATGGTTTGAAAAGATACAGGAACTTAGGAAGAACATTCATCTTCAGAACACTGATACGCCCAATCATAGAGAGTGGTAAAGATTTCCATCTGTTAATAGATTCTACTACTGACTCAACTACAGGGTTATAATTAGTAGATACTATGGATTCTATTAAAGGTGTGATTTTAACACCAAGGTATGTAAAGCTATCCACAATGTTCCTAAAAGGTGTACATAGTGGAGGACTCAGTCTCTCAGATCTTTTCAGAAAAAGGATTGTAGACTTGGAGGCATTAACCTTATAACCTGAGAAGCTGCCATATGTTCCTATTAATTGTAATAGAGCAGGAATAGATTTATTTAAGTCCGTCAGAAACAGAACTATATCATCAGCAAATAATCCTATTTTGTTTTCAATATTATTAATTTTGATACCAAATATCTCACTGTTGCTTCTAATCGCAATTGCTAAGGGTTCGATGGCCAGGATAAAAAGAAGTGGGGACAAAGGGCATCCCTGTCTTGTGCCCCTGGAAAGAGAGAACTGTTCCGAAACCCTATGGTTGGTCATTACTGAAGCCTTTGAATCATGATATAAGACTTTAATCCAACTAAGGAAGTAGCTGCCTATTCCAAAACGGTTAAGCACTTCCCACAGGTATTCATGCTCGACCCTATCAAAGGCTTTTTCTGCATCTAGTCCAATAACAGCCATATCAGGTGTTTCTTTCTTTGCATGAATAATGTTCAACAGCCTACGAATATTGTGAGAGCCCTGTCTTTCTTTGATAAAACCATTTTGATCTAGAGCAACAATAGATGGCAAGTGTTTTTCTAACCTTCTGGCAAGAACCTTAGCTATTATTTTCACGTCATTGTTGATTAAAGAAATGGGTCGATAGGATTCACACTTTGTAGAGGGTTTTTCTGGCTTTAATATTAAAGTTATGAGTGCGTTCCGTAGTGATAATGGCAGCTCACCCTTTTCAAGTGATTCTTCACACATGTTCAATAAAGGAATCAACAGCATGTCCTTAAACTTTTTATATATTTCAATAGGAATACCGTCAGGTCCTGGTGCTTTTCCTCCTTTCATACTATCTATGGCCTCTGACAGCTCAGACTCTACAATTGGGGAGTTAAGCTCTTTTTTTGCATTGATTGATAAGACCGGTATTTCTATCTGATCAAGAAAGTTGTGGAGCGTGTAAGATGTGGCTGGACTTTCTGACGTATACAATTTAGAATAGAATGACTGGAAAGAACTATTAATTTCTTGTGGATTAGTAATTGTTTTCCCTTCTTCTGACTCAATTTCTAAAATTGATCTTTCATTCTGCATTGATTTTAAGCGCCAGGCCAAAAGTTTCCCCGCCTTCTCTCCTTGGTCATAGAATGTCTGTTTCAATTTCATTATACTATATAATGCTTTATTTGTGGATAATTCATTATACTGTGCTCTTAGAATGGCCAGTTTCTGTCTAGTCTCTTTTGTATCATTAAGATTAATTTCCGTCTCAAGTTCTTTAATATCTTTTTCCAACTCTATTAGTCTTAGGTGCTGTTTGTTAGAGATGCTGCTTGTATAGCTGATCATTTGTCCTCGTATATAGGCCTTGAATGCCTCCCACCTCGTAGACGCTGATGTTTGAGTAGTGTTCACTTCAAAATAGACCTCAATATTGGACCCAACAAATTTGAAGAACTCATTATCATGTAGCCATCGCGGGCTTAATCGCCATATGGTTGGACCTTTAGTAGCAGCCTCAACAACATAATTGACAAGTAGTAAAGCATGATCCGAGATGACAATACCCTTATACACTGTGTCACTTATATTGGGTATCATATGCTTGGAGACCAGGAAATAGTCTATGCGGGAGTAAGAGTTATGGGTAGCAGAGTGGCATGAATACTCCCGTCTGGTAGGGTTCCTATGTCTCCAAATATCACAAAGATTTAACTCCCCCATAAAGTGTTGTATTATCTTCCTACATTGCAAGTGGGAGGTGTCAACACCTGATGACTTATCCAGTGTTGGGTTGAGAGTACAGTTGAAGTCTCCTGCCATACAAATATGACCGTGTAATGTTGATAAAGTTAAGAACATGTTATTATAAAATTGTGTATCATCACTGTTAGGACCATATAAACAAACTAAATTGATATCTTGGTTTAGTAAAGAGCCTTGGAGTATGACGAATCTCCCTGCTGAGTCTTGTATGGTATTATAAACCCGTAGTGGAACAGATGAGTGTACGAGTATTGCTACCCCCCTTGCTTGAGAGGAAAATGAGGAAAATATGACCTGACCTGGCCACCTCCTTTTTAAAGGTGCGTATTCAGTGGCAAGTAGATGAGTCTCTTGAATAAAAGCTATCTGTGTTTTTAGTTGTTTCAACCTCGATATTACCTGTTTTAATTTCACTATCTTCCTAAGTCCCCTAACGTTCCATGAGATAATATTTATTTTAATGTCACCACTCATGAAGTCAGTAAAATAAGCTTATTTGCTACCACCTTTTTAACCATGCTTTGTAGTAAAATGAACAGTGTGCCTTCAGAACAAACAAACAGAACAGGAATTAACGGCCTCTCATAAATGAGGCAATAACAAAATAGGCCTAACCTAGACCCTGTGCGGATAAACACGCACATCTCCCCTCCCACTGACCAGATCCCGATTAGGCTAAAGTCTGATCCTCTTGAGGAGCAGTATAGCAACCAGTAAAAGTGAAAATAAAATAAGCTACATTAGGTCGGGTATGTGCCGACAAATGTATGTAATGCGGATGGAAAATTGAGAATATAATGTTGGTTTGTGACCCAGTGTGGTTAGAATCTTTAGCTAGTTACAGTGGCCTACATAGGTGGACAGTAGTCCAGACAAAGTGACTATGCCATTCATAATTTAAACTCTCCTTCAGTTAAAGTTTATAACAGTCCCTGAGAGAGCAACGCAGAGCGGCCTATTTGCCACTTAGTCAGAGTTCTCTGATACGTCTACTTGCCGCTCTCCAGCTGATGACCCTTGAGGTGCGTTGTGATTGATGTTTATCTTCTTAATCTGTCGGATGAATTCTTCAGCTTGAGCTGCGGAGGTGAAGTACTGCCAGGTCTTGTTGTGTAGAATTCGCAATTTAGCAGGAAACATAAATCCATATTCCTTATGCATTTGACGCAGGCTTTGTTTCACTCCGTCAAAAAGTTTCCTTTGACTTTGGACTTCAGCGGAGAGATCAGGGAAAAACATGACACGGCTCCGCTCAACTGTGATTTCACCTTTCAAACGCGCTGCCTTCATAACTCTGTCTCTGTCTCGATATGTCAGGAATTTCACCATGAGAACCCGTGGCCGTGGTCCATCCGAACCCCGCTGAATATGTGTCGGCTGTGGCAATTTCCCCATTCTGTAGGCTTGCTCGATGGTTAACGGTTGTCCTGCTGTACCCATGCTAAGGACCTTGGGTAGCCATGTTGTTAGGAATGCATACGCATCTCCATTCTCCGACCCTTCAGGTAATCCAACCAGTCTCAGGTTGGAACGGCGTTGACGGTTTTCCAACTCTTCAATCTTCGAGGTAAGTTTCTGGACTTTTTTCCGTGTGGTGTCGGCCAGGGTCGTTAGCGAAGTTAGCTGGTCCTCCGCCGTGCTAATGCGGGTTTCTGCTTCTGTGAGTCTTTCAGAAAATGTCCCTATGGCTTCCTTTATCTCTCGGTTGGATGAAACTACTTCATGTAGCTGTGTGGAGAAGTCATTCCTTAGGGAATGTATGGCTGTTAAGATCTGGTTCTCGTTGCGGCTAGCCTCCTCTTGAGTTAGCATCTCGCTCGTTGCCTGAGGATCCCCGTCATCCTCGTACAAAGTTTCAAAGTCTGTCTTTTTGTCGTCTTTAGGTCGGCCTTTCCTCGACTTTTTGACATCGTGTTCGTGTATAGTAGGGCTGTCAAATATTTTGGGTCACAAATAGCTCAATTTAGCTAGATATTAAAGGTAGAAATATATTAAGTCCGCCGGAGCCTAACCCCACATGTCCGCTCAGTTGCGTGCCATAACCGGAAGCCCTTTTCACCTCTTTAATATGCAAATCAAATTAAAGTGACCTATCGAAAACTACCCCAAGATTCTTTACTCTATCCTTGCACTGAATGACCAAATCATCAATGGACAGTAAAGTTGTCGTACACGTGACCTAATCCAGCTGGTCCAATAGCTGTCTTCTCAGTTTTTGCTGAGTTGAGTAGCAGGATGTTTGCTGATAACCAACTTCTCATAGCAGCCAAGCTTGTTGATACCTTCACCGCATCAGATGCAAGTCAATGGGCACCACATGCTGAATATATCATAGAAATAAATAGAATAAGTAACAATAAATAAGAATGTATAAGAATGAATAACAATAACAATTAATAAGAATAAGAAGAAAAAATCAGCAGGACTCCCCCCCGCCCCATGGATTGAATTCCTCTTGGAACGCTCTTTCATTCCTCTGATCTTAACTATTAGTCAAAATAATTCATAATTTCTTCTTTTTAACTCTAATATTAGGTATAATTCATATAAATGAGGGTTATTGACCATGAATTCCAGAAAGTATAAAACTAGTAAGGTGGTGGTAGTGGAGACTATAAAAAGTCTGAAAAAGGAACGAAAATGTCAAATATTTGTCGCTTTTTGACCCAGGAGACGACACGGGACATGGGTCCATTAAATCCTGCAGAGGACACTAGATGTCAGTGTTGATCCTTTTGAAGTTTAACCAATAATATTTGATCAGGAAGATCAAAGAACAAGTTATATATTTTTTATTCTAATTATTCCAGGTCTACTTACAACTGAGCTCCATCAGCCAGAGACGCCAGAGAGACCAGCAGCCACAGAAGAGTCCTCTTCATCCTGGACATGATCCTGATCACTGTAGACGGCCGTCCGCAGCACGCTCATTTACCCATACGCCCCCGCGTGATGCAAGCCCACCCCCACACGTGATTTCCCAGCAGTTGAACACATGTTGAACCTAATGACCCCCATTGTAGGACATTTAGATAAAAACGGGGGGTGGGGGCCCATGGGGGGACTGCAAACAAGCCCTTCTGACCGACCTGAACCTTATTGACTGGGGGGGCATTAACCTCTTCCCGGCCCCCCCATACATATTAGCCCTGCACCTCTCTGTTGGCCCCCATACATATTAGCCCTGCTCCTCTCTGTTGGCCCCCCCCATACATATTAGCCCTGCTCCTCTCTGTTGCCCCCATACATATTAGCCCTGCTCCTCTCTGTTAGACCCCACCATACATATTAGCCCTGCTCCTCTTTGTTGGCCCCCATACATATTAGCCCTGCTCCTCTCTGTTGGCCCCCCCATACATATTAGCGGTACACAAAGCGGTATAGTGGCGGTGTGTTCAGGTACCAACAGGTCCAAAGCGTTATAGTGCCGGTGTGTTCAGGTACCAACAGGTCTAAAGTGGTATAGTGGCGGTGCGTTCAGGTACCAGCAGGTCCAAAGCGTTATAGTGGCGGTGCGTTCAGGTACCAACAGGTCTAAAGTGGTATAGTGGCGGTGCGTTCAGGTACCAGCAGGTCTAAAGCGTTATAGTGGCGGTGTGTTCAGGTACCGGGAGGTATAAAGCATTTTAGTGGTAGTGCATTGAGGTACCAGCAGGTCTACAGTATTATAGTGGCGGTGAGTTTAGATACCAGCAGGTCTAAAGCGGTATTGTGGCGGTGCGTTCAGGTACCAGCAGGTACTAAAGCAGGTCTAAAGCAGTATAATGGAGAACCTGGTACTAACTGGAGAACCTGGCACTGATTGGATAACCTAGTACTGACTGGAGAACCTAGTAAAGACTAGAGAACCTAGTACTGCCTGACAGTGCTAACCACTGGACCACTATGTTGTACAGTGCTAACCACTGGACCACTATGCTGTACAGTGCTAACCACTGGACCACTATGTTGTACAGTGCTAACCACTGGACCACTATGCTGTACAGTGCTAACCACTGGACCACTATGTTGTACAGTGCTAACCACTGGACCACTATGCTGTACAGTGCTAACCACTGGACCACTATGCTGTACAGTGCTAACCACTGGACCACTATGCTGTACAGTGCTAACCATTGGACCACTATGCTGTACAGTGCTAACCACTGGACCACTATGCTGTACAGTGCTAACCATTGGACCACTATGCTATACAGTGCTAACCACTGGACCACTATGCTGTACAGTGCTAACCACTGGACCACTATGCTGTACAGTGCTAACCACTGGGCCACTCAAAGTGCTTTACACAAAATCAGTTAAAAAAACAGTTAAAAAATAAAAACAAATAAAAGACAAGAATAAAAGTTACAGTGCAGTATAAGAAATTAAACATTAAAGAAATGATCAACCATTTAGAGAAAGGCAACATCAGAAAGAAAGGTCTTCAGCCTTGATTTAAAAGAACAGAGTAGCAGCAGACCTGCAGGTTTCTGGGAGTTTGTTCCAGATATGAGGAGCATAGAAACTGACCCCCCCTCCCCCCGTTTAGTTCTGACTCTGGGGACAGAAAGCAGACCTGTCCCAGATGACCTGAGAGGTCTGGGGGGGTCATAGTGTAGTAGCAGATCAGAAATGTATTTTGGTCCTAAAGCGTTTAGTGATTTATAAACTAGCAAAAGTACTTTGAAATCAATTCTTTGAGGCACAGGAAGCCTTCAGGACATCAGGCCTGGAGTGATATGATCCAGTCTTTTGGTCTTAGTGAGGACTGGAGTGATGTGATCCGGTCTCTTGGTCTTAGTGAGGACTGGAGTGATGTGATCCAGTCTCTTGGTCTTAGTGAGGACTCGAGCAGCAGTGTTCTGAATCAGCTGCCTGATAGATTTTTTTAGTATTTTAGTATAGTATGTAGATAAAAGGTAAAAAGGATAAAAAGTAATTTAAAAAGTTAAAAAAATCATAGTAGAGTAGGTTAAAAAGTCGAAAAGAAGTGATATTATGTCAAAAAGTCATAAAAGTTAAAGGATAGTATTTGAAAAGTCGTAAAAAAAAGTCATAGTATGTCTAAAAGCAAAACAATGTCGTAGTAAAGTATCTCGAAAGCTCTGAAACAGTCATAGTATAGTATGTCGAAAGGTCGTAAAAAAAGGCGTATATAGTACGTTGAAAAGTCGTAAATAAGACTTCATAGTTAAGTATGTCGAAAAACATGTAAAAAGTACATTTAAGAGTCAAAACCATCGTAGTAGAGTATGTTGAAAAGTCATAGTATAAGTATGTCAAAAGAAATTGAAAAAAGCAAAAGTATAGTGTGTGGAATATTTTTATGAATGAAGACACGGTATAGTATGTAGAAAGTCATAAAAAGTCATCGAAAAGTTAAAAACAATCATAGTATATTATGTCGAAAAAGTCATAAAACTCATAGTATAGTATGTCAAAAGGTCGTAAAAAAAATGCATATATAGTACGTTGAAAATTCATAGTATAGTATGTTGAAAGAAATTGGAAAAAGTCATAGTATAGCATTTTTTATGAAAACAGTCCCAGTATAGTAGGTCAAAAGTCAATCAAAAAGTCCCAAAAAATCATAGTATACTATGTTGAAAAGGCGGAAAAAAGTCAAATTATAGTATGTCCCAAAAGTAATATAAAACTCGTAATATAGTATGTCGCAAAAGTAAAAGTACATGATGTTGAACCAGGACCCAGGAAAGTTGCCCTGAGCCTTTAGCATACCCACTGTGACCACAGTGTGGAGCCCTGGTCCTGCAGTGCATGATGGGAGTGTCCCCCCTCCCACCTGTGCAGGTATAAAGGACTCTTTCTTCCTGCAGCGACGGCTCACACTGACATCTTTGTTTCTGCAGGAAGATGGAGACGCTGCTCGCTCTCTGGATCGCTGTCGCCGTCGCCGCCGGTAACAAAACACTTTTCATTCTTTTATAGTCAACTTTATACTGAAGGCTAAAAAAAGTATGAAATCTGAGTTTGTATATGACCAAAAACTCAAAGTAAAGCAGCCAAAGAGATTAACGACAATACACCTGCACTGTAAAACAGCCGGGGCGCCGTAACCACTGTGAAATAGGGAAAAATAACCATTAAAATACAGTTTGTGGCTTTAATTTGTATGTATATTGTATATTCTTTTGGTTTTTAATGTTTAATGAAGGATATTTATACCTTTGAAAACTAAGGAAGTTTTTTTGTTTTTTGTTTTCACACTTTTTCTGACCTTTTGGTCTGAAAAAAAACTTTTTACAGTATTAAACTTGAACGTCAGAGTTAAATCCAAATAATACAAGTATAACTTTAATCATTTTATGTGAAATCTAATGTTTTCTTTCACCCAAATCAAAATCACAGTCTGTTTTTTTTGTTTTTTTCAAACTGCAGGAAGAAATCTGTAAAATAAAATGGAATAATTCCATAAAACAAAATATAAAATGATAGGTTGTGGGTCAGGGAGGCCGTTCAGTAAGTGTCTTTACAGTATAGTATCTTGTTTGGGTTTGCGATCAACAATCACTTTCATTATTTATTAATTTGCTAATTGATTTCTGCATTAACTGATTAATTGTTCAGCATATAAATGATCAGAAAACAGTAAAACATGTCCATTAAAATCTACTATACAACTGGACATCAGGGCTGCAACTAGCGGTGGAGATATGCTGCTCTATACACGCTAAAAGTAGTGATTATTAACATGGAGTCTGGTGGAGATATGCTGCTCTATACACGCTAAAGTAGTGATTATTAACATGGAGTCTGGTGGAGATATGCTGCTCTATACACACTAAAAGTAGTGATTATTTACATGGAGTCTGGTGGAGATATGCTGCTCTATACACGCTAAAAGTAGTGATTATTAACATGGAGTCTGGTGGAGATATGCTGCTCTATACACACTAAAAGTAGTGATTATTTACATGGAGTCTGGTGGAGATATGCTGCTCTATACACGCTAAAAGTAGTGATTATTTACATGGAGTCTGGTGGAGATATGCTGCTCTATACACGCTAAAAGTAGCAACAACAGAACCTTTAGTGGACGCTGACTGATGATGAACATCTGTCCTGTAGGGTAACATTACAGCTTGTTTCTACCTGATGATGAACATCTGTCCTGTAGGGTAACATTACAGCTTGTTTCTACCTGATGATGAACATCTGTCCTGTAGGGTAACATTACAGCTTGTTTCTCCCTGATGATGAACATCTGTCCTGTAGGGTAACATTCCAGCTTGTTTCTACCTGATGATGAACATCTGTCCTGTAGGGTAACATTACAGCTTGTTTCTACCTGATGCTGAACATCTGTCCTGTAGGGTAACATTACAGCTTGTTTCTCCCTGATGATGAACATCTGTCCTGTAGGGTAACATTACAGCTTGTTTCTACCTGATGATGAACATCTGTCCTGTAGGGTAACATTACAGCTTGTTTCTACCTGATGATGAACATCTGTCCTGTAGGGTAACATTACAGCTTGTTTCTACCTGATGATGAACATCTGTCCTGTAGGGTAACATTACAGCTTGTTTCTACCTGATGATGAACATCTGTCCTGTAGGGTAACATTACAGCTTGTTTCTCCTGATGATGAACATCTGTCCTGTAGGGTAACATTACAGCTTGTTTCTCCTGATGCTGAACATCTGTCCTGTAGGGTAACATTACAGCTTGTTTCTACCTGATGATGAACATCTGTCCTGTAGGGTAACATTACAGCTTGTTTCTACCTGATGATGAACATCTGTCCTGTAGGGTAACATTACAGCTTGTTTCTACCTGATGCTGAACATCCAAATTGAAAATCAACTCTTTTTCTTACGTTTTTGTCC
>JABXJD010003130.1:0-7500 GCA_013375575.1 Percina caprodes
TTATGCAGACTTTGGCTGATTATGTGTTGGCATAATCACGTTTTTATGGAGGGTAAAGTAGTGTCACCTGTCTGTAGGGAGTCCCAGACGCCGTGCTGGACTCAAACAGCAGGCCGCATCGTGAAGACCCCCATAGCATCCTTCCCTCCACCTGGGGTCAGCCTGTGTCGTATTCTCTACAGTATCCACACCTGACACACACACACACACACACACACACACACACACACGCACACAAACGCACTCCACACACACACAGACACACACACACACGCACACACACACACACACACGCACTCCACACACACACAGACACACACACACACACACACACACACACACACAAAACGCACTCCACACACACACAGACACACACACACGCGCACACAAGCACTCACACAAACGCACTCACACACACACAGACACACACACACACAAGGCAATACACAATAATGTGAAATCTCCAGTTATTCCTTTAGATTTCACAGTAACACTACTGTATATGATTTTACAGTAGAATGCTGTGAAAGTACATTACAACCTTGTTGCCATGACATCATCACAGTAGTCTAAGTATTACAGTAGAAATCACAGCAGTCTAAGCAGTACTGTAAAAAATGTCTGACGGGTTAAATGAAAACTCCTCTCAAATATTTCTTTAAAAGAAATAAATGTAAAGTAGAGAAATGACCTTTTTCTGGGTGAGACGGTGCTTGTTGTTAAGGACGTCTTTGTCAACGGCCAGCAGTCCCACTGTGGCCCCCGGGTCCCCAGAGACCTTCAGACCAAACATCTTGCGAGGCCTATAAGGCAGAGCGGGGTGGAATCTCAGTCTCAGCTACATGGGAAGGAGCTGAGTCACTGGGCAACACATCAAATGTGGCGTTTTCCACTGATGGTAACAGCTCGGCTCTGACTCGGCTCTACTCGACTCGGCGCACTCTGCGTCCGTTGTCCATTGCAGATTGAGTAACGCCTCAGCGTGGCTGGTTACCATAGCTACGCAGCCGGTAACTGCCATGATGTAATTTTCAACGCGACTCACAACATCACGTCCGAGGTGTTTGTTTTGATTCTCGGCCAGAAGAAAAACTGTTTCAAAAGAAGCTGAAGGAAGCAACAAAAATCACTGCTGGAAAAAAACAGGAGTTTGGGAATTCTGACGGAGTTCAGACGTCGATGTGACCATTGTTCGCCGACACAAAAGGGTAAGTTAAGTTTCCTGTAACGTTAGCTAACATCTGCATGTGTTCAGGGTCACAGTCAGTATTTATTATACGCTATAAAAGTACATGAACTTTAGCAACCATGATTACACACTAACACGTCTGCTGTGTACTGTGTGTGTTTCAGATCCTTCACGCTTTGCTAAATCGCCGCCGCAGACGTCTGTTTGGGCGCTCAATGTCCGACTGGTGAAATCTACGGTTCTGACCTGCTGTGTAAAATGTTTATGAGAGTCATGGAGAGACTTATGACGATGACTGGGATGCATCTGGGACAGCAGAGCCGGGGGGGGGGACACTGTCGTAGGGTGCAGAGGAAGAAGACCAGGATGTACGGGAGGGTTTGATGCGCTACTTGAATAGCTAAATAAAATCTTTTCTTTGATATATTGTCTTGTTTTTTTTTAAGTAACAGTGTGCAATATTGGAAACGACATGCTAAATAATAGCCCTTAATATTGAATAGTGAGAATAGAAAAGTGAGAATAGTGCAGAGAGTAGATAATCTGTCGGTGTCTGGCTAGATTTTTTTTTTTTAATGGCGCGGTTGTTCCGGACACACTCCGCACTCTTGTTTGCTAAAAACGCAGTCATAAGTGACGGTCCTCCGACCAACCAGCAGTCTGCAGGTTTTCACGTCACCTTTTGGTACTACCTCAGCTCGCTTGGAACCTCGACTGAGGTAGTACTAAAAAAAGTACCTGGTAGCAGGTCCCAGGGACTTTTTTTCGTAATGGAAAACCAAAAAAGGCGAGTAGAGTCGAGTCGAGTCGAGTAGATACCACGCAGTGGAAAAACGCCAATGGTGACCTTATATTTTAAAAGGTTCCCATGGCAGGAAATGTCCCTTTAGGAGGTTTTAACATTAATATGAGTTCCCAAAAAACCAAAACAAATATACACAACAGCAACATGTAGTATACAAAACAAGAACAAACAGGACAATTCAACAGTAGATGTTAAAGCGGCTGAAAGGTCTCACGAGTCCATGCAGAGTCCTTTACATCCACCCACACCGAGTCGGACACCACCTCCTGGTCTTGGGTGTGGTAGTGCGCCACGATGCGGGCAGCGGCAGCAGGTTTTGGTAATGGAGATACAGGAAATAACAACCTGACCTCTGTTCCTGTAACGTCCGTGGCTCACCAGCTGGCCTCGGCTCAGGATCTGGGGACCAGGTTTCAATATCACACTGTAAACAATATCTGGGAAATCTCCAGTTATTACTGCAGATTTCATAGTAACAGTACTGGACGGATTCTTACAGTAGAATGCTGTAGAGTCTACAATAAAAAAATACATTTTAGAGCATTTGAAAAAATGATAAAAACATTGAAAAAAGTGACAAAAAGTAGAAAAATAACAAAAACTTAAAAAAAAAAAAAGTGCAGAAAATAATTGACAAAACATCGGCAAAGCGTTAAAATACAAAATGTTGCAAAAGTTGAAAAAGCAAGCTACAAAAGTATGTGTACTCTGTAATAATATCTGTTCGATCACAGTAGCCTGAGTATTACAGTAGAAATTACTGTACTCTGAGTATAACAGTTGAAATCACAGTAGTCAGATATTACTGTAAAAAAATAACAATATAGCCATTATAGTACTGTAAATACTACAGTAAACTACTGTATTTTTACTTGTTGTGTTTAATTGTTGTGTATTTTCCAATGAATACATAAAATACTGTAAGGAAGTACAGTACCTTTACTCTAAAAATAATTCACAGTAACTTTACTGTAAATTTACTGTAAATTTACTGTAAATTTATATTTTCATTTACATATTAAAGGACATATTGTTGCTTTTTAATGATGTATATGTTGTATATACTGTATATGTTGAATATGTTGTATATGCTGTATATGTTGAATATGTTGAATATGCTTTATATGATGTATATGATGTATATGTTGTATATATTGTATATGATGTATATGCTGTATATGATGTATATATTTATATATGATGTATATGATGTATATGATGTATATGTTGTATATGTTGTATATGATGTATATGTTGTATATGTTGTATATGATGTATATGTTTTATATGTTGTATATGTTGTATATGCTGTATATGTTGTATATGATGTATATACTGTATATATTGTATATGTTGTATATGCTGTATATGTTGTATATGTTTTATATGATGTATATGTTTTATATGTTGTATATGTTGTATATATTGTATATGATGTATATGATGTATATGTTTTATATGTTGTATATACTGTATATGTTGTATATGATGTATATGTTTTATATATTGTATATGATGTATATACTGTATATATGTTGTATATGTTGTATATGTTGTATATGCTGTATATGTTGTATATGTTGTATATGCTGTATATGTTGTATATGATGTATATACTGTATATGTTGTATATGCTGTATATGATGTATATACTGTATATGTTGTATATGCTGTATATGTTGTATATGCTGTATATGTTGTATATGATGTATATACTGTATATGTTGTATATGCTGTATATGTTGTATATGATGTATATACTGTATATGTTGTATATGCTGTATATACTGTATATGTTGTATATGCTGTATATGTTGTATATGCTGTATATGTTGTATATGATGTATATACTGTATATGTTATATATGCTGTATATGTTGTATATGATGTATATACTGTATATGTTGTATATGCTGTATATACTGTATATATTGTATATGCTGTATATGTTGTATATATTGTATATGCTGTATATACTGTATATGTTGTATATGCTGTATATGTTGGTTATGTTGTATATGTTTTATATGATGTATATGATGTATATACTGTATATGTTGTATATGCTGTATATACTGTATATGCTGTATATGTTGTATATGCTGTATATACTGTATATGTTGTATATGCTGTATATGTTGGTTATGTTGTATATGTTTTATATGATGTATATGATGTATATACTGTATATGTTGTATATGCTGTATATGTTGTATATGATGTATATAATGTATATGTTTTATATGATGTATATGATGTATATGATGTATATGTTGTATATGTTGTATATGTTTTATACGTGCACACAAGCAGGTGTACCATCTCTCACCAGGTATGTGATGTCGTTGTGTTGTTTTTCCGCCATGCTGATTCTGAACCTCATGTTGTCTCCTAGTTGCACCTCAGCTGTTTCCACATCTGCAGATGAGACATGTGATAACTTTACTTTATTTTACTTTATTGATTTTTTTCCAGCCCAGAACAGTCAATACACTGAAAACATACAAAATAATATTGTTGCTTTTACTTACAAAAAAATATATATATATATATATACATATATATATATATATATATATATATATACATATATATATATATATATATATATATATATATATATATATATATATATATATATATATATATATATATATATATATATATATATGCAGTGGGGTTCGAAAGTTTGGGCCCTCCAGGTAAAAATGTGTATTAATGTGCATAAAGAAGAAAGAAAAGATGAAAAATCTCCAAAAAGATCAAATGATAGATTAGACATTCGTATAATATGTCACACAAAGTTAAATTTTATTTCCATCATTTACACTTTCAAAATAACAGAAGACAAAAAAATGGCGTCTGCAAAACTTTGGGCCCCTGCAGAGTTAATACCTTGTACCCCCTTGTTTGAGGTATCTTCGCCCATTCTTTCTTCCAAAAGTCTTCCAGTTCTTTGAGATTTCTGCTCCTTTAAGGTCTATCATAGATTTACATGATGTTGAGGTCAGGAGATCGTGAAGGCCATGGCAAAACCTTCAGTTTACGCCTCTTGATGTAATCACCGTGGATTTTGAGGTGTGTTTAGGATCATTATCCATTTGTAGAAGCCGTTCTCTCTTTAACTTCAGCTTTTTCACAGATGGCATCAAGTTAGCGACCAAAATCTGCTGCAATTGTATTGAATTTATTTTTCCTTCTACTCGTGAAATGTTCCCTGTTCCACTGGCTGTAATACAGACTCGAGTCCGGACTCAAGACCGTTTTTCTATGGTCTCTGACTTGTTTCGGAATCGCTAGTCTTTGGAATCCGACTTTCCAGATGTGTAAGCTGCCCATGCCACACACACTCATGCAGCCCCAGACCATCAGAGATGCAGGCTTCTGAACTGAGCGCTGTAACAACTTGGGTTGTTCATGTCCTCTTTAGTCCGGATGACATGGCGTCCTAGTTTTCCAAAAAAAGCTTCAAATTTTGATTGGTCTAACCACAGAACAGTTTCCCTCTTTTCCACAGTCCATTTTAAATTAGCCTTGGCCCAGAGAAAGATCAGATCTATCTATCATATAATCAATAATATAATAAAACTAGAGGAGGCAGGGCATACAGCCTGATCCGGTTGGGGAGTTCTAGCCTGACCAGGCTCCTCTCTTTACCCCGTCTCTCCTCTCTTTACCCCGTCTCTCCTCTCTTTACCTTGTCTCTCCTAGTTATGCTGTAATTGTTTTAGACTGCTGGGGGACTTCCTTTGACACACTGAGCTCCTCTCTCGTCTGTCTTTCTATCTTTCCATTTGTGTGCATCCATGTCCCAGAAATGCTTGTTACTAACCTAGTTACTAACCTAGTTACTAACCTAGTTACTAACCTAGCTCTGGGGAGTCATTCCCCGGAGTCCTTATGTTCTTTTTAGCCCAGCATGTTTCCTCGGATCAGGGAGGCTCCAAAATCATGGTAGCAGCTGTCGCCATGGTCCCGCTGCACGTCCTGCGATGCCGTGTTCATCCAGCTACGCTCTGCTGTGCCCTGCTACGTCCTGCTGGGCCTTGTAATGCTGCACAGTGTCCTGCTATGCCATGAACTACTACACAGAACTACTACAAACTACTATTTTTTGTGACTGTTATTGCCACTCTTCATTCTAACCCCAACCGGTCATCAGACACCGCCTACCAAGAGCCTGGGTCTGGGTCTGGGTCCGTCCCAGGTTTCTGCCTAAAAGGAAGTTTTTCCTTTTCCGGTGCTTCTGGATCTGGTCTAGATACGGCTTCTTTGTTGACCTATAGAGTCTTAATGGCACGGTGGATTGTGTTCTGACATGTTTTCTGAAGTATTCCTGATCCATGTTGTGATTTCCATTCCAGTAGCATTCCTGTATGTGATGCAGAGCCGTCTAAAGGCCCAAAGACCATGGGCATCCAGTCTGGGTCTCCGGCCTTGACCCTTACGCACAGAGATGGTTCCAGATTCTCTGAGTCTTTGGATGATATGATGCTCTGTAGATGATGAGAACTTCAAACTCTTTGCAGTTTTTCTCTGAAAAACTCCTTTCTGATATTGCTCCACTATTTTCCTCCGCAGCATTGGGGGGGTTGGTGATCCTCTGCCCATCTTGACTTCTGAGGGACCCCCCCACTCTGAGAGGCTCTTTTTATACCCAGTCATGTTGACCTTTGACCTAATGAGTTGCAGATTGGTCCTCCAGCTATTCCTTGTATGTCAATTTAACGTTTCTGGCCTCTAATTGCCACCTGTCCCAACCTTTTTTGAATGTGGAGCTCTCATGAAATCCAAAATGAGCCAATATTTGGCATGACATCTCAAAATGTCTCACTTTCCACATTTGATATGTTATCTATATTCTATTGTGAATAAAATATAAGTTTATGAGATTTGTAAATTATTCCATTCCTTTTTCACTCACAATTTGTACAGTGTCACAACCTTTTTGGAATGAGGTTTGTATACCAATGGCAGCAGCTGTCGGTTGTTATTACCTATGTGGATGTAGTGGTTGCTGGGAGTGGAGTATGGCAGAGCTACCATGGAGGCTGAGGCCTGTCTGTTAGGTGGAAGGAGATCAGCCTCGGTCCTCGCCTGCAGACACACACACACACACACACACACACACACACACACACACACACACACACAAACAGGGAAGCATTCACTATACAACCAGGTAAACAATGAATTTGTGGAAAGTCCAGAGAATACAGTACACACACATATATGTATATGCACACACTGTAAACACATATACATCTATACATTTGTATATAAACACAAACACATATACTGTATATATACTGTACACACATATACAAATATATACACACACACACACATACATATATATATATACTCTACACACATATACATCTACATATACAGTATACATGTGTACAGTGGGGTTCGAAAGTTTGGGCCCCCAGGTAAAATGTGTATTAATGTCGTAAAGGCCGAGAAAAGATGGAAAAATGTCAAAATGCATAAAATGACAGAT
>JABXJD010003130.1:12500-35268 GCA_013375575.1 Percina caprodes
GGGTCGGGGGGTGGGAGAAGACTCTGGACAGACCTGGTAAGTCCAAACGGTCCGACGGACTTTCAACTCACACCTCCGGAGGAGCTTTTCGTGCATCCCTGTGGAGGCTGGGGGCATTAAACCTGAGTGGACAATGTTCAAAGTTGCCATTGCTGAAGCTGCGACGGCGAGCTGTGGTCTTAGGGTCTTAGGTGCCTCAATAGGCGGTAACCTATTGTTATCCTGGAGGACTCCTGAGGCAGTTGCAAGGTACCGACGGGACCGAAGGGCTGCAGCCTCTGCAGTGACAGAGGCATAGCAGCGGGTGTGGGAGAAGTTTGGAGAAGACATGGAGAAGACCTGGAGAAGACATGGAGAAGGACTTTCGGTCAGCACCAAGCTGCTTCTGGAAAACAAGGAATCATCCAAGCTGTGTACAGTAAGAATGGGACAATGTTGACCTCAACTGAGGAGGTAATAGAGCGGTGGAAGGAGCACTTTGAGGAACTCCTAAATCCAGCTGACACGTCCTCTGTGGTGGAGGCAGAGCTGGAGGATGATGGGGGATTGTTGTCAATTACCCTGGTAGAAGTCACTGAGGTAGTTAAACAACTCCACAGTGGCAAAGCCTCAGGGTTTGATGAGATCTGTCCAGAAATGCTGAAAGCTCTGGGTGTGGAGGGGCGGTCTTAGTTGACACGCCTCTTTAACATTGCGTGGAGGTCTGGGACAGTGCCTAAGGAGTGGCAGACCGGGGTGGTGGTTCCCCTCTTTAAAAAGGGGGACCAGAGGGTGTGTGCCAATTACAGTATCACACTTCTCAGCCTCCCTGGTAAAGTCTACTTCAAGGTCCTGGAGAGGTTCGGCCGATAGTCGAACCTCGGATTGAAGAGGAACAATGCGGATTCCGTCTTGGTCGTAGAACAACGGATCAGATCATTACTCTCGCAAGGATCCTGGAGGGAGCCTGGGAGAATGCCCAACCAGTCTACATGTGTTTTGTGGATCTGGAGAAGGCGTATGACCGGGTCCCCCGGGAGATACTGTGGAGGTGCTGCAGGAGTATGGGGTGAGGGGTCTCTTCTCAGGGCCATCCAATCTCTGTATGACCAAAGTGAGAGCTGTGTCTGGGTTCTCGGCAGTAAGTCGGACTCGTTCCAGGTTCTGGAGGGTTGGCCTCCGCCAGAGCTGCGCTTTGTCACCAATCCTGTTTGTAATATTTATGGACAAGATATCAAGGCGCAGTCGGGCGGGGAGGGGTTGCAGTTCGGTGGGCTCGGGATCTCATCGCTGCTTTTTGCAGATGATGTGGTCCTGATGGCGTCATCGGCCTGTGACCTCCAGCACTCACTGGATCGGTTCGCAGCCAATGTGAGCGGCTGGGATGAGGATCAGCACCTCTAAATCAGAGGCCATGGTTCTCAGCAGGAAACCGATGGAGTGCGATGCTGGTCCTTACACCAAGTGAAGGAGTTTAAGTACCTTGGGGTCTTGTTCGCGAGTGAGGGGACCATGGAGCGCGAGATTGGTCCGAGAATCAGAGCAGCGGGTGCGGTATTACATTCGGTTTATCGCACCTATGTGACGAAAAGGGAGCTGAGCCAGAAGGAAAAGCTCTCAATCTACCGGTCAGTTTTCATTCCAACCCTCACCTATGGTCATGAAGGCTGGGTCATGACCGAAAAAACGAGATCCAGGGTACAAGCAGCCAAAATGGGTTTCCTCAGGAGGGGGGACTGGGTCTCCCTTAGTGATAAGGGAGCCAGTTGAGGTGATTCGGGCATCTGGTGAGGATGCCTCCTGGGCGCCTCCCTAGGGAGGTGGTCCAGGCACGTCCAGCTTGAAGGAGGCCTCGGGGAAGACCCAGGACTAGGTGGAGGGACGTCCAGCTGGGAGGAGTCCTCGGGGAAGACCCAGGACTGGGTGGAGGGACGTCCAGCTGGGAGGAGGCCTCGGGGAAGACCCAAGACTAGGTGGAGGGACGTCCAGCTGGGAGGAGGCCTCGGGTAAGACCCAGGACCAGGTGGAGAGATTATATCTCCAACCTGGCCTGGGAACGCCTCGGGATTCCCCAGTCGGAGCTAGGTGATGTGGCTCGGAAAGGGAAGTTTGGGGTTCCCTGCTGGAGCTGCTGCCCCCGCAACCCAACACCGGATAAGCGGATGAAGATGAATGGATGGATACCTAGCATCTATAGTCCTAGTTACCTAGTATTTGGAGTCCTAGTTACCTAGCATCTGTAGTCCTAGTTACCTAGCATCTGTAGTCCTAGATACCTAGCATCTGCAGTCCTAGTTACCTATCATCTATAGTCCTAGATACCTAGCATCTGTAGTCCTAGATAACTAGCATCTGTAGTCCTAGATACCTAGCATCTGTAGTCCTAGTTACCTAGCATATGTAGTCCTAGATACCTAGCATCTGTAGTCCCTGCAGGGAAACACACACACACACACACACACACCGTTCTCCGTCAGCACCCCGACTGCTACGTATAGAGCTCCCCACCAGGTCCTCCATGGTCGGGTACGTCTGGATAATGTGCTCCATCTTCAGGGTCACTGCTCCAAACCCATTCTGTATCTGATGGGACACAACAGGAGTATACATTCAGGATCTGGGTCAGGATCAGAATGAGGACCAGGATCAGGATCAGAATCAGGATCACAATCAGAATCAGGATCAGGATCAGAATCAGAATCAGGATCAGAATCAGGATCAGAATAAGTATCAGGATCAGAATCAGGATCAGAATAAGGATCAGTCAATATACACACTAATATATACTTACTGATATATATTCACTAATATAAACTCACTAATATATACTCACTAATATATACTCACTAATATATACACACTAATATATACACACTAATATATACTCACTAATATATACACACTAATATATACACACTAATATATACTCACCAATATATACACACTAATATATACACACTAATATATACACACTAATATATACACACTAATATATACTCACTGATATATACACACTGATATATACACACTAATATATACAGACTAATATATACAGACTGATATATACACACTAATATATACAGACTAATATATACAGACTGATATACACACTAATATATACAGACTGATATATACACACTAATATATACACACTAATATATACAGACTGATATATACACACTAATATATACACACTGATATATACACACTAATATATACTCACTAATATATACTCACTAATATACACACTAATATATACAGACTGATATATACACACTAATATATACACACTAATATATACACACTAATATATACAGACTAATATATACAGACTGATATATACACACTGATATATACTCACTAATATATACACACTGATATATACTCACTGATATATACATTGATATATACACACTAATATATACTCACTAATATATACTCACTAATATATACTCAGTAATATATACACTAATATATACACACTAATATACACACTAATATATACTCACTAATATATACTACTATATATACACTAATATATACACACTAATATATACTCACTAATATATATACTAATATATACACACTAATATATACTCACTAATATATACACACTAATATATACACACTAATATATACACTGATATATACACACTAATATATACACACTAATATATACTCACTAATATATACACACTAATATATACTCACTAATATATACTCACTAATATATACACACTAATATATACTCACTAATATATACACACTAATATATACACACTAATATATACACTAATATATACACACTGATATATACACTAATATATACACACTAATATATACTCACTGATATATACACACTGATATATACACACTAATATATACACTAATATATACTCACTAATATATACACACTAATATATACACACTAATATATACTCACTAATATATACTCACTAATATATACACACTAATATATACTCACTAATATATACACACTAATATATACACACTAATATATACACACTAATATATACACACTGATATATACTCACTAATATATACACACTAATATATACTCACTAATATATACACACTAATATATACACACTAATATATACACACTAATATATACACACTGATATATACACACTAATATATACACACTAATATATACTCACTGATATATACACTGATATATACACACTAATATATACACACTAATATATACTCACTAATATATACACTAATATATACACTAATATATACTCACTAATATATACTCACTAATATATACACACTAATATATACTCACTAATATATACACTAATATATACACACTAATATATACACACTAATATATACAGACTGATATATACACACTAATATATACACACTAATATATACAGACTGATATATACTCACTAATATATACACACTAATATATACACACTAATATATACTCACTAATATATACTCACTAATATATACACACTAATATACTCACTAATATATACACACTAATATATACATAATATATACACACTGATATATACACACTAATATATACACACTAATATATACTCACTAATATATACACACTAATATATACTCACTAATATATACTCTAATATATACACACTAATATATACTCACTAATATATACACACTAATATATACACACTAATATATACACACTAATATATACACACTGATATATACACACTAATATATACACACTAATATATACTCACTGATATATACACACTGATATATACACACTAATATATACACACTAATATATACTACTAATATATACACACTAATATATACACACTAATATATACTCACTAATATATACTCACTAATATATACACACTAATATATACTCACTAATATATACACTAATATATACACACTAATATATACACACTAATATATACACACTGATATATACACACTAATATATACACACTAATATATACTCACTGATATATACACACTGATATATACACTAATATATACACACTAATATATACACACTGATATATACACACTAATATATACACACTAATATATACACACTAATATATACACACTGATATATACACACTAATATATACACACTAATATATACTCACTAATATATACACACTAATATATACACACTAATATATACTCACCAATTTATACTCACTAATATATACACACTAATATATACTCACTAATATATACACACTAATATATACACACTAATATATACACACTAATATATACACACTAATATATACACACTGATATATACACACTAATATATACACACTAATATATACTCACTGATATATACACACTGATATATACACACTAATATATACACTAATATATACACACTGATATATACACACTAATATATACACACTAATATATACACACTGATATATACACACTAATATATACACACTAATATATACACACTAATATATACACACTGATATATACTCACTAATATATACACACTGATATATACTCACATATATACACACTAATATATACACTAATATATACACACTAATATATACACACTGATATATACACACTAATATATACACACTAATATATACACACTGATATATACACACTAATATATACACACTAATATATACACACTAATATATACACACTGATATATACTCACTAATATATACACACTAATATATACACACTGATATATACACACTAATATATACACACTAATATATACAGACTGATATATACACACTAATATATACACACTAATATATACACACTGATATATACACTGATATATACTCACTAATATATACACACTAATATATACACACTGATATATACACACTAATATATACACACTAATATATACACACTAATATATACACTGATATATACACACTAATATATACTCACTAATATATACTCACTAATATATACACACTAATATATACTCACTAATATATACACACTAATATATACACACTAATATATACACACTGATATATAGTAACTAACCCATCAATGTGCATTGTCCTGAATTAATAAATTAAATGAAATTAAATGAAATTAAATGAAATTAAATGAAATTAATTAAATTAAATTAAATTAAATTATATTAAATTAAATTAAATTAAATTAAATTAAATTAAATTAAATTAAATTAAATTAAATTAAATTAAATTAAATTAAATTAAATTAAATTATTAAATTAAATTAAATTAAAGCATGGTCCCACTGCACCTGAACCCTCTGCAGAGATGCTGGTAGACTCCTCTTCTCTCCATGCTGCAGGACCCCAAACACCACGAAGGCCATCCCATCCACCCCTTCACCGAACAGATACCTGGGTCCACAGGGACGGGGACACGGGGACACGTTGGACCATGTCGAAAACAAATACCCTGAAGGAGCTACACCCCCACATACTGAGCCTCGATGCTGACGGTGAACTTTGGACTGTCCACGTAGAGGAAGGAGCTCTCAGGAACCAGTTTCACTTCAAAACTGGGCAGCACTGAAATGTCGGGAACACGTTACTGTTATAACAATAATTATAATAAAAATAATAAAATAATAATTATTATTATTATTATTTGTTTTATTATAATAATAATGTGTGTTCACCATATTCTTTGACCTCGAACTCTGCTGAATAACTCTGCTGTGGGTTGTTGATGAACTTCACCACCACTTTCCATAGTCCAGGACTACACACACACACACACACACACACAGACACACACACACACACACTACAGATTAACATTGGCGCGTTTACAGAAATGTTGATTAATGTGCTGATCAAATATCTACATCTATAATGTGGAAAATATGATTCAAAGAAGATGAAAGACGAACCTGACGATCTCAGGGAGTTGGTATGATCCAGAGTGGATCCTGGACGTCAGCACAACTTCTTCAATGGGTAGAACGATGTCCTCCGGGGTCTGGAAGGATCAACGTGGGGCAGCCAGAAACAGAGAGTCCCTTTACTAATGGAAGTAGTAAATACATGCCCCCAATCACATGACTCTGTGGTAATATCTGAAGTCCTTCCGTGGGCTCTGTAACTTGGTAACCATGGTTACCTCATTTCAAGCCATTCCTGCGTGGTATAGAAAGCTGCAGGAAGTTCTCATTAATATTCAACCAGCTAAGCTGCTGGGCTCGGATTGGCTAACAGCTAGCCAATGAGAGCCTGGCTATCAGATAGGGGTGCACCGAACCCACTGGTCAAGATCCCAAACCCAAAGCACCCAGTCAGTCACACCTGCTCACCCATACCTCCCCCTATTATTATTACTATTATTATTATTATTATTATTCATTACAATCTGTTTTATCAAAGATGAAATACGATACCACGATGTTGATGGCAACAGCATCCTCGGTCCGAGTGTGGGGGTCCCTCTCCACGGGCTCCATGCGGGGGGTCACCGCAAACACCCGGTAGAGGACTGGCAGAGACAGGAGGAGGGTTGGAATCAAACTGTAGTTTACAATCATCAGGGGGATGTTGGGCCCCATGACAAAAAAATCTAATTATTAAATTAATAATAAATGAATAATCTAATTTTAATAGTGAATTCTAATTGGGTAAGTTTCATAATTTTATATTAGTTTTAATCTAGTATTCTACCCCCATACGGCGCCCTGACAATCACTTAAACTTTTTGGAGAGGAGTCATATTAGACCAGTCTTACAGCTCAGGACTGAACCGACCTTTGCTGCTGGGGGTGTAGAGGGTCTTGTCAGTCTGGATGAAGATGTACTCGGACTGGAAGGACACCAGGACCACCTTCTCCAGCAGGTGTCCGGGGAACTGAGCTTGCAGGTACACATACTGCTTCCTGGTGGGGTCCTTACTGAAGGTCTCAGCAGGGATCTGGAATGGATGAAGACCAGGATGGACAGCGGCATGGGGGTCATTATTCCTCTTTTTAATCAACTTACTATTATTTTTATTATTATTAATTGAAACCATGTGACAGTAGCGTGCATTCGGTATATTCCCGTTACCGTGATCTGTCCGAGCTGCTGGAAGTTTCCGGCCTCGTTGAGGGTCACCGAGGTGGAGACCAGTGGCATGGTTTTGGTTGGATGGTTCATCACGTTGATGGCCACCAGGATGTCCCCCCCGCTGCAGTCCTGACACTCCACGAAGATGTTCTCTGCTGCCCCCACCCGCAGCACGTTGGGGGCAGACAGCACCTTCCTGCAGACACACACACATACACACACACACACACGCACACACACACACACACACACACACAGAGACACACACACACACACAGAGACACACACACAAACGCACGCACACAGAGACACACACACACACACACACACACAGAGATACACACACACACACACACACGCGCACACACACACACACACGCGCACACGCACATGCACACACAGACCTTGCGCACACACACACACACACGGAATGAGACACACACACGCACACACACACACAGAATGAGACACACACATATACATCCATGTAGAAATACTGTAATATACTGCACTCAATAAGAATATATACAGTATATAGATAAATAAATATATATATATATATATATATATATATATATATATATATAAATATATACTTATATATTATAAAAATAGGTCTAAATAATCCATGTAGTAATAGGGTTAATATACTCAAGTAATAATAATAGTAATAATAATAATACATTTATTTATAAAGCGCTTTCAATCAAAGTGCTGTACAAAAAGAATACAATTAAAATACAAACAATACATTAAAATGCAATTAAAAACAGTTAAAAGTAAGAACCAGAGATAACGTCTGATATCTGCTGGGAGACTGTTCCATAACGCTGGAGCACGAAACCAAAACCGTTGGTCCAGTCAGAGGTCCTGACCCGCGGGAGCTCCCCAACCGTTTCCTTCCTAACCGTTGGTCCAGTCAGAGGTCCTGACCCGTGGGAGCTCCCCAACCGTTTCCTTCCTAACCGTTGGTACAGTCAGAGGTCCTGACCCGTGGGAGCTCCCCAACCGTTTCCTTCCTAACCGTTGGTCCAGTCAGAGGTCCTGACCCGCGGGAGCTCATCAACCGTTTCCTTCCTAACCGTTGGTCCAGTCAGAGGTCCTGACCCGCGGGAGCTCATCAACCGTTTCCTTCCTAACCGTTGGTACAGTCAGAGGTCCTGACCCGTGGGAGCTCCCCAACCGTTTCCTTCCTAACCGTTGGTCCAGTCAGAGGTCCTGACCCGTGGGAGCTCATCAACCGTTTCCTTCCTAACCGTTGGTACAGTCAGAGGTCCTGACCCGTGGGAGCTCCCCAACCGTTTTCTTCCTAACCGTTGGTCCAGTCAGAGGTCCTGACCCGTGGGAGCTCCCCAACCGTTTCCTTCCTAACCGTTGGTCCAGTCAGAGGTCCTGACCCGTGGGAGCTCATCAACCGTTTCCTTCCTAACCGTTGGTCCAGTCAGAGGTCCTGACCCGCGGGAGCTCATCAACCGTTTCCTTCCTAACCGTTGGTCCAGTCAGAGGTCCTGACCCGCGGGAGCTCATCAACCGTTTCCTTCCTAACCGTTGGTACAGTCAGAGGTCCTGACCCGTGGGAGCTCCCCAACCGTTTCCTTCCTAACCGTTGGTACAGTCAGAGGTCCTGACCCGTGGGAGCTCGCCAACCGTTTCCTTCCTAACCGGTGGTACCGTCAGAGGTCCTGACCCGTGGGAGCTCACCAACCGTTTCCTTCCTAACCGTTGGTACAGTCAGAGGTCCTGACCCGTGGGAGCTCACCAACTGTTTCCTTCCTAACCGTTGGTACAGTCAGGGGTCCTGACCCGTGGGAGCCCACCAACCGTTTTCTTAAAAACCGTTGGTCCAGTCAGAGGTCCTGACCCGTGGGAGCTCACCAACCGTTTCCTTCAAAACCGTTGGTCCAGTCAGAGTCCTGACCGTGGGAGCTCACCAACCGTGTCCTTCCTAACCGTTGGTACAGTCAGAGGTCCTGACCGGAGCCACCAACCGTTTCCTTCCTAACCGTTGGTCCAGTCAGAGGTCCTGACCAGCGAGGGCCACCAACCGTTTCCTTCCTAACCGTTGGTCCAGTCAGAGGTCCTGACCGGGGAGCTCACCAACTGTTTCCTTCCTAACCGTTGGTACAGTCAGGGGTCCTGACCGTGGGAGCTCGCCAACCGTTTCCTTCCTAACCGTTGGTCCAGTCAGAGGTCCTGACCCGTGGGAGCTCACCAACTGTTTCCTTCCTAACCGTTGGTACAGTCAGGGGTCCTGACCCGTGGGAGCCCACCAACCGTTTTCTTAAAAACCGTTGGTCCAGTCAGAGTCCTGACCGTGGGAGCTCACCAACCGTTTCCTTCAAAACTGTTGGTCCAGTCAGAGGTCCTGACCGTGGGAGCCCACCAACCGTTTCCTTCCTAACCGTTGGTCCAGTCAGAGGTCCTGACCGGAGCCACCAACCGTTTCCTTCCTAACCGTTGGTCCAGTCAGAGTCCTGACCGGGAGCTCACCAACTGTTTCCTTCCTAACCGTTGGTACAGTCAGGGGTCCTGACCCGTGGGAGCTCGCCAACCGTTTCCTTCCTAACCGTTGGTCCAGTCAGAGGTCCTGACCCGTGGGAGCTCACCAACTGTTTCCTTCCTAACCGTTTGTACAGTCAGGGGTCCTGACCCGTGGGAGCCCACCAACCGTTTCCTTCCTAAACGTTGGTACAGTAAGAGGTCCTGACCCGCGGGAGCTCCCCAACCGTTTCCTTGTAACAAATGCATGAATAAGGGCCAATATTGATCTGATCTTTTGCAGATCATACTTTTCACCTCTTTTTTTTTGACAAGTGTTTTTATTGAGTTTTTTCAAATTACATTACATTTCAACAATACAAAACAGTAAAACAAAACAAGGCACATCAATAAGTACAAATAGGCATTTGTCGATATTCAAAATGTAGATAAGTTAGTGGTATGTTTTACTGGTAGGGTAACACATTGACTCCCATCGTGGCAATTAAGACAAGTAAATAAAAATTAAAAATAATAATAAGGAGCGACAGACAAGCACATGCACAGATGAATACTCTGTATGCAAAATGCTCCCACCTTCCAAAGTATGATCAGTGACCTTATTGAAATTAGATTTTTTTTTTTTTTTTTTCCTTCCTTTCTTTTCCTTCATTAAATAAAAATAAATAAACAAATAAAAACAAAAAATCCAAAAAATAATAAAGGAAACTGGTAGACTACAAAGTCGCAATAAAATCCCCCCCCCCCAGAAACTGCATAAATGAGCCCCAAATCTTTACAAAAGTATTATGTTTCCCTTTAACAACATAGGTAAGTTTCTCTAGGGCAAGGCATTGTAGTAGCCCTTCGATCCAGCTTTGCTTGGTTGGTCTGTGAACAGATTTCCATGACAGTGCAATTTTATGTTTAGCTACAAGAAGACAAAATGTTACCAGATTCTTTCTGCTATTGTTTAGTGTACAGCTTGCTGGGAGACATCCAAAAATACAAAGTTTTGGACATAGTGGAAGTTGTTCATTAATGAACATAGATAAAATTGTAATGATCTCTTTCCAAAATTCTTGAATGAGGGTGCATTCCCAGAGGCAGTGGAATAAACTACCCTCTGTGTACCACACTTGATGCAAGTATCCGGTGTATTAGGGTGGATGCGATGCAGTAGTTCTGGGGTAACGTATGTTCTCATCACCCATTTATACTGGAGGAGTTTGAATCTTGTATTTATTGTTTGTACTTGGCACTGGAAACATATATCCTGCCATTCCTCTACAGTGATTCCTTCCGTAAGGTCTGAACACCATGCTAGTCTTTTATCCTCTGAGGATTCTCTTGATGCAGCTATGATGATCTGATAGAATTTGGAGATTAGTCCGGCTGCTCCGTGATGGTTCAAAGCTGTATTTTCTAGAGAGTTTAGACCGGGGAGATTTACAGAGTTCTGTGTCTTTATTAAGAAGCTCCTTATCTGTAGATACTTGAAAAAATGTTTAGAGCCAATATCAAACTTTTGCTTAATATCATTAAAATTTAAGAGAATATCATTCTCAAACAGATCTGAAATTTTACCAATACCTCTGTCTGCCCATAGCTTAAAACCAAGGTCATTAGTACCTGGTGTGAAGTTTCTGTTCCCCCAAATAGGTGAGAATTGGGATAAAGGAGCATTTTCCCCAAGATAACTCAACATCTCATGCCATACTATCAGTGTGTTTCTAACAAAGGGGTTTGCAGTGTGTTTTTTCAGAGTGGATAGGTTAGCTGAATAAAGGTAGAGGTGTAAGGGGATTTTAGAGGTTGTTGTTTCCTCTATCCTTATCCAGTGCAGGTGAGATTGGTGATCAAACCAACATGAGGCTGCTCTTAGTTGGGCCGCCCAATAGTATCCCTGAAGGAAAGGGAGTTTCAACCCACCTCTGTCGTATGGTAAGTACAACAGGGTCATACGCAATCTTGAGCGTCCACCATTCCAAATGTAATTACGAAAAGTTGTTTCATTTTAACAAAGAAATTAGAAGGGGAGCAAGTGGAATGGTTTGAAAAGATACAGGAACTTAGGAAGAACATTCATCTTCAGAACACTGATACGCCCAATCATAGAGAGTGGTAAAGATTTCCATCTGTTAATAGATTCTACTACTGACTCAACTACAGGGTTATAATTAGTAGATACTATGGATTCTATTAAAGGTGTGATTTTAACACCAAGGTATGTAAAGCTATCCACAATGTTCCTAAAAGGTGTACATAGTGGAGGACTCAGTCTCTCAGATCTTTTCAGAAAAAGGATTGTAGACTTGGAGGCATTAACCTTATAACCTGAGAAGCTGCCATATGTTCCTATTAATTGTAATAGAGCAGGAATAGATTTATTTAAGTCCGTCAGAAACAGAACTATATCATCAGCAAATAATCCTATTTTGTTTTCAATATTATTAATTTTGATACCAAATATCTCACTGTTGCTTCTAATCGCAATTGCTAAGGGTTCGATGGCCAGGATAAAAAGAAGTGGGGACAAAGGGCATCCCTGTCTTGTGCCCCTGGAAAGAGAGAACTGTTCCGAAACCCTATGGTTGGTCATTACTGAAGCCTTTGAATCATGATATAAGACTTTAATCCAACTAAGGAAGTAGCTGCCTATTCCAAAACGGTTAAGCACTTCCCACAGGTATTCATGCTCGACCCTATCAAAGGCTTTTTCTGCATCTAGTCCAATAACAGCCATATCAGGTGTTTCTTTCTTTGCATGAATAATGTTCAACAGCCTACGAATATTGTGAGAGCCCTGTCTTTCTTTGATAAAACCATTTTGATCTAGAGCAACAATAGATGGCAAGTGTTTTCTAACCTTCTGGCAAGAACCTTAGCTATTATTTTCACGTCATTGTTGATTAAAGAAATGGGTCGATAGGATTCACACTTTGTAGAGGGTTTTTCTGGCTTTAATATTAAAGTTATGAGTGCGTTCCGTGTGATAATGGCAGCTCACCCTTTTCAAGTGATTCTTCACACATGTTCAATAAAGGAATCAACAGCATGTCCTTAAACTTTTTATATATTTCAATAGGAATACCGTCAGGTCCTGGTGCTTTTCCTCCTTTCATACTATCTATGGCCTCTGACAGCTCAGACTCTACAATTGGGGAGTTAAGCTCTTTTTTTGCATTGATTGATAAGACCGGTATTTCTATCTGATCAAGAAAGTTGTGGAGCGTGTAAGATGTGGCTGGACTTTCTGACGTATACAATTTAGAATAGAATGACTGGAAAGAACTATTAATTTCTTGTGGATTAGTAATTGTTTTCCCTTCTTCTGACTCAATTTCTAAAATTGATCTTTCATTCTGCATTGATTTTAAGCGCCAGGCCAAAAGTTTCCCCGCCTTCTCTCCTTGGTCATAGAATGTCTGTTTCAATTTCATTATACTATATAATGCTTTATTTGTGGATAATTCATTATACTGTGCTCTTAGAATGGCCAGTTTCTGTCTAGTCTCTTTTGTATCATTAAGATTAATTTCCGTCTCAAGTTCTTTAATATCTTTTTCCAACTCTATTAGTCTTAGGTGCTGTTTGTTAGAGATGCTGCTTGTATAGCTGATCATTTGTCCTCGTATATAGGCCTTGAATGCCTCCCACCTCGTAGACGCTGATGTTTGAGTAGTGTTCACTTCAAAATAGACCTCAATATTGGACCCAACAAATTTGAAGAACTCATTATCATGTAGCCATCGCGGGCTTAATCGCCATATGGTTGGACCTTTAGTAGCAGCCTCAACAACATAATTGACAAGTAGTAAAGCATGATCCGAGATGACAATACCCTTATACACTGTGTCACTTATATTGGGTATCATATGCTTGGAGACCAGGAAATAGTCTATGCGGGAGTAAGAGTTATGGGTAGCAGAGTGGCATGAATACTCCCGTCTGGTAGGGTTCCTATGTCTCCAAATATCACAAAGATTTAACTCCCCCATAAAGTGTTGTATTATCTTCCTACATTGCAAGTGGGAGGTGTCAACACCTGATGACTTATCCAGTGTTGGGTTGAGAGTACAGTTGAAGTCTCCTGCCATACAAATATGACCGTGTAATGTTGATAAAGTTAAGAACATGTTATTATAAAATTGTGTATCATCACTGTTAGGACCATATAAACAAACTAAATTGATATCTTGGTTTAGTAAAGAGCCTTGGAGTATGACGAATCTCCCTGCTGAGTCTTGTATGGTATTATAAACCCGTAGTGGAACAGATGAGTGTACGAGTATTGCTACCCCCCTTGCTTGAGAGGAAAATGAGGAAAATATGACCTGACCCTGGCCACCTCCTTTTTAAAGGTGCGTATTCAGTGGCAAGTAGATGAGTCTCTTGAATAAAAGCTATCTGTGTTTTTAGTTGTTTCAACCTCGATATTACCTGTTTTAATTTCACTATCTTCCTAAGTCCCCTAACGTTCCATGAGATAATATTTATTTTAATGTCACCACTCATGAAGTCAGTAAAATAAGCTTATTTGCTACCACCTTTTTAACCATGCTTTGTAGTAAAATGAACAGTGTGCCTTCAGAACAAACAAACAGAACAGGAATTAACGGCCTCTCATAAATGAGGCAATAACAAAATAGGCCTAACCTAGACCCTGTGCGGATAAACACGCATCTCCCCTCACTGACCAGATCCCGATTAGGCTAAAGTCTGATCCTCTTGAGGAGCAGTATAGCAACCAGTAAAAGTGAAAATAAAATAAGCTACATTAGGTCGGGTATGTGCCGACAAATGTATGTAATGCGGATGGAAAATTGAGAATATAATGTTGGTTTGTGACCCAGTGTGGTTAGAATCTTTAGCTAGTTACAGTGGCCTACATAGGTGGACAGTAGTCCAGACAAAGTGACTATGCCATTCATAATTTAAACTCTCCTTCAGTTAAAGTTTATAACAGTCCCTGAGAGAGCAACGCAGAGCGGCCTATTTGCCACTTAGTCAGAGTTCTCTGATACGTCTACTTGCCGCTCTCCAGCTGATGACCCTTGAGGTGCGTTGTGATTGATGTTTATCTTCTTAATCTGTCGGATGAATTCTTCAGCTTGAGCTGCGGAGGTGAAGTACTGCCAGGTCTTGTTGTGTAGAATTCGCAATTTAGCAGGAAACATAAATCCATATTCCTTATGCATTTGACGCAGGCTTTGTTTCACTCCGTCAAAAAGTTTCCTTTGACTTTGGACTTCAGCGGAGAGATCAGGGAAAAACATGACACGGCTCCGCTCAACTGTGATTTCACCTTTCAAACGCGCTGCCTTCATAACTCTGTCTCTGTCTCGATATGTCAGGAATTTCACCATGAGAACCCGTGGCCGTGGTCCATCCGAACCCAATATGTGTCGGCTGTGGCAATTTCCCCATTCTGTAGGCTTGCTCGATGGTTAACGGTTGTCCTGCTGTACCCATGCTAAGGACCTTGGGTAGCCATGTTGTTAGGAATGCATACGCATCTCCATTCTCCGACCCTTCAGGTAATCCAACCAGTCTCAGGTTGGAACGGCGTTGACGGTTTTCCAACTCTTCAATCTTCGAGGTAAGTTTCTGGACTTTTTTCCGTGTGGTGTCGGCCAGGGTCGTTAGCGAAGTTAGCTGGTCCTCCGCCGTGCTAATGCGGGTTTCTGCTTCTGTGAGTCTTTCAGAAAATGTCCCTATGGCTTCCTTTATCTCTCGGTTGGATGAAACTACTTCATGTAGCTGTGTGGAGAAGTCATTCCTTAGGGAATGTATGGCTGTTAAGATCTGGTTCTCGTTGCGGCTAGCCTCCTCTTGAGTTAGCATCTCGCTCGTTGCCTGAGGATCCCCGTCATCCTCGTACAAAGTTTCAAAGTCTGTCTTTTTGTCGTCTTTAGGTCGGCCTTTCCCTCGACTTTTTGACATCGTGTTCGGTGTATAGTAGGGCTGTCAAATATTTTGGGTCACAAATAGCTCAATTTAGCTAGATATTAAAGGTAGAAATATATTAAGTCCGCCGGAGCCTAACCCCACATGTCCGCTCAGTTGCGTGCCATAACCGGAAGCCCTTTTCACCTCTTTAATATGCAAATCAAATTAAAGTGACCTATCGAAAACTACCCCAAGATTCTTTACTCTATCCTTGCACTGAATGACCAAATCATCAATGGACAGTAAAGTTGTCGTACACGTGACCTAATCCAGCTGGTCCAATAGCTGTCTTCTCAGTTTTTGCTGAGTTGAGTAGCAGGATGTTTGCTGATAACCAACTTCTCATAGCAGCCAAGCTTGTTGATACCTTCACCGCATCAGATGCAAGTCAATGGGCACCACATGCTGAATATATCATAGAAATAAATAGAATAAGTAACAATAAATAAGAATGTATAAGAATGAATAACAATAACAATTAATAAGAATAAGAAGAAAAAATCAGCAGGACTCCCCCCCGCCCCATGGATTGAATTCCTCTTGGAACGCTCTTTCATTCCTCTGATCTTAACTATTAGTCAAAATAATTCATAATTTCTTCTTTTTAACTCTAATATTAGGTATAATTCATATAAATGAGGGTTATTGACCATGAATTCCAGAAAGTATAAAACTAGTAAGGTGGTGGTAGTGGAGACTATAAAAAAGTCTGAAAAAGGAACGAAAATGTCAAATATTTGTCGCTTTTTGACCCAGGAGACGACACGGGGACATGGGTCCATTAAATCCTGCAGAGGACACTAGATGTCAGTGTTGATCCTTTTGAAGTTTAACCAATAATATTTGATCAGGAAGATCAAAGAACAAGTTATATATTTTTTATTCTAATTATTCCAGGTCTACTTACAACTGAGCTCCATCAGCCAGAGACGCCAGAGAGACCAGCAGCCACAGAAGAGTCCTCTTCATCCTGGACATGATCCTGATCACTGTAGACGGCCGTCCGCAGCACGCTCATTTACCCATACGCCCCCGCGTGATGCAAGCCCACCCCCACACGTGATTTCCCAGCAGTTGAACACATGTTGAACCTAATGACCCCCATTGTAGGACATTTAGATAAAAACGGGGGTGGGGCCCATGGGGGACTGCAAACAAGCCCTTCTGACCGACCTGAACCTTATTGACTGGGGGCATTAACCTCTTCGGCCCCCATACATATTAGCCCTGCACCTCTCTGTTGGCCCCCCCATACATATTAGCCCTGCTCCTCTCTGTTGGCCCCCCCCATACATATTAGCCCTGCTCCTCTCTGTTGCCCCCCCCCCATACATATTAGCCCTGCTCCTCTCTGTTAGACCCCACCATACATATTAGCCCTGCTCCTCTTTGTTGGCCCCCCCCCATACATATTAGCCCTGCTCCTCTCTGTTGGCCCCCCCATACATATTAGCGGTACACAAAGCGGTATAGTGGCGGTGTGTTCAGGTACCAACAGGTCCAAAGCGTTATAGTGCCGGTGTGTTCAGGTACCAACAGGTCTAAAGTGGTATAGTGGCGGTGCGTTCAGGTACCAGCAGGTCCAAAGCGTTATAGTGGCGGTGCGTTCAGGTACCAACAGGTCTAAAGTGGTATAGTGGCGGTGCGTTCAGGTACCAGCAGGTCTAAAGCGTTATAGTGGCGGTGTGTTCAGGTACCGGGAGGTATAAAGCATTTTAGTGGTAGTGCATTGAGGTACCAGCAGGTCTACAGTATTATAGTGGCGGTGAGTTTAGATACCAGCAGGTCTAAAGCGGTATTGTGGCGGTGCGTTCAGGTACCAGCAGGTACTAAAGCAGGTCTAAAGCAGTATAATGGAGAACCTGGTACTAACTGGAGAACCTGGCACTGATTGGATAACCTAGTACTGACTGGAGAACCTAGTAAAGACTAGAGAACCTAGTACTGCCTGACAGTGCTAACCACTGGACCACTATGTTGTACAGTGCTAACCACTGGACCACTATGCTGTACAGTGCTAACCACTGGACCACTATGTTGTACAGTGCTAACCACTGGACCACTATGCTGTACAGTGCTAACCACTGGACCACTATGTTGTACAGTGCTAACCACTGGACCACTATGCTGTACAGTGCTAACCACTGGACCACTATGCTGTACAGTGCTAACCACTGGACCACTATGCTGTACAGTGCTAACCATTGGACCACTATGCTGTACAGTGCTAACCACTGGACCACTATGCTGTACAGTGCTAACCATTGGACCACTATGCTATACAGTGCTAACCACTGGACCACTATGCTGTACAGTGCTAACCACTGGACCACTATGCTGTACAGTGCTAACCACTGGGCCACTCAAAGTGCTTTACACAAAATCAGTTAAAAATTAAAAAATAAAAACAAATAAAAGACAAGAATAAAAGTTACAGTGCAGTATAAGAAATTAAACATTAAAGAAATGATCAACCATTTAGAGAAAGGCAACATCAGAAAGAAAGGTCTTCAGCCTTGATTTAAAAGAACAGAGTAGCAGCAGACCTGCAGGTTTCTGGGAGTTTGTTCCAGATATGAGCATAGAAACTGACCCCCTCCCCCGTTTAGTTCTGACTCTGGGGACAGAAAGCAGACCTGTCCCAGATGACCTGAGAGGTCTGGGGGGGTCATAGTGTAGTAGCAGATCAGAAATGTATTTTGGTCCTAAAGCGTTTAGTGATTTATAAACTAGCAAAAGTACTTTGAAATCAATTCTTTGAGGCACAGGAAGCCTTCAGGACATCAGGCCTGGAGTGATATGATCCAGTCTTTTGGTCTTAGTGAGGACTGGAGTGATGTGATCCGGTCTCTTGGTCTTAGTGAGGACTGGAGTGATGTGATCCAGTCTCTTGGTCTTAGTGAGGACTCGAGCAGCAGTGTTCTGAATCAGCTGCCTGATAGATTTTTTTAGTATTTTAGTATAGTATGTAGATAAAAGGTAAAAAGGATAAAAAGTAATTTAAAAAGTTAAAAAAAATCATAGTAGAGTAGGTTAAAAAGTCGAAAAGAAGTGATATTATGTCAAAAAAGTCATAAAAGTTAAAGGATAGTATTTGAAAAGTCGTAAAAAAAAGTCATAGTATGTCTAAAAGCAAAACAATGTCGTAGTAAAGTATCTCGAAAGCTCTGAAACAGTCATAGTATAGTATGTCGAAAGGTCGTAAAAAAAGGCGTATATAGTACGTTGAAAAGTCGTAAATAAGACTTCATAGTTAAGTATGTCGAAAAACACGTAAAAAGTACATTTAAGAGTCAAAAACGTCGTAGTAGAGTATGTTGAAAAGTCATAGTATAAGTATGTCAAAAGAAATTGAAAAAAGCAAAAGTATAGTGTGTGGAATATTTTTATGAATGAAGACACGGTATAGTATGTAGAAAGTCATAAAAAGTCATCGAAAAGTTAAAAACAATCATAGTATATTATGTCGAAAAAGTCATAAAACTCATAGTATAGTATGTCAAAAGGTCGTAAAAAAATGCATATATAGTACGTTGAAAATTCATAGTATAGTATGTTGAAAGAAATTGGAAAAAGTCATAGTATAGCATTTTTTTATGAAAAAAGTCCCAGTATAGTAGGTCAAAAGTCAATCAAAAAGTCCCAAAAAATCATAGTATACTATGTTGAAAGTATGTCCAAAAGTAATATAAAACTCGTAATATAGTATGTCGCAAAAGTAAAAGTACATGATGTTGAACCAGGACCCAGGAAAGTTGCCCTGAGCCTTTAGCATACCCACTGTGACCACAGTGTGGAGCCCTGGTCCTGCAGTGCATGATGGGAGTGTCCCCCCCCCCTCCCCACACCTGTGCAGGTATAAAGGACTCTTTCTTCCTGCAGCGACGGCTCACACTGACATCTTTGTTTCTGCAGGAAGATGGAGACGCTGCTCGCTCTCTGGATCGCTGTCGCCGTCGCCGCCGGTAACAAAACACTTTTCATTCTTTTATAGTCAACTTTATACTGAAGGCTAAAAAAAGTATGAAATCTGAGTTTGTATATGACCAAAAACTCAAAGTAAAGCAGCCAAAGAGATTAACGACAATACACCTGCACTGTAAAACAGCCGGGGCGCCGTAACCACTGTGAAATAGGGAAAAATAACCATTAAAATACAGTTTGTGGCTTTAATTTGTATGTATATTGTATATTCTTTTGGTTTTTAATGTTTAATGAAGGATATTTATACCTTTGAAAACTAAGGAAGTTTTTTGTTTTTGTTTTCACACTTTTCTGACCTTTTGGTCTGAAAAAACTTTTACAGTATTAAACTTGAACGTCAGAGTTAAATCCAAATAATACAAGTATAACTTTAATCATTTTATGTGAAATCTAATGTTTTCTTTCACCCAAATCAAAATCACAGTCTGTTTTTTTTGTTTTTTTCAAACTGCAGGAAGAAATCTGTAAAATAAAATGGAATAATTCCATAAAACAAAATATAAAATGATAGGTTGTGGGTCAGGGAGGCCGTTCAGTAAGTGTCTTTACAGTATAGTATCTTGTTTGGGTTTGCGATCAACAATCACTTTCATTATTTATTAATTTGCTAATTGATTTCTGCATTAACTGATTAATTGTTCAGCATATAAATGATCAGAAAACAGTAAAACATGTCCATTAAAATCTACTATACAACTGGACATCAGGGCTGCAACTAGCGGTGGAGATATGCTGCTCTATACACGCTAAAAGTAGTGATTATTAACATGGAGTCTGGTGGAGATATGCTGCTCTATACACGCTAAAAGTAGTGATTATTAACATGGAGTCTGGTGGAGATATGCTGCTCTATACACACTAAAAGTAGTGATTATTTACATGGAGTCTGGTGGAGATATGCTGCTCTATACACGCTAAAAGTAGTGATTATTAACATGGAGTCTGGTGGAGATATGCTGCTCTATACACACTAAAAGTAGTGATTATTTACATGGAGTCTGGTGGAGATATGCTGCTCTATACACGCTAAAAGTAGTGATTATTTACATGGAGTCTGGTGGAGATATGCTGCTCTATACACGCTAAAAGTAGCAACAACAGAACCTTTAGTGGACGCTGACTGATGATGAACATCTGTCCTGTAGGGTAACATTACAGCTTGTTTCTACCTGATGATGAACATCTGTCCTGTAGGGTAACATTACAGCTTGTTTCTACCTGATGATGAACATCTGTCCTGTAGGGTAACATTACAGCTTGTTTCTCCTGATGATGAACATCTGTCCTGTAGGGTAACATTCCAGCTTGTTTCTACCTGATGATGAACATCTGTCCTGTAGGAATAACATTACAGCTTGTTTCTACCTGATGCTGAACATCTGTCCTGTAGGGGAACATTACAGCTTGTTTCTCCCTGATGATGAACATCTGTCCTGTAGGGTAACATTACAGCTTGTTTCTACCTGATGATGAACATCTGTCCTGTAGGGTAACATTACAGCTTGTTTCTACCTGATGATGAACATCTGTCCTGTAGGGTAACATTACAGCTTGTTTCTACCTGATGATGAACATCTGTCCTGTAGGGTAACATTACAGCTTGTTTCTACCTGATGATGAACATCTGTCCTGTAGGGTAACATTACAGCTTGTTTCTCCTGATGATGAACATCTGTCCTGTAGGGTAACATTACAGCTTGTTTCTCCCTGATGCTGAACATCTGTCCTGTAGGGTAACATTACAGCTTGTTTCTACCTGATGATGAACATCTGTCCTGTAGGGTAACATTACAGCTTGTTTCTACCTGATGATGAACATCTGTCCTGTAGGGTAACATTACAGCTTGTTTCTACCTGATGCTGAACATCCAAATTGAAAATCAACTCTTTTTCTTACGTTTTTGTCCCTTTTTTTCAACACTTTTGATGCTTTTTTTCAATGTTTTGTCACTTTTTTTTACATTTTCAACACTACGTAACACTAACTTATTAACTTTAGTTTTAGTTATTTTTGGAATTTATGGTCAATAAAGCTCATTTATAGGAAAGTATACCTAATGTTTGAGTTAGAAAAGCAGAAAATAGGAATTATTGAGACTAAAATTAAAGGAATGGATGTTGATGATAATCACAGACTGGAATATGTCAACTTTTACTCTCAATACTATTTCAAAAACACTTCAATTTGGTTTCAAATGCTATAAAATTGAATAAGACGCCCCAAAATTAATGAAAGTAGAGATTTGTACTTGGTTAAGAGCGTTGGGTGGAATCAATCATGTTATTTTGGGGAATTAACCCTTGTGTTGTCTTGCTGTTGACTTT
>JABXJD010001584.1:0-81280 GCA_013375575.1 Percina caprodes
TTGGATAAAACTTTCTACACTCATCTGTATATAAAGTGAAAAGGACATGTGAGCTAACACAGCCCTTACTTATACTTTAAAGTCATTCATTCTTAATTTACAGATGTGGCTGCAGCGTATTAAAGCTGAGCTCAAATCAACGGATCAGTGGCGTGCGTATGAGTAGCATCCGCTAAATGTTCGTTAATAATATGTGTCACAGCATGGATGGCATCATCTCTGCTTCTAGGACAGTATCTCCATGTTCCTATGAGGAAAATATGCCATAACATTGTTGAATATCGTGATAACAATATTACTTGCGATAAATAAACGCATATTGAAGTGTACTGACTTCTGCTGTTTTCATTCTTTTGCTAAAATTGTTAAATTGCCTGTTGAATTTTAAATGAATGGAAACCGTTTCCAGCGTTCTTTTACTGAACAATCAATTGAATATAAAAAAAGCCTTTTGCAATGTCTTTATTGCACCAGTTGCTGTCATGATGACAATAAAAAAAAAAAACATATTGTGCAGCCCTAGTAGCTCCATAAGCATAAATTGGCCTTTATGCTGCATTGTGATGGCCGGGAGTGGATCTCCATTGGCTGCTGCTGTTACTGCATGGTTCTCAGAGGGATTGGGTTGGTTCTAGAGCTGCGCAACATATCAATATTATATTGATCTTGTGTTATGAGACTAGATATCATCTTAGATTTTGGATATTTTAATATGATATGACATAAGTGGTGTTTTGTCCTGGTTGTACAGGCTGCATACAGTACAGTGATGTACTCTTCTGAACTTACTAGACTGTTCTAGCTGCTCTAATATTTGCCTTTTCCCCACATAGACTTTATGTCCACATTACTTGTTGTTTTTTATTTAACCAGGAAGTCCCTTTTCCGAGGGAGACCTGGCCAGGACCGCACACCAGTTACAATTTAAATAGAAATACAGCCTAGTCCAACTCACACATAGAGGAACAGGTCACATGTGACAGTTCAATTTTTGGATTACATGGCATTTTAACATAGCCTTAAATTCATTTACTGATACTGATGATTATTTGTCTAAAATCTAAGTGGACGTCTAAGATATTTTGTTAAAGTGCCATTTGTCAACCCCAGAATATCGCCGCAGTATCGATATCGAGGTTTTTGGTCAAGCATATTGTGATATGTGATTTTCTGCCTGTCACCCAGCCCTAGTTGGGTCTTTACCGTGATTGTCAGTGTTCCCTTACTGCAGCCGTTCTCTTTTTTCTTTTGAATAGCTGCTGGATTTCATCTGCAGATGTTTTACACTTTTTTTCAGACCATTGGACATAGTGTTGAACTTTCTTCTTTTTTTTGTGTAAGATTATTTTTTAGGCATTTCAGCCTTTGTTTGGATAGGACAGCTTAGACTTGAAAGGGGAGAGAGGGGGGGGATGACATGCAACAGGTGAAAGGGCCGCAGGTCGGAGTCAAACCTGCAGCCGCTGTGCCAAGGAGCAAACCCCTATACACGGGCGCCCGCTCCACCAGCTGAGCTAACCAGGCGCCCAGTGATGAACTTTCAAAGCAGAAGTGAAGTAAAAACAAAGTATCGTGGCAAGATGTTTTAATGCCTCGCTTCTAGGGATGCACAATATCTCATTTTGTTATCGTCATGGTGATATCAACTGGCGCAATAAACACATGGTGAAAGGCTGCGACACATCACCAAAGCCACGCAGAGATTCTTTGTGTTAGCATATCAGCAGAAAACATGCACTTGAAAATGTAAAATGTTTTCATTCTTTAAGTGGTATCTTTTATATTCAGTTCAATTTTATTTAATAATTTAAATTGATGTTTCATTTGTTTTAAAATCATACTCAGGTCTATCTTGAGCCACAACTTAATATCAATAATACAACTAAGCAGGGAGTTTTGTTGACAAATAAATTTGCAAATCATCTGCATAACAATGAAATGACAGGTTGTGCATGTCTACAATAGCCCCTAAAGGCATCATACAGTATATAAGGAATGTAACCCTGAGGTATCCCCACAAGAGAGGAGCAGATGACGAGGAGAAGTCACCAATCATGACAGAGAAGCTAGGAGCTAAACCATTTAGGTGCCGATGCCTCACAATGATCCAGGCGAGAGCAGCAGTGCAGACTCGGCTCCGGGACGTGATCTAAAACCAGATTAAACATTTTCAAACACAGAGTTCTGTTGTAAAAAGGCGTGTAACTGTATGAAAAAAACCTTTTCCAAAACCTTAGAAAGAAAAGGCAGATGAGAGACTGGTCTAAAATTAGACCGCACTGTAGACTCAAGGTGAGGCTTCTTAAGTAAGGGCCTGACCACAGCCTGCTTACAGGCAGCGGGGACACAACCTGAACTAAGACAAGAATACACAAGGAAGTAGAATCGACCCAATGGTGCCATTAAAAACCTCCTGCTCCACCCTGGTGGGGTAATTAAATTCCTCAACGACAGCAGAGTGCTCAGGAGCAGCAGGAACCAACACAGTAACATGAACACCGGCGTTGCGCCTGACAGATGCTACTTTGTCTATAAAATAACAGAGAAACTAAAAAATAATAAACTTGTTGTTGGATTACAGAATCTGAAGAGAAAACGGGAAACCACCAGCAATGTTTAAAGCAGGGGAGGTGAAAAAGTATTTTAAAATACTCACTGAGCCATCGTGCTTCTGTCTGTTCGCTGCTCTTTGTCTGTACAGATGTTCATCTACTCATTGGGTCTGAGTATTAAAATTAATTATTGAAATTTTGCCAGTACTAGGATGAAGCTTTCTGTTTTACTTAAAGGTTTTATAAAAAGTGTGATTTCCATGTCTTCTTTGATTAGAAATCAGGTGGAGGTACTTGGAGGTATAAATACTGTGAAAGTATCAAAAGGCTCCATCCACAGAGAAATACCCACAGCCTGTAGTATAACATTAAAATACATTTTTTATTTGTCTTTACCGATGTTTCTTCGGTAGCGCCGACGGCGACTGCATCAAACTCTTGATGTAGTTCCTAGCAACAGAGCATGCAGAACATCCACGTTCTGTTCTGTACAAAATAAATGACGGTCCAACTGAAAGAATGACGTGATGTGCATTCTTCTTGGAAATATTTTTAGAAATATCTCATGATATATTGTCTCTAGTCTATTGTTCCAAATCTTTTTTTTTTTAATAAAGAAGAAAAAGAAAATCCCAATACTCAATACTATGGACTACTTAAAGAATTTGATTAATGAAAATGGGAATCCAAATTCGGCACCTATGTATCGTAAAAGAATCGAATCGGGTACAAAAGCATGTTGTCCAAGCCCTGATCTATTAATAATGGTATTCAGAAACAGAGCCTTTAAACGAGTCGGTAGGACTGCTTTACAGCTGTGATGTCACAACTATACTATATAAAGGTAGAAAGTCCAGCCACAGTGCAGTTACCAGGGCAACGACAGTGTAGAGGCTGTTGTGTTAGTGTTATCTACTAATGGCTAATAAAGTTGTTCCTTACTGAGCGTATGGTATCAGACAGATGGAGATTATGTTATGGATTAATGTAGTGAGCATAAACACCGACGTGGGCTAGGTACTGTTTTACATACAGTAAATGGTTAATTTACAATTACAACATATGCACAATATGATTGATATTCATGGTTTTCAGCGGACCAAGAGGCGCTGATGTCCTGGCTCTGACTTCAGAATCTTTGTCGTTATCTCCCCTTTCGTACCCAATCATTCCTGCCTCTCACACTCCCATATTTTGGCTTTAACTTGTCTCTGTTCTTCTTCTGCAGTTGCTCATAAGAAGAAAGTCAACATGCCACCAAAAGATCTCGGTAGATCAGAGCGAAGGAAACTGTACACCTCACTGGCAGGCGAGGTAAGATATGAGATATGTTTTCTAAAGACGGATGTCTTAATGATCTGGTTTAATGATCTAGAACCTTAATGTGCTCAGAAACCATTTATAACATGACATACCAGCAATTTGGTACCAGTACCAGGTAACCCAGCCCTGGAAATGAAAGCAGCATTACGTCTGGATGTCTGATGAGACTGTACGCCAAATGAACTGGCAAACAGTGTTCTGTCTCCATCTAGTGGCAAAAGAATTGAATCACACAGTCACTGAGTCCCGTTCACCTTCAGTTACTTTACCATCTTTATTTTGAAAAGGGACTGTTGATCTGGGACTTTACGTCACAGTGAAATGGAGCAGCTTTCATCATGTGATATAATGTGTCACATTCCTGAAATAGGTCTACATGGAAAGTAGCTCACTTAAGACTCGATGGTGCGTTTGGATGGAGGCCTGTAACAATTATTACATCGTTGTCTAATTGTCAAGTTTTTTTGACATAACCACGGTTTCTTTGTTTAACTTGAATGAGTTGCTACCAATAGCTAAGGTCTTAAGGTGTATGACTGGTAATTGTTGGTTTTGCTTATATATGCCGATATATAAGTGATAATTGGTCAGACTACATTTTTTTTATTTCATTTGTCAGCTGTTGGCACTTGACCCTGAACACATTCATAACAACAAAAATGACAAGGGGGTACAGTTAGAAAATATGTTTTATGATAATAAAGAGGCATTGTTGTACCTGTGTTAATATATTATCTGGGTCACATGACAGTGATATAAAGATAAAGATGCATCCTAAGATTCATCAAAACTTAACTTATTTGTTTAAAAAGCCATACATTAATATGTATTTTTAAATTTGACAGACAATTATACTGTAAATCACAATTATTTCTGAGACAATTTATTGCACAGCATAATGTGAAATTGTTCCAGCTCTATTTGTATGCTTTAAACAATAGTTAAAAGGTAGGAGGAGGCAATATGGACACACTCTTAAATTCAGAAATGTTCATATATGCACACGTGTGTTGGCCACAGTGCTATCAACGGAGCAGATACCACAGTATGGCATATGACCAAATACTGACACCAGATGGAAGTCATTGTACAGTGAATATGAGCGTACCTCGTAATGTTACCATTTACTTCCTAAAGTCCCCAACTGGTCCTGGCTATCAGAAGGATCCAGGGACATTCTACTGGATCAGTATTGATTTCTGTCAAACCGACCGACCGAGCTGCCAGTGAGCTGAGCTCTGACACACGGACTGGCAAAATACATAGATTTATTCCAAGTAATGTAGATACTAACACATTTGTTGTTGAATTTGCCACCACTGCTCTGTTTCTTACTAGTAAAGCTCAGTGTGGAAAAAAACCATCCAGGTACTGGAGCAGCTTCCTATTCTTAAGCGTGATTTATGATTTTGCTTGAAATCGTAAATCCCCCCCCGACTCCTTTCCTGGATCTCCTTCTCCATAAACAACATGAAATCAAGGAGAGGGTTAACTTCTCCTGCTGCAGATGTCCCACCGTGGTCAGAAAGAACAGGCAAGACACTTTGTTTCTCTCACCAGGACTCTAGAGTCGCTACTCACTCTGAAGATAATCACTCTCTCACTCACTCCACCACACACACACACACACACACACACACACACACACACACACACACACACACACACGCATCAGCATGTCATATCAGCTGGCACTGACTGATGGGAGCTCTGGGAGGAGCTTGATGACAGGCTGATGAACCAAAGATCAGTTGTGATGAAAGAAGCTTCACTCTGTAACGCCACGTACAGTCGGAGGATGTTTCCGCAGTTCCTACAAATCCAACAGAGTGAGACGGCTTAAGAAGAACAATAACGTGTGTCAGATGTATTAGCTACAGCTGGTATTCGTCATATATATATATATATATATATATATATATATATATATATACAGTTTCATTTTTCGGCATATCTTCAGCTGCTGAGTATATTCTTCTATTTACGATCCACAGCCGGGCCAAATTGAGTTGGTTTCAATGCAGCATACATTTTTCAGTTGCATTCGGATAAATTGATATGCAATACCTTTTTATTCATTATGATCCACCTTGATACCGATTCTGTTCAGAGGCTCATGGTCTACTGATCCCGGATCTGTTATTGGACCAAAGCCAAGCCTCTCATGATTCACATTGCAGAATAATTACTGTAATTAAGAGGCATTAAACCCCTAAACCTTTTAGTTGTTATTGTTGAAAACCAATGTATATGGGTATTTAGTAGTGTTGTTGATTGATCCACATTTTAGTGTTTCTACAAACTCCTATTCCAATGACGTCGGGACGTGGTGTAAACTGTAAATAAAAACAATTAATTATTATTAAAACATTATTTGCAAATCCTTTTCAACCTATATTTAATTGAATACACTACAAAGACAAGATATTTCGCCAATTTGTTGACGTGCTGCTACTGACATGGTCATTCTTGTCTGTTTTTTTTTGCGTGGCTGGTTGAATGCAAAATTGAATTACCCTTTAGGGATGAATAAAGTAGATTGAATTGAATGTTGTTAGCTCTGCGGAGGCAGCGGGGTCCCACAGGTATCCTCCAGAGTTTTCCCCCCTCCAGTTTTTATGACTATGCTCCTGCAGTACTGTAATAGACCACTGGATGGGGCATGGCAGAGCCACTGGCTGCACTGCCAACATTTCTGTGTTGGGAGTTAAAGAATGGTTAAGGTATAAAAAAAAAAGCATGGAAAACAGCCCTTTTCTTCAAAATTAAAGCCAAACGTCCAAACCAAACACCATAGAGCATGGAGAAGTTGTATATGTTGTCTGCCAGTTGTAGATTTAGAAAAACCATTTAACTCTGTGCTTTAATTCTTTAAGAAGTAGGTTTGCAGATATTGAGAAAATGAGGCTGGTGTTCTGAGGACAGCAAATGTTGAATGTGAACTGAAACGTTACTCCCACTCATCCTTTGTGATATGTCTTCAGAAATGTCACCAGGCTCTTTTTAAATATACATATCGCTCTGGAGTAAAATGGAAATGAGACGAAAAAGGCTTTTCCTTCTTTGTCATTTCCAACTTTTGAACACAGCTCATTATTAATGCATAGCACCAAAGACGAGCTCGCTGTGTGAGAAACGGCAGCAGCGAGGCAGAGCAGTCAGAACACAGAGCGAGACAAACGGCATCAAATGAAAAGTATAGAGGCAGTAAGTAGGAACTCATCTGCCTCCAGGCCGAGCCAATCAGGCTCCATTATCTCTACAGCGCTGCACACAGGACGTCGACTCTCTAATCTTCCTTAGTTGTCCACAAAAGATTGTTTGCTGTTATGTTTTTTTATTTCTTACTGTCAACATATCCCATCATGTGAAGGGGCGATTGTAGGATCAGAGCTGTAGGGGTGTATCATCATTTTTTAAACGTTATTCTACTGTAATAACAGCATTGTAACATCATTTTGGAGCATCTTGATAGGGGAAACACTGAATTATGTAACTAGAAAGATGCCAAAAATTCTGAGAAAACTTCCTTTAATGCTGAGCCACAGGGCCATTACTACAAAGATGAGGTGGTATTACATATGAAATCAGATAATTATCTATGGAAAAGCTGACATTTCCAAGAAGCATTATCAATAACTTTTGAACATTAGAGATTGATATGCTTTTGACTAATGGCTGAAAAGCACTATTTTCTGAAAATGGCTCTGAATGTGTTTCAGAATGATCTTGGCGTCTAGCTTCTGGGTTTAATTTCACGTTATTCGGATATTACATCTACACTTTATATTTTTGACTTTTGATATTTTAGACTTTATATTTTTTGATATTTTATATTGTTATCTTTATGCCATTGTTATTTGTCAACACTGAAAAGGGATTGCTCCAATTTCCTTGCACAGGTACTGTGTTCTTGTGTATAATGACATTAAAGGCATTCTATTCTATTCTATTCTATTCTATATTCCTAGAGCAGAACCCCTTAGTTCACATTAGATTCACACAGCCTTGTTTTTGCTGAAGCCCCCCTAAAAAGGGCTCAAATTTAACCAGTGCTGACCCAAACCAACAATGTGTTAATTTGTCTAAACTGTTATTTACCCCATCCTTTACATCTCCTAGGCAATTGTTTTCCTGCTGAGGAATCTTTAAAAACACCTCACACATATATCTCTTCATTTTCAGCCATGCTCTATACTGTATACTGAGTGTTCACGGTCTACCACTTTGGTCTGGACCGAATATCACTCTGACATATCAACAACTAAAAGATGGGTTGCCATGACATTCTGTACAGACCTCTTTGCTCGTAGAACCCATTCATCATTTTAATTTAAAAAAAAAAAACAGGAATGCTGAGTGGACCAGGGCACGAGTCCACACAGCGTCCTGGATGGGAGAAACACGTGCTCTGTTTTATTGGCATCTCTTTAAACCAATCACAGTTGGCTGCATTGAAACTCTGTACTAAACTATCTCTATTATTAATATTAGTTTGTCACATTGTGTGCATGCATTTTATTTGTACTTTCAGAACTCCGACATGTCTGCTCTGTCAGCTGTTTTTTTTCTTTTCCTTTTCTTTTGGTAGTTAAAGTGGCCATGAATTACTTTGTACGGTTCAATTAAAAGGTAGTTAGTTTGTCTGACCCCGGCCCAGTTACAGTTTACGCTGATTCATGGAAGACATACAAGCAGCAGCATGAACAGGTGCATAGAACCACTCCAGATGAAGAAGGTAAAAACCTCCCGCCACATTATGAAGGCCAATCATGGGGATACGATGGGGCAGACTGATCTCATGACATGGCATATGTATGGCACGCCAATTTCTATGCAATTATTGGTGTTATTAAGAACCATACTCGGTTTTTAGCGTGTTTATTAATGCCATTTGGCCTCTATTGACTTTCATTACCATGCGATTGCGTGTGACTCTAGACTTCTCGTTATTATTCCTTTTGGGATGACTCCCTCAAGGAAATAGAAATTTCCAGCATCAGTTTTCAGCAAGAAGAATACAGTTTAGAGAGAAAAAGAAAAAGGACAGTATAAAGATGATGATGATGATGATGATGATAACAACAACAATAATAATAACCTTTTGGCTATAAAAAAGGTTACAGGCCATAGCGAGTAGTATAAAAGGGCAAAAATCCACATAGGGAGGTTTATGGGCAAAACACAGGACTTTCACCCAGGAGACCGGGGATCGTGTCCCCCCAGTGTTGGGGGGGATGTTTCCTGAACTCAACCATCTGTTTCTTCTTGCAAAAACGCGCCAAGTGGCTCTGTATTTTCACGCCTGCTGTATACAGGGTAGACATACACGCAGATAGCTCAAAATGCGTACAGATAACACAACACTTGGCTTAAGAAAGTCATGATGTCATGTTGGATGGTGAAAGCTACCCCGTACCATGAAGGCACATGTAGGCTTTCTATCCTAATGGTGCACTGGGTTTATTACTCTCTGTGATTAATTGCAGTTAATTGCATCATGTGCAGTGTGGGTACAGATGTGGGTGTTTACAGGCATGGTTGCTCATGTAAAAGATGCTATCAAGATGCACTGTGGGAAGTGTAGGATTCATTCTTTTTGGCACTTGTCTCGTACCATGGACTGAAAGGATATTTCTGCCTTCGTGGCACAGAGCCCACAGATTCTGCCTCTTGTGACTCAACTTTATTGAAGTACAATAAATAAATCACAAAATTGCTGTCACGCTCTTTAATGAAAGTCTGACAGTTACTGAGAAACATTTTCATGGCCATGTTATAATGAAAAGTATACAAGGGCTGTGTGCCATTTTGTGAGTCTCCTGTGAAGTCCTAGCCTTTTTTAGCCCACGACCAGAGGCCACATATGGTTCCATCTTTGCTGTTAAATATCCCCAAATCACACCAAAGAAGTAGAACTTGAAAAGACACATTGCAATACATTGTAAGACGTTACAGTACATTTTGCTGTCTTTGTCTTTCCTCCTGTCTCATTTCCTGCTTTCTCCCTTGTCCTGAGAGAAACATATGTTTTATGGGGAATAATGGCTAGAAATGCTTGGGAAAAGTTCAGCATCAGTGGGAGAGATTAGCAGGCAAGGAGCATTGGCGGTCATCATCATTCAGCTCATGCCATGTGTAAACTGATTTGAAGCTTCTGTAATTGCGTTGTCCATTGTGTGTCATCTATTATCACAGACAGTTCTGGCCTCATCAAGTGTCTGGCAAAAGGCCTTTTGGAATACGGATCTGATTTCTGCTCAATCATATATCACAGAAACTTGCATACACAGCGTGTGTTTACTGTGTTGAATAGATGATTTAGTTACAATGGGACGGAGCACGTGTTGTTCAGGGATTCCTTGGCTCCTCAACTAACAACCTCCCAGAACCCCCCTCCGCCTGGAAGAACAGGACATGTTGTCCATGGTCCAGGTGTGCGCACACACACACACACACACACACACACATATATATGTAGCTATAATCCCCCCCCCGTCTGTATGTAAGTGAGCCTGTACGTGCACAAGCAGATGGATGAGATTCATCATAGTTTGTTGTGTGAAGTTGGGTGTGCACCGTGTTTGATAAATACAGATGTCCCTCCACACACATTCAGAACTCTGTGTGCATGCTTGGACATTCATCCAGTCAGCAGCAGCACTGTGTTTTGAGCATTGTGTGTTTCTTTTTAGTGGGTCTCCTGGGGACTGTTGCTATTTGCTTCTTTATCATTACATATGTGGATTTACACATGAAGCATTTTGTAGAGAAGGATGGATGTGCAGATTTGCGTGATGCTGGGCAAAGACAGAGCAGGAGGTGTTGGCTTTATGAATCTCTGCAGCTATGATCTCAGGACAAATTCATCTCTGTGTGTCTGTCTCTTTCTATATTTAGACTTTAAAAGAGAGAAGGGACAGTAATGCCCAGTGAGAGAGCGTTCATCTCGGTGGCTGTTCGGCCATGCAGTTCACTGGGTAAACGTGACAAAGTGATTCGTCTTCATTTCTGTACAAATCAAATCATATAATGCATCACCCATTCTCCTCAACTGATATTTGCGTATGTGAGACTGGACTATAAAGCAGCACTGCACACCAACCCCCCTCTGCTGTGATACCCCCCCTCCCCACTGTATCCTGTGGGGACTGTTGGATCAGGTAGTGGAGAGATTTACTTGTTATTAACAAATGGCTTTGTTTTTTCCTGAGAGGATTTGGGAATCAATTAGTTTAGATTAACTTTCTAATGCTTTGATTACATGACAGAGCACCGAGCACGCTGCCACTTTCTCTCCAGGAAGACGTAGCAGACGGCTAACAGATGTGTGTTCTCTAAGCATCCTTACAGCAACCATATTAAGATGTCTGATTCTGTACCGACATGATGTATATTTCTTAGTATTTGAAACAAATGTGTTCATCACAATATGGGGTATTACTGCCTTGTATGCAGCCAGTTTGAGTTTGTAGCGAAGAGCTTGAAAGAGGAAGCAGTCTGTACAAGGCTGAGATGGTCTGAGAGGTCGGAACATAGTAAAACAGCACAACAAGTAAAGTGCGAGGACTGAAAGCAACAGATGAGTGACAAAGTGCTGCTGCTCTACGGTTTCTCCCCATGGATTCTCATGTTTCTTTGCATCTGCTTTGCGGAAAAAAACCATTTGCCACAAACCTGTATGGACTTTTATGCATTGACCCATGTATTTCTTTTTCCCTTTGAGCACATTTTCTTGCCCTACACGTTTCCCTGTAGCTATCAGAAGTATTTTAACTGATCACCCGGCTCTCCAGTGCTCTTTGAACAGGAGATTTTGTGGTCAGCCCATTACACAATAGCACTTTCTTGATGAAACGCAATACAAAGTACAGAAATAATGAGCTTTTAAGTTAGTTATCAGCCTACTTGAATACGCATCTCGATGCAACATTTTAAAAGAATATACATATACATCAGAGTTTGTTAGATTTTGACATATACAATATGTATATGCGAGGGCACTATTATGCTAGCATCAAAATCACTATTTTTAAAACTAAGAAAGTTCAACACAACATGAAACTTTGGAAAGCTCCTAAAGCTTAGTTCCATATGAATGCACGGATAATTAGTTGTTTTAGTGACAATATTGACCTTGTAGATGAAAAAGGAATGACATTTCTTCCTATGGAGTCCGTTCATTCGCATTCGGAGAGCGACACTCTGACTGCTGCTCTGACTGGAAAATGGCAGCTAGCATAAACACCAACGGCTAACGTGAGTTCCTTTTAGTAAACTCTGTGAACACAAACACTGTTCTCAGTGCTGAGTTCATGTGTAGAGCCCCTGGTGATAGGTACCCCTCTCTCATTCAAAAGACCATTTGACCCAAAACGACAATACGGTCCATCTTAAAAGTGGTGATTCTGTCCTAATTATGCTTACTTACAAAGGTTTGACTTGGGTACATTCACAAAAAGACCCTAGGTTGCATTTTGGTGAGAGCTCTTTAAGCCTTTAAACATGGTTGTGAAAGTCACCTTCTCTCACAGAGATCTTCAGTCCCTCCAGGATTTCGTGATGTCGTGATCGTGGCAATTCACGCAAATTCAACCAATCACCCCGACTTTGGTGCGACTCGCAATTTTGACCAATCACCGCAACGTTTTAGCCAATTTGACCAATTTCCCGTGACTTCAACCGATCCCAGCAGTCCCACCTGCCAGACTCTGTATCAGCATGTGACTCTGAGAGCCAATGACCAAGCAGGAGTGAGAACGGGTTGACGTCACATGTACGTGGCCATGTTCATTTCCTCGTGTAACGAGACGCGTGTGACTCGAACATCTCACATTTACCAACAACACATACAGCGAAAGACCGAAGACATGTCAGACCGTCCTGCCAACCTGTATACATGTTAATCAATGTCTTATCAATGTACGCCGGAAGGAGTTTTCACTCTGAAGCAGCTGCTGTTTCAATCCTGTCGGATCTCTGCAGTGGGGGGGGGCTGCTGAGTTCCCTCCACAACTGAAGCACACACACACACACACACAAACACACACGGTGGATGCAGGATAAACGGGAGATGAGACGTACAGGATGACCTAAATTGGGGACATCTCTGCTCGTTATTGTAAGTCAATGATAAGTTAAAGTCCAATAAGTCCTTTATCAAACCGTATGAATGTGTCTCAGACCAGGATAGGGCACTAACAATGGAAAGATCAACACACACACACACACACACACACACACACACACACACACACACACACACACACACACACACACACACACACACACAGGATAGAAAATTAACTAACAATGGAAAGATCAACACACAGACACAGCCCAGGATAAGAATCTAACTAACAATGGAAAGAGCAACACACACACACACACACACACTTATGTGTGTATGTATATATTTGTGTGTGTGTGTGTGTGTGTGTGTGTGTGTGTGTGTATATATTTCCTTTCCTTTCCTTTCTGGGTAAAATCACAGTCCCCTTGGCAGTTGTGAGTACTTGTGACGTTTATGAGCTTCAAAATTTTAATTTTTTATTTAATTTTAGCACCATGGGCAGGTCAAACATTTCACTTATCCTGTCAAACATCTCAACATCCACAGTACTAGATAATACTAGATGATTGATGCAACACATCAGAAGATTTGGGACATTCGTGGTTCTTCAGATTAGCTGAAATTAAAATGCAGAAATCCCCACCAAATAAAAGCAGTATATTGTGTTGGTTCCGTGACGTGACCTAGTGACTGCAGTGTATATAGAGGACACAGAGCCTTCCATCTCCACTTCCTCCCATGCCTGCCGCATTTATTCTCATTCAAGAACATGGGCCTGCAGGAAGCGCCTTCGCATCGGAGGGTCGCAAGCATGAATATCTTATGAAGTGTGACATGCCAGATAAGCCTGGGCTGCTTGAAGCATGCTACTTTGAAGTTTTCTCCTCTGCCGCTTTGCCTTTTAATAAGAGCTGTTTATTCACAGGCGATCAAATCAAATCTTGTGTGCTGCACTTTACTCGCAAGCAGAAATCAGAAAGCCATATATTTCGGCTGGTATCTTTTGATAATAAACACCTATTTTCATGTCATATCATGGTCCTATTGTGGCTGTTGCTTGATTCTGTGTAAAGAAATCTGTGTTAATTTGCGGAGACATAAGAGAGGGATTGATATGCATTTCAAAGTGATGTGTGCGCTTTTAGCTAAGGTATTTTTAGCAAGCCCAGCTCTGTGATGTATTGACTGTATCTGGGTCGCACTGCCGCCTTTGGCATAATGGTGTAATAAAAACACAATGTAAGCATTTCTCATATCTCAACCACAACATGTCTATTTATAGATTCTCTGTCAGTCAGAGTGATGCCTTCTTGTCACACAGGGAAACTGAGTGCTTGGAGGCAGTTTTCAATCAACCGTAAACAAAAAAATGTCTCTTCTGTACAATATATGCTAACAACCCTGTGAATGAGCCAGTTAATATATGGCAATTCATCCAATATAAAAAAGGTTTTCAATTAAACGCCATTAAAATCCATCCTGATACACCTGTGATGTATTGAATATGCAGAAAGTTGTGAACAAAATAAAGACATCTGCAGCATACATTGATGCAGAAAAGGCACAAATGTGGCATAACAATTCAGCAGAAAGCAGGGAATAAAGTGTGGGACGGACAACATTTTCTGGGAGAGGATCCTGACCCCAGTTATAATGTGTCCCCCAATTTTGAAACGAAACCTTGCCCTTGCTAATAAGGAGTAGATACCAGTGGATATCTATCTATCTAGCTATCTAGCTATCTATCTAGCTAGCTATCTATCTATCTAATCCTTTGTGTATTTGTAGGATTATATGTCTAAATTTAAATATATTTAAATCATAATAGAAGTACACTTTCTGAAGTCCAAGCTTTGTCTTGCTTTCTAGAGAATCTTTGTGTTTGGTGAGAAAAGTCACACAGTAGATTAAGCAGTAAAACTGAGGTGTTGGATGGTTGTGATTAAGTTGTTGAGTTCATGTCCGAGCTCAGAGCATCAGGATAGACAACAATGTTGTTTGTGTGTAAGCAGAAGCCCTCAGTACAGAAGCCCCAATACACTTTACTCTCAACCCTGAGCCAGGAGCTTTATTAGGTTGCTAGAATGAAGGCATGCCACAAATGACGAGAACCATAAGCGTTTTTTCTAGCAAATCCTAAAATACGTTGTTTCTTATTTCTTCAGAATCTCTATCCACCCTTAAATGTGGATCACATATCTTCTACTGTTGAGGAGAGTGACTGTCTGAATGTAGCGACTATTATTAGATCATTTTAGTATATATAGCTTTGGTTTTGTTCATCCATCCTGTCAGAAATAATATCAGTGTACTGTCCCAAGTTAATAGCTCATATCTGGGGACATAGTGACATCACTAAAAGCAAAGTGCAGTCAGATGATCCAAACTTATTTGGAAGAGCAAATGAAGGTGAACAGTGCAGTTATGACCCAAACTATTACCTTAGTGATTTCAACATTATAGAAACCAACTACATGAGTTACCCTTCCATCTTCTCTACCTTATCAAGAGAGCGAGCTCTGTCCTGGACTGTCCTCTGGACCCCATAGAGAAAGTAGGGAGAGAAGGATGTTAGCCAAGCTGACATCCATCATGGACAACACCTCCCACCCCTACATGACACTGTGGGGTCCCTGAGCAGCTCCTTCAGCAGCAGACTGATACACCCACGGTGTAAGAAGGAGAGGTACCGCAGGTCCTTCATCCCGGCCGCTGTCAGACTCTACAACACCTGCACTACCTGATAATGTTGTAGTTTCTGTTCCTTTTTAGCACCCATCTACACCACACACTTTCTGTTTATATTTATTATCGGTATTTATATTATTTTATTACAAGTACTTACTTTTCAATATTTATAGTCACAGGTTAATATAATTTATATTGTGCTACCGACTCTTGCTTTATTACTCCAATTACACATTCAATTTAATTTTAATGTCACTTACACTGCAATATTACACTGTTTTTCTTGTATCATGGACGCACTTTAAAATATACTTTAAAATACCTTTATTTGACGCCATTCTGCTTACTTTCTGTCTACCTTATAATTATTGTTTATTGTTTTGCCTGTATTTCTTGTGTGTTTACTTGTTTGTGTGTTTTTGCTGTATAGAAGATAATGCTGATGCTGTAATAAGGAAATTTCCCGTTGTGGGATAAATAAAGTATAATCTAATCTAATCTAATCTTATTCTCTCCTGTGGCCTTGTCATGTTCAGCAGCAAGGAGGTGTTTTTAAGTAGTTAAAAAGTGATTTGCCAGCAAAGATAAGTGGCATGCTAACACTCTGATAGGCTGATACCATGGTTTCTTGCTGTGAGATGACACCATTGACGTTACATGGCTACCATGGTAATATTTCTTATGGTTAATGCTTAAAAATGACACTTTTATCGCACCCACATGATACAGGAATAATACAAATTTATTTAAAAGTTCCATATTGTAAAAAGTGAGTCTCCATGTCTTATTTGATTATAAAGCAGATTGAGGTGCTTAAATACTGTGAAAGGAAAAAACGCTCAATCCACAGAGAAATGCACACAGCCTCATATTCAGAAACAGTGTAATGTAATGTGTATGTATGTAAATATGTATATACACACACACATCTATCTATCTATCTATCTATCTATCTATCTATCTATCTAGATATCTATCTATCTAGATATCTATCTATCTAGATATAGATATAGATATATAGAACCAGTGTCGAACTGCAACCAGTTCAGAAGCTGAAAGTATCTCGAGTGGAAGTTCTCTCCTTATTAGAAATTCTCTGGTGATGATGCAGAAGACCCAGAAATGCTGACCAATCGGAGCAGAGTGGGCATTTTAAGGAGGGGGGCTTAAAGAGACAGGCGTTAAAATGTGCGTTTCAGACAGGGTGAATTAAGCTGGTATAGTCAGACTAACTGTAGAAAACCCAAAATACAAGTATGATCCTGAAAATGTACATGATTTGGGACCTTTAAAAAGGAAAAGGTATCCCGAGCCCTTACTCTGCAGCAAATGAACTAATATGGATGTTGTTGTACTAGTGATCGAAATAGTGCTTTTTGTCTCGCATTAAGTCATTCTAGTCTAAAGGGTGTTTGAATGTGCTTTAATGTTCTCTACAGGTGTGTGTGTGTGTGTGTGTGTGTTTTGATGGTGCTGTTGTGCAGTGCAACACATGTATTCCCCAGACAACAGAGCTCATTAGTCACTCCTCAGGGAGGAACAGTCTCCTGCTCCTTTGGAGTTGAAGAAGACAAAGAACATATGCCTGTCACACTTCGCTCTGATCTCATATTTACTTTTAGCACCTCCCATTGGGCCGCCACATCAGAGCAATCTTCCATTTCCACTGCAATATCCATTTAAACGAGGCCATATGGACTTTGTCCTTGTTATTGCAGCTTTGCACACCTGCTCTTATTTATTCATGGATCTGTTTTTTTATGTAATACTATATGATACTTTTGCATGGGTGTATCTTTTTATGTTGTTTGAGAGCCCCTAACCTTCAGTCAATTTTCTATCAATATGTGATAAGAAAATAAAGGTCTCGGAATCTTGAATCTCGGCAGCTTCTTAATGAATCTTAAAAAAAATGTCACTAAACTGGAAGAATACAAATACCCGAGGTGAAGAAGAAGGTCAATTAGAAATGTCTAACTGGAGAGACAACCTCTGTCGGTAAGGGCAGATGCGGATATCGTGAGACAAATTCAAGGAACGGCAAGAAATTCTGTTGTTTATGACCAAATAGCGAACCGACTACGTGGCCGTGGTTTAACCCGCTTCATGTCCTGCCTCCTGCACACTCTACCCAGGCTCCACCCCTCGCCTTACCCAAACACAGTATTTCCAGAAAGTGAGAACACGTCTGACCCAAGACAGTCTCCTGTTGTGTGCAACATGTATGAGAGGGCCTTATTCTCCTTTTTACATGAGAAAACTGATTATAATTGGGGAGGGGTAGAAGAGGCTCTTCCTGAGCCTACCAGTGCTGGCTTGGTGGATCCTGTACCTTCTTCATGACCTGCGCAGGTAGAAAAGGCTGTTATCTGGGTGGTTTGCACCTTTAATTATTCTCTGAGCCTTTTTCTTGCAGGGATGATGATGATGGTGTTGGAGTCGAAAGTGGTTACACAGTTATGTGTGTACAGGGAATACAGCAAGGGACTCAAAACACAGCCGTGGGGTGCTTCGGTGTTAGGGATGTGGGTGGATAAGGTGTCCGGCCACTCTCACCACCTGGGATCTATTTGTCAGGAAGTCAGGGCACATGCACAGTGAGGTGTTAAACTTTTAATAGTCCCGAAGCTTTGTGACGAGGCTGGCGGAAGATATGGTGTTAAACGCTGAACTGGAGTCAATACACAGCGATCTCACAGCTTTATTTCTATTCCAGATGAGATAGGCAGGTGAGGAGGATGTTTTATGGCATCTTCCGTTGATCAGTTGGGATGGTAGACAAGCTGTCACGGGTCCATTGTGCTGGGTAATGGGGAGCAGATGTAGTCCTTGACCAGACGTTAAACATACTTCATCACTACTGTCACCTGTCCTAGCTCTTTGACCTTGCCACATGCTTTTGTGATGACCTTCTTGGATTTGTAGTTTCCCTTTCTTCCTGTAGTCCCTTTATGCCTTCTTACTCACATTAAAGGTTGCTGCTTTATAAAAGTCCATGTTTTCAGACTGCAGTCATAATTTATAGGCTGCAGTGTGTGTGTGTTTCTGTTTTCGGCATGATTTAACTTTATTTTTAGGGCAGTTGCTTCTAGGGCTAGGCAATATGGAAAAAATCAAATACCACGATATTTTTACCAAATAACGATACATAGCGATATTGTAGTCTTGACTATCGGTGCTTTCACAAAATATTTACACAATGAGATGTTTGATAAATAATTATCAGTAATGTGGACATAATGACTTGGTGGGTAGAGGAAAATAAAACCACAGTCTGGTAAGAAAATGACATAACGTTACTGTGATGCAGCCTTTAAAACCAGCAAAAGACAACAGTTATGTCATATCACGATATTACAATCTCCAAAATCTCAGATGATATCTAGTCTCGTATCACAATATCGATATAATATTGATTATTGCCAAGCTCTAGTTGCTGCAGTTGTTTTCCAAGCGTAATCCACCATACTGTGACTGTGACGTCAACAGGGGTGACCTGGACGGGTCCTGGAACGTGCTCCAGACCATCTTCATGCCTTTGGTCTGGCACCCAAACGTTGCCTATTATTAAACTTTATATATGTAAGTTAGACAGTATGCGTGAGTTTTCTTTGCAATAAATCAGATAAATAGCACCTGTCTTATTTAAAACAACCAAACAAACACAACAAGGTAAAAACACAACAGCCAGAATATAGAGTCTCTAATTCCCTCTGCTGCTCTCTCCTTGGTTGTCAATAATGCCAATTGGAAGTCCAATATGGGAGTCCAATGCAATAAGAGGTAGAGACACATGAAACATCAGGCTGTCACAGACAATAGGTCTCTTTGTTAGACTTACCCTTAAAGTAACATATTTCCTTGTTTGCGTTTGTCTAGTAGAATTCTGAGACTGTATCGAATGCTGAATGTGTACCGTGACGTGCCTCAGCAGTACAGCAGTGACTGGGCACTCCTCATAGGCTGAGCGGAAAGTGACAGATGGACAGATAGGTCTGCAGAGGACTCCACTGTGCTCACACACTCACCACTGATTGCATGAACTGCTCTCTGATTGGCTTTCTGCATGATTGATCCTGTGTGTGGGTGTCTTTGTAACAAATAGCACACAAATGGCATGTGTAAACATTTGTGCATCTGTGTGTGCAAAACATATGATTGGGGCTATTAACCTGTAATGTAAATATCTGTAGGTTTAATAATATCATTCATTATGCATGTGGATTCCGCAAGATGTTTTTTATGGAAATATGCATCCATAGAAATGCCAAATTTGCTATAAATGTCCTGGAAACAATAAGCTGTCCTGGAACTGTGTACAAAGTGCAGCATGAGTACCGTCAGGCTGATGCATGAAGTGTTGCAGGTGTCACAGCCTGCAAATGGCTTTAGACCAACATCCCTAAGATGTTTGCAGCTGAATTCAAATCTCTATTATATAACAATAACAGTGACATCTTCACAAACATGACAATATTCTGATAGATCCTAAAAGTAGAAAACTTCAGTCAATATTACAATACAACGATTACAACAAAAATCAATTTGTCTTGGCTTCCTGTGCCTGCTTGACATTCATGACATTTCAGCTTGCGCCTTGATCAGGTCAAAATTTGAATTTGTCCCATATTTTGGTCAATAACTAAATACCTGAAAAACTAATGTAAATCTTTCATTGTTAGCGGAATTGGAAGTGAAACGCATACGTTTACTTTTTCAGTGGCAGATGTTCTGAAAATTCAGTTAAAGTTCCCATGGCATGAAAATGTCACTTTGAGGTTTTTTAACATTAAAAAACGGTGGCTAGAAATGGTGATAGGTGTAAACCTTTTAGGGGACCACTAAAGTCTATATAAAGAGACTTCAGATACAGTATTAGGGACCACTAAGGTCTATATAAAAGAGACTTCAGATACAGTATTAGGGGACCACTAAGGTCTATATAAAAGAGACTTCAGATACAGTATTAGGGGACCACTAAGGTCTATATAAAAGAGACTTCAGATACAGTATTAGGGACCACTAAGGTCTATATAAAGAGACTTCAGATACAGTATTAGGGGACCACTAAGGTCTATATAAAAGAGACTTCAGATACAGTATTAGGGACCACTAAGGTCTATATAAAGAGACTTCAGATACAGTATTAGGGGACCACTAAGGTCTATATAAAGAGACTTCAGATACAGTATTAGGGGACCACTAAGGTCTATATAAAAGAGACTTCAGATACAGTATTAGGGACCACTAAGGTCTATATAAAAGAGACTTCAGATACAGTATTAGGGGACCACTAAGGTCTATATAAAAGCCTCCAAATGTCCTAGCACCTTTAAACTTTACGCTACATTCGGATGGAAGCGTGGCTACTGTGAGCATGCTAGGATGTGTATGTTAGCATTTAGCTCAAAGAACAGCTGCTCAGTTAACACAATAATGATCTCAGCGAGCTATAAAGAAATGTATCGATTATCATATCATCTGTTTTCCACTTAATTCCCTGGTCATAATCATTGAATGCCCCCCAAACCGCATAACGAAACAGATGATTCCCTGAATGTTTAAATTCATTCTAGAAATGTTTCCTCATGAGGTATTGTAAGGTATTGTATTCATTTCCTGAACAACACGGCCTATACTCATATTATATTATATAAGTGTCAGTCTAATATGACTGGATTCATAATGTATGCATACTGTAATCAGTCACTTTCTAATGTTGTTATTATTATAGATAAAATGCATCATTAGACGTCTCTGTTCCGTTTGAGCATGAAGCCAGCAGTATATAGATGTGGCCTAGTTAGTATTAAAATGGGGGGGGGTGATGACAGAGTGACATAGTAATGGCTGCCATTACTCGGAGCTGTCAACGCGGACCCACCTGACACCACACCGCCTCGCAGCTCCATCTCTGTCTGTCTCCTCTGACTGCCTCCACTTATGGATTTCAGCGTGTCAGTGAAGCGCAGACATGCATCTCTGGCAAGGGCATAACTTTGGGAAATTCTGAGCATTTCAAACACTTTATTTTGTGCATTCTGGTGAATTTTTTGGCAACAATTGCTGCCTGTTATGCGTGAAGTTATGATGCAAATGTCTAAATTTATGTAAGGGATATTATTATAGTTTTTTGGGGGAGGGGTTGCACCCCTGTAAATCTCCTATGATGTCTTTTGCTGCAGAAAAAGACCGTATTCTGAAATAAGATGAGGCTTCAATGATCCATGTGGGGAAATGGTGTTTCTGCAGCAACGGCAGAAACATGGATAAAGAAGGAGAAAATATAAACAACAATAGAGCCAGCAGTTGGTATTGACCATAACACAACCTTTCCAAAATGAAGTGTAAATATACGACGAATTATGAAGGAGTGCAAACAGCAGGAGAACACAGTGAGACAAAAAAGGTTCCTTCTGAAAGTCAAAGAATGATCATAAAAATGCAGTGTAGTCTGTGATATTGGAAGAAGTTATTCTAGTGGCTAGCAGGGTGCATGGATAACAGCCCGGTTTGCTCTTCTCTGGAAACTCTGGCAAGGAATATTATACACAACAATTAAAATGAGTGGCATCGGAGGAAATGGTATTTAAAGATGTTTTGTAATTTACCAATGCACATGGAATCGACATGTTTGCATTGTGATACCACTTTCCATGCTCAAATTGAATGATTGATACAGTACAAGTGGATTTAAAATGATATTCTTGTTGTGACAATACTTTGGAGATGGCGGTCAAGTCTTTATTGTAAAAGTGGGAGGTGGTTAAAAGCTCTAAAAAAAGCCAGGAAGTGGACCTTGAGTCAGGCTACTAATCCCGAGGTCAAGAATAAACTTAAAGGTGCTGTAGGTAGGATTGTGAAGATCAGGGGCCTGTTGCGAAGGTAGAATAAAGATACCCAGGATAAGTGAAAAAACACAACTTGACTTAGTGTGATCCGCTCATCGCGGCTTAATCGGTTGCTGAGCCAGGATGAACAGGTGAAGCTATGTCCAGCCAGGTGTAGATAACCGGGAGGAACAGGTGGAGCTATGTCCAGCCAGGTGGAGATAACCTGGATGAACAGGTGGAGCTATGTCCAGCCAGGTGTAGATAACCAGGATGAACAGGTGGAGCTATGTCCAGCCAGGTGTAGATAACCAGGATGAACAGGTGGAGCTATGTCCAGCCAGGTGTAGATAGCCATGATGAACAGGTGAAGCTATGTCCAGCCAGGTGTAGATAACCGGGAGGAACAGGTGGAGCTATGTCCAGCCAGGTGTAGATAACCGGGAGGAACAGGTGGAGCTATGTCCAGCCAGGTGTAGATAACCAGGATGAACAGGTGGAGCTATGTCCAGCCAGGTGTAGATAACCAGGATGAACAGGTGGAGCTATGTCCAGCCAGGTGTAGATAACCGGGAGGAACAGGTGGAGCTATGTCCAGCCAGGTGTAGATAACCGGGAGGAACAGGTGGAGCTATGTCCAGCCAGGTGTAGATAACCAGGATGAACAGGTGGAGCTATGTCCAGCCAGGTGTAGATAGCCAGGATGAACAAGTGGAGCTATGTCCAGCCAGGTGTAGATAACCGGGATGAACAGGTGGAGCTATGTCCAGCCAGGTGTAGATAGCCGGGATGAACAGGTGGAGCTATGTCCAGCCAGGTGTAGATAACCGGGAGGAACAGGTGGAGCTATGTCCAGCCAGGTGTAGATAGCCAGGATGAACAGGTGAAGCTATGTCCAGCCAGGTGTAGATAACCGGGAGGAACAGGTGGAGCTATGTCCAGCCAGGTGTAGATAGCCAGGATGAACAGGTGAAGCTATGTCCAGCCAGGTGTAGATAACCTGGATGAACAGGTGAAGCCTTGTCCAGCCAGGTGTAGCTAACCTGGATGAACAGGTGGAGCTATGTCCAGCCAGGTGGAGATAGCTAGGATGAACAGGTGGAGCTATGTCCAGCCAGGTGTAGATAACCAGGATGAACAGGTGGAGCTATGTCCAGCCAGGTGGAGATAACCAGGATGAACAGGTGGAGCTATGTCCAGCCAGGTGTAGCTAACCTGGATGAACAGGTGGAGCAATGTCCAGCCAGGTGGAGATAACTATGATGAACAGGTGGAGCTATGTCCAGCCCAGTGTAGATAACCAGGATGAACAGGTGGAGCTATGTCCAGCCAGGTGTAGATAACCAGGATGAACAGGTGGAGCTATGTCCAGCCAGGTGTAGATAACCGGGAGGAACAGGTGGAGCTATGTCCAGCCAGGTGTAGATAACCAGGATGAACAGGTGAAGCTATGTCCAGCCAGGTGTAGATAACCGGGAGGAACAGGTGGAGCTATGTCCAGCCAGGTGTACATAACCAGGATGAACAGGTGGAGCTATGTCCAGCCAGGTGGAGATAACCAGGATGAACAGGTGAAGCTATGTCCAACCAGGTGTAGATAACCAGGATAAGTGCGTTCACGGCTTTCTTAAATAGACCACGGTATCATCACAGATTTCCTGATGCAGAGATGGAGAAGACGCATGCAGCAGATGTTTCACCCAATGAGCAGCAGCTTCTAATGGAAGGTAACGATGAGGGGATGAATATGCAAAAAGGGAAATACGGCTTTTATCAAATGAAGAGAAAAAGCCCAACAGACTATAGCGGACCGAGTGAATGTGTAAGGATGTAAAAATATCTCCTTAGCCGACTAGTCACTCCACATTTTTACTAAGTTGTATGCTCCACTGTGTTTTTTAACTCTTTAAATATGCTAGTTTCATGTGTTGGTTTTATTGCTGTATCTGTTTTTATATGCTAAATGTGCTGGTTTTACCATGAAGTGTCTTTGAGAAGCCTACCATGTAAACACAATATAAATATAATGTATTATTATTTAGCCTACTTTGCCTTTAAAAGTGAGCCAAGGGAATAATGTTCCTGGGGAGATGGACCCTAAGGACTCTAGGCTTCATTTCAAACCCTTATTTACAACGCCAGAACATCTTATACAACCATACGCACAAATCTCTATAAGCTATGTCTAGTTCTTTGTACATTTAATGTTCATACAGAACAATCAGAAAGCCTGCAGAGATCTGAGGACCAGGTAACCATAGTCCTCAGATTGGACAGATAGTCTAGCTAGCTGTCTGGATTTACCCTGCAGAGATCTGAGGACCAGGTAACCATAGTCCTCAGATTGGACAGATAGTCTAGCTAGCTGTCTGGATTTACCCTGCAGAGATCTGAGGACCAGGTAACCATAGTCCTCAGATTGGACAGATAGTCTAGCTAGCTGTCTGGATTTACCCTGCAGAGATCTGAGGACCAGTTAACCACAGTCCTCAGATTGGACAGATAGTCCAGCTAGCTGTCTGGATTTACCCAGCAGAGATCTGAGGACCAGGTAACCATAGTCCTCAGAAATCCACCAGAGGTTAGAACGCCAACACAGAGACAGAGGACAGGGATGGACATCCGGTCAAAAAGAGGGACATCTGGCGGAATTGCTAGTGGCAACACAGCAATCCCGTAGGTGGGACATCATGGATATCGACTAGCTCCAAACAGATATGGCATCCCTGATGTCTCAACATAAGCAGCCCTGTTCTTCCAGACGGCAACAGAGACAATGAGTGTCAGCTGTTTGTATGAACAAAACTGTCTTTTAATGTGACAGTAATTTGTATTACACAGCTGAAGTAAGAGGCCGTGTTTTTTCTGGAAATTTTGGCAGTTAGGTGAACCGTGAGTTTTTTGGATAGGTGGTCCTTGGTCTGGAAAAGTTTGAGAAATACTATCCTACATAAGTCCCACAAGGGAAAATCTAACCTTATTCTATTTTTTTTGTTATCCAGCAGCATATCTTTTGGTGTGAGAACCAAAACTCACACTAAATACAACGTTTTGCCTTTTCTCCTAAGATTGAAAAATGTGTCTCACAGCAGTCATCTTACTCCTTTTAAGCTTTTAACTTAACTTTTGTTTTTAATGCCAATTATACAACACAAGATACTTATGGTTATAATAGAGAGAGACTGATTGATTTTTGGCCCGGGCTGTTTTCGGCAGTTTATCTGTAACTGCGTTTTATTTGCCTTTCATAATTGGTCTACTTTAGCTCAGCTACAGCTCTTTGTCTGTCCCTCTGCTTCGGTTTACTCGGTCCTCTGCTTTCGGTGACATAATCAACCCCCCCCCCCAGCCCTATCTGACTCTCTGTTACTGGGGTTGTGTTTATACCATCATTGCTGCATTCAAACTGAGTTTTGTGTTGGAGTTTGTAACATTCCAAAATTGTAATTTTGACAGGAAGTCTTTAATTTTCACTGTATATGCATATCACTTCCAAATATTAACTTAGTATTATTAAAATTATAAGTTTCATTAACTACTAATAATTGGTATCGGCTTTGCAAAACGAGTATAGGTCAAACCCTACTTATGAGTATGAGCCATTTTGACTTAGGTAAAGTATCTATATAACACGGTATAACAATGTGTGTATGTATGTATGTATGTATGTATGTGTATGTGTATATATATATATATATATATATATATATATATATATATATATATATATATATATATATCCACTTCACATCACTGCCTACAAGCTTGCAACCTGTTATAGATGCACAGAGATCTCTGCTTTTTACTTCAATCAAATCCAAGGCTGTGACATCATGCAGCTTCTGCTCATTCACTTTTATGTATTGACTCATTTCTCTGATGAAATATGGTCTGAATTTAGAGCTTCACCCTCTGCCAGTGGTCCAGACACATGTTACGTCTATAGCTCTCTTCCCCTCCCACTCCCTCCATCTTTATCTCTCTTTGACACCCTTTCATCCTCTCTTTCTGCTTTTCTCATTTCTGTTCCTGAATTAGTTAAATATGGCGATGCATGTCTTGGTGTACACACACACACACACACACACACACACACACACACATAGAGGAGGGTCACAAAAGCCTCCTCAAGCCCTCACACACCCGCTGGCCCTCCCTCCCTCCCTCCCTCTCTCTCTCTCTCTCCCTCTCTCCCTCACTCACTTGCTCTCTTACACACGGAGAGAGAGTGTGTAATATTAGTCGCTGCAGCAGCGAGCAGAGTAAGCCAGGGCGAGTGAGCGAGCGAGCCTCCACCAGAGTCAGCGAGCAGCTGATCGTGCGCAGCCGAGCCGTCATGAGCCGGGCAGCGGGAGTCGGTGCCGCCGGGGAGGCTGGGTAGGAGCGAGAGAGGGAGAGGAGAGAGAGAAAAGGCTTTGTTCTAATTAAATGTCTCTCGCTCTCTGTCTGCATCATGCTGTACTTCCAGCTGGTGATCATGGCCGGGACCGTCATGCTGGCCTACTACTTTGAGTACACCGACACCTTCAGCGTGCACGTCCAGGGCTTCTTCTGCTACGACACCACGTACACCAAGCCCTACCTGGGGCCAGAGGACAGCAGCGCCGTCCCGCCCGTCTTGCTGTACGCCCTAGTGGCTGGGCTGCCCACGCTGCTGGTGAGTGCCCACTCCATCTGCAAAAACTTCAGCCGTCAGACCTGTAGGCTCACCGATGAGCATTCATTCATTTCTACACATTGTTTTCAAATTAATTCTGGAACATTATCACGTAATGTTTGATTACTCTAGCACTGAATTATAAGTTGATTACTACAATGAGTGACAAAGCCTACAATTTGAATAATTGATTGATTATTTAGGTCATTTGTGATGCCATTCTCCCGTTGTAGCCTCTCCAATGGCAGCGTCTGCTACTTGTCAATGTTAACTCTACCTTTTGGGGCTTTTGGACTGTTGCATAAAATAAGACCTTTATGGATTTTGCTGTGGGTTCAAGGATCTTGTGATGACACTAACAATGTCATTGTATTGAACGAGTAATACATTTATCAAGCTATAAAACATTTGTTAGTTACAGCCCTAGATTATTGTATTGATTGAAACACACACACACACACACACACACACACACACACAAACCCAGGTATTGTCCTGATTCAGCCTCCATGTGGATAACTTGTGACTTGATCTTTGCCCCATGATATAATGTCCAAAATCATTGAGAGACCGAGTTAACAGGATGGGATCTGAAACCTGTTCAGCTGCTGTCTCTGAGGGAATATGGATGAATATTGAGGAATTGCTGTCATGGTGGTTTTTAAAAGTTGTAGTTATTAGATTTTTCTGGCCACTGGGGGGCAGCGTAACAAGCTGTGAATACTACATTAACATAAGTTGATGTGGTGAATGTTTGAGCCTATGTATACACCCAGCAGGCACACAGCAACGTGATGATTCATTAGGAGTCCACCTGATGAATTTGAGTCCAACATTCTCCGTCTTTTAGCTGTTTCTGCTCTCCACCAACTCTACTTCTGTCTCTTTAGCTGCTAAACGCTCCACCGTGTTCCCCAGCTTGTCTGTACCGGTATCTGTCTGCTGAGCAGGGACACTTGTCTGGCTTTATCAGAGCTGCTGCTGCTGGAAACGATGTTGATGAGAGCGTTTGCGGCCCAGGAAGCCAAAGCTAAAAGAGGCTCATCAGAATCAGCAACATCTTTTACTGTATACACAGTAGTTTGAGGCATTTTTAATATACAAACATAGATTAGTTACTTTGAGACACAGCTTCCTTGTAGATTACAGCTCACCCTGAGCCTGAGCTTAAATCCAGGATGTGATTTGGACCCTGATTTGTGCTGCATTCCTGCTACGGCCCATACCACACCGGGATTGCTCTGAAGCAGAGCATCTTGCTGCCCGACTCTGAGATTATATTGTCTCAAAGTACTTTACAGACGAGTCAGGTGTTTATTAAGGTAGTATCTACCTTCCACTCCAAGCTCTCCTACAGTTAAACTCCATCCCTTCTCTTTTCTGCCATTGTCCTGATGAAAAAGGATCTCTGACGTCTATTATGAAACAGTACTTGTGTTATATTGGGGGGTAAAGAACCCAACAGGACATCACACAAATGGGCCATTTCATTGACACTCCCCCCGCCGCACAACCCTGCGGCAAATTGCCGGATCACTTTTTGTTGGTCTGAATGCACCGTAAAAACGACATTACATCTAAATAGCGTAGCGACAGACCGGCCGTGTCATAGCTCAGATAGAGAGCTGAAACATGAAACCTACCTGTGTATCAGGGTGATCTCTTCAGAGTGGAGCAGGCCGACATCACTTGGTCTTGAATACTCCCTGATGGGATTATTTTTCTTCCTGCATACACTCCTGTTATTTTCACCTGATCTTTGTTCATATTATAATCACCAGGATTAGCTTTAACATGGACAATAGGGACATCTTTACCTTGCCATTCTAACTCCCTGGCCCCTGGATGAAAGATGCTTTTGTTATCTTTCACTCTTTCATTAGCTCCGCCAATTACCTGCTGATTGTGGAATGAACTCATAAATATGCAGCCAACAGGGTGCAGCGCAATGTTAAATGCTGTGATTACCTCTGCAGTAGCTGACAGTGCAGTGTTTACACACACTGACACACACACACACACACACGCTTTCTGAAAGAAACATTTCCGCACATGCACACACATCTTTCTGCAATAACCGTATACATGCATACAGACTTGCACAGTCTCACACACACACACAGAAACACACACACACACACACACACACTGAACACAGCGCATCCTGGCACAGCACACGGTCTCAAAGCTGCAATATTATATTCAACCAGATTTAGCAGCTTACGTTTCTTTCTATCTCCTCTGCTGCTCTGGGAGTTTCTCTTTGATGGCACGCTTCATTACACTGTATACTCCTTTTTGATGTAATTAAGTCGGGATGTTTGCATGCAGACTGACAGGGTCTTCAGTGTGTAATGTGGATGAGATAAGATAAGATGTACTCTATGGATCCCACATTGGGGAAATTCCCTTCTTTCAGCAGCTCAAAAACGCAAACAGAATAAGAAAAAATACACATAAAGAAAAATGGAGTGGAAAACAATATCTAGAAAGTATGATGAGAAATAGATGTTGATATGGCCCAAGCATAGGAGAGTTCCATGGTACAGAACAGACAGCATGTTAAATTGTGTTTCCCTGCTGAAATCGAGAGAAGGTCAGAGGAAAAAACAGAAAGTATCTCGTTATAACGCTGCGTCCAATTGGGCCTGTGGACAACGTCTGCTATTCTGGCTCATGTGTACAGCAGGGGAAAGCACTACCTTTGTTGGAAAAGTGGAATATAAATCAGGATGTGGTAATTATGAAACAGTTGAGCCAATCACAGTGAAGCTTAACAAATCCACTCCCAGCACCACAGGTCTGCAGCCGCAGGCAGATGGTGTTTGTTTTCAAGATGAAATAAATAGATAATGGGAACATGATGTTGATGAAGCAGTTTACATTATATGACATGAGTTCATCAAACAAGAATAAAACATGAAATGCAACTTTCCTTTGACTATGACACGAACTGGTGAGCAAAAGGGGCATAAATAATGTGTGTGTGTGTGTGTGTGTGTGTGTGTGTGTGTGTGTGTGTGTGTGTGTGTGTGTGTGTGTGTATATATATATATATATATATATATATATATATATATATATATATATATATATATATATACACTTTCAGCCATCTCATGTTTCTTCTTTATATCATTTAAAACAATTTGTTATATCTTATTGTTATCATTTCAATTTACCCACTTGTCCTTAACAATAAACAAGCCTTTCTTTAATCTTTACTTCTTTAAACTTTTTTCTTTTTTTGTTATTTAAGATAAAATACTGAATACCTTGCAGTACTATTCCAGTTGCAATTTTGGTAAGAGGACGCACCTGCGGTTTTGCACAGTTCATAGGAAAAAAAGAAGTATTTTTCAGTCATTTCAGGCTGTTGAAGAAACCGTTAACTTAAAAACGTGAAAGGAATGGAACGGTGAGTTGGGTGTACGGTTGCATCCCCAGGAAGATTACTGCTGATGGCCATAGGTGGCGCCACAACGATTGAAACAGGGATTTTTGAGATTGTCACTTTGATTGAAATGGTTGATTAACATTTTAAACATTATTATTGCTTCAATTATTGCTCTGAGTTTCTCCTCTCTTAACATAAACACTGTTTTCATTCACTGACTACGAGCACTTCTTCTCTGCTGTCTGTTCACAGTGCTGTTCAGTCCCTGTCAATAAAACTCAGCACTTTGTGCAGATTAAAGCCTGGAAAATTAAAAGTGTACCAGGAGCAGGAAGAATCTTACCCTTGGAGCTCCTGGCAGGTGTTTAATGTGACACCTCTGCACAGGAAGTGTTGAGTTAGAAGGCCAACCACAGGGAAAGAGAGTGGCAACATTAAAAATAAGCACCTGTTAAGGTAAATAAGGGCTCAGGCCACTATTACAATAGTTAGTAAATTAGTAAATAAGGGCTCGGGCCACTATTACAATAGTTAGTAAATTAGTAAATAAGGGCTCGGGCCACTATTACAATAGTTAGTAAATTAGTAAATAAGCAAACTTATCCATATGCATTTGCAGATTTTGTACAATTCATTCCAACTTTATTCTCAACGTGTCTTACAATTTCCCCCCCAGTGTCATTACAAGCCTTTTTTTGACAGATTCCCAGATGTTCCCCTTGGATCAGAATAGCCCCGAGGAGTCTGAGTATTTGCTTTCAGAATCCCCAAGTAAAGTGATACACATGATTGGCAGCTAGAAGAATCATGGGATTATCTGTGGAACGGGTGGCATTCCCAGCTGAGGTCGGGCTGCTTTTGAGGCAGACATGACAAGACACATGGTGTAGGTTGGGTAGGAAACCCAGTAGACCTGTGAGAAATTACTCAGTTTTCCCAGTACAGCCTGGTTGATTACGTGTCTGTGGTTTGAAGCCAGGCCACTCACTTCACATGGAAGTGCTTCCAAGAAGGAAAAGAACATTTTGGTTACCAATGCAGTGTGTGATGTTACACACTCGGCTTTTAGACAGATTTTGTTCTGATGACTTATTCACACATAAATCATGTTCAGGGATGGTCAGGGTGGCTTTAGTGCTCCACACACACTCTTCCTCTTTCCTCTTAGTCTGCACAAGAAGGATTTTCTGCACATTGATGTAAAGAAACGTGTGTGTGCGTGTTTCTCTTCATCTAATGTACTTTACACTTGGCAGGTGTATTGCTGGGTACCCAATGGCATACAGTATCCATTTGGTGCAAGTTGTAAACGTGGCACATTCAATACACATACATATTACACTGTGGACCTAAGTCCAGCATGAACACAGCACAATAACTGTTGAAAACCCGAGCGCGCTGTGTTCAGTGCCGGGGCTTCAGGGCAGGACACCACCAAACTTTTAAGAAGAGATGAAGAAAGATCACAGATGTTACATTGTAGCTAAGGAAACATTTTGATCATCAGCGATGTACCTTTTGGAAATAACACCTTTGGTTCCTGGAAATAGCCTGGTCCCAAATAGCTGTTAGCAAGTGACTATCATTGCTAGTGGCTTTGACTATGTCATGGCAGGTGTATTGCTCAGGGCCCAAGGAAGCCCACTGTCGATGTCAATTTCAAAGGATGAGAAGTTGTGGAGAAAGCTGCGAGCAGCAACACTGGACGCCAAGCAATCAGCCTTTTCCCAACATGCATCATTCCCCTGGTGTTCTTATTAACTGCTTCAGCAGCTTTCAGGACAAACTGAGTAACAACCGAGAGACAAGCAAACATCCACAAATTCCTAATTACCCACAACATCCGAGATGGGAGAAGTGTAGAAGACAACAGGGCGTCGATATAGATCTTCAGCTCCACTCTGGGAAGACATAAAAAGCTAAGATTGAAGTGTGTTACAGCACATTGGCTCCCACTGTTCTCAGTAAACTTATTTTCTTTCTAAGAATAAAAGTGCCATGAAGATGGATGTGAGTTTGGCAGAAAGCCTCAGCCTGCAGCACCCGGCTACGGAGAGGGAAATCCATCTGAAAACTCCGAGACATGGTTAAAAACACAACTAATTACAGTATACACCGGGCACCCTTGTATTTGTTATTTTCTTTTTTGGTTATGTTTGCCAAAGCACGTACAGGTGATTGAAGGTAGTGGTCCTACGAGTCCTGTACAGATTTCTGTTTGCCTTCTCCACAGCGGAAAAAAAACACTTGCAACGTCTTAATCTGTGGGGTTAAGATATGAATCCAAAATTAACGAATCATCATCATCATGGGCTGCTTTCTGAAAAGTTTATTTAGATATTTACATTTGTATTGGCAGATTTTGGCACAGCTACTTCTACAGGTCAGTAGGAACTAAGCCAATTCTAAGGTGTCCAGGATCTGAGATTGGAAAAGGTCCAACAATCATTATAATGGACACCCATGGTTTATCTTTTAAATTTTCTTTATGAATTGTCGCAGTAAGCCTGTGAAATGCTTAAAACACAAAATGGCAGCACTTATAATATTACTGATCATTTTGACTTTGCAAAGTTTTTGCAAGTCACTCTTACCTCATTCATAGTTTTGCTTTCTGCTTGCGTTTTACTTAATTAGACAGCTAGCAGTCTCGCTAACATTATTTTTTTTCAGTTACCACCAGTAGCTAGCTAGCTTGGTAAAAAATGTCAAAATGAATCTAGCTACTATCTTTGTGCAGTGTGTGACCCTGCGAGATCCCCAGTCTTAACATGTTATAATATATAATATTATAACGTTATAACAGTCTATAACGTTAGATGTGAGATGATTGTCTTTAGATGCAAGATGGTGTCACACTTTAGTCTTTTTAAAGTCTGTTCAGAGTTGTCTAGTGTTGGTAGATCTGGGACAGAAGAGATGACCTCACGAAAAAACAAAAACCATTTAGTCCTTTAGAATAAAAAAGGCCGACATGAACCAACCAGACAGGACTAATCGTTGGAAGAGGCAGACTTGCTCCCTCCCCCAGTTACTGTGTTTTGGTGCGACTAAGTGTTTAAGGAAATGAGAGGCTACTGTAACAAGAAACAAGCAGTGTGAGATAAACTGTAAAGCAGAGTGAATGCAAGACTGACTCACTGCAATGAAATGCACTGGACATACACAGGGAGTGGAACTTAACAAATCTCTGAGTGTATCTGAGTGGATTTGTTCCAAATATCAGCTAATAGATCGACGGTGTGCTCCTCAATGCTAAATTGGATTGGGACAATGCTCTGCGTCATGAGTTTGCTGAATTGATTTGGACGTGTTTATGAAAGAGTATTCCCTTAATAAACAGGCCACTCTCACAGCAGTTAATATCCCCTGGCCTGATCAAGATTACAGGCACTTGATTACAGGGAAGGTCTGAAATATCTTGTTTCATCTGCTGCCTGTGGAGTTAGGAACACACAGCTGTCTTTGTGAATGATAACATCCACAGTAAAAGGGAATTAGATCATGAGTTGATCACTCCTACTGTACAGGCCTTGTTTCAAATGTTATGTTGGTTGGTTATGTGTCAGAGTTGCATTATTGTCACATTGCCAGCTTTATCTCCACCGCGCTGTGGAGTTAGGTCTGCTGCACCGCTGATACATTTTGGGATAGGAGGAAAAAAAACAATCTGGGTGGTCTGCATTCCCTTAACCAATCCCAGTCGTCTTGGGCGCCACTAAGCTCCCGAAGCAGACACGGTGGCTCTGCATAATAGTTCTGGAAAGGAACTTGATTTGGTGGACCATGTTCACCCTACAAGCATCGCTGAGAAAGGGATGTAGCATCCTGATGTCGTGAAGCATCTATCTGTATGACTTTAACTTTTTTTAACCCTTTTCCCCTCAACGATTCCAACTCCAATCATTTTAGTATAACTCTTTCATACATTTGGATACCAAATTTAAAAAAATTGATTTCTTTTACAGAAAAAAATATTAATTTAAAAAATGTATGTAAAAAGGTTTCAATATGACAAATTCAATTTGGATTAATATTATCAGTTTCTACCAGACCTGTTTCTGGAGCTGTTTGTGTCAGATTACTGTCCCAGCAATCTACTCCAACCACAGTGGTCAAGCAGCCTGTATTTGATACAGTTTGATCTATACTCAAACGATATTGCAGTTTGAGTTATAAATTACAACAATAAAATAGAATTTTATAATTGTATAAAGGGCACCAGTTCCCATGAAAGGCATTGTCGTTTAGTAAAGTCTTTATATTCTACAATACTACAACATTTTAACATTTTATTTAAAACATGGCTACCAGACAACTAAACCTAAACTCAAGCTGATATGACATATTTGAAAAGGGATCATGCTAACATAATTCATATTGGGCATTCCCGCTATGAGCTCCCATCAGCCCAGAGGTGTAGCTCGTGGCCAAATCTCCCGAGCCTTCAATTTCAACCACCCTTTATTAAAATATGACCTCACTTATGCAAAATGCCCCATCTCTGATCACCACTGTAAATAGCAGTCCAGTTGACACATTTGCGGTCGGGGTTCTAAAATATTGCTTCATGGTGCTGTGTTGGACTGGAAACCTAGTTTACCCACAGTACTAATAAAGGAACCTGAACCTCAACCTTTAAAAAGTGATGAGAGAGAGAGTAGGAAGGAGAAGAGAGTAAGAGGGTACGCTCAGAGCCAAGAGACACGCCACTCTAACCTCTGCTTTATAATTATGCAGTAAAGGATTATCATCTTCATTTGTAATAGGCCAGTAAACCTCTTTAAAGAATCTGGCGTGGTTCTCAATCTGGCAGAGGAGATAGTGGAAAATACTAATTCACTTTTCCTCACATGACAGATTGAGTTGCTTTTGTCCAAGATAAGTTTTGAGGCAGTGGCTTTGGAAGCAGATAAGTATTGTATTTGCTTCTGTCCTTTACTCCCTTATCTTTGACTGATGTTCAGTAGCTTATTTTTTGGAGATAGCGACAAACGATGACAGACGTTAAAAAAGCAGTTTGCAGTGTTGATACAGGTTTAAGGAGTGTCTGCAGCTCTACAGCTCTACTACTCAGGCTGCAGGTACCTCCACCAATCAGAGGGTACAATTTCACTTAGATATAGAGATACTGGTTCAATACTGGTTACCATTGGATACGGCTCTTTTCTTGTCTAAGACGTGTTCCTAAGGTTCTCCGACTACAAGTCCCTCCACCTTTAGGCTACGGGAAAATACGTTTGAAAACTGTGATAGTGTCTGGGACCGCTCACGGTGAGGTGGAGACACATCTCTCAACTGCGTCAACTAGACCAGCACAGATTCTGTGCTGACATAAAGGTTTTAGTCAGATCAAAGAAAAGCATATTGTGGCACAATACTTTTTTTTTCTGCACTTGCCCTACATTGCACTCGATACAGCATTACCATCTATGCATTCTGGTTTGACTGAGCTATGACTCTGAAAAGGAGTTCACTACTGAGACCCTGACTTGTGATTTGGCATTTCAATAGACACGTTGTGTGTTTCCACCTTGACTTGATGACATCTCAGGTGGGTTTTTGTCAAGTTTGTGGCCATTTGGGGAACTGCATCTTAAGGCCCTTGGATGGCTTCATCCCTCAGCTGGGGGTAAGAATTTCAGCAGAGGGGAGATTTTGGGTTCTTGTACATTCCAGATGGTTATATACAACACATTCTCACTTCCATCTTGTAAAGTACGGATGCTTGGTCAGGTGCCTTTGTCGTTATTATTGACGCTAAAGGTCTCCTTCAGTGTCTTGGTCGGGACGATTGGCGTCCCTTTTGACGCAGTTATGTTAAGAAAAAGGTCGTGGTGGGCTAATGTTTCTGTGACATGCACGAATAATGTGAGGGTGAAAGAAGAAAGTGACTTTAGGAAAGTCCTGTGTTTGACCCATCCACCCCCCCGACCAACCTCTCTATGCGGAACTCCCCCCTTACTTACTACTCCCTACACCCTGTGTAGCTGCTTTAGACGCTGACAGCCACGTTTTATTTGACCAGTTCGGACTGAGAACGGGTTGGTGTATATATAAAAGTTAAATAAACACTGCCTTTCTTCTATTAAGAATATAATTTAACATATTTGTTGTTGCATGATCTACAAAATGATTTTTGGGTCTATGCACAGGACATTCCACATTATGGGTGCATGTCAGTTTGTACCAAAGTAGAATCTTACTGTCCAATATATCATAACCTTGAAGATGGCAATGGTAACGTTAGCCCCAGGAATATTCCATTACGTCACATACCATACATTGCAGAACGTCCTGTAGAGAATGTAAGATGTGTCCTAGTCTATATCCATGACATTACACTTCCGGGATTGTTCTCATTCTGCTGGATGTCACTCTTTTCGGATGTCTGTTTTTGGAAGTGCGTCTCCGTCCTCTGTCTCTGTGTTGGCGCTCTAACCTGCGGCTGATTTCTGAGGACTATTGTTACCTGGTCCTCAGATCTCTGCAGGGTAAATCCAGACAGCTAGCTAGACTATCTGTCCAATCTGAGGACTATGGTTACCTGGTCCTCAGATCTCTGCAGGGTAAATCCAGACAGCTAGCTAGACTATCTGTCCAATCTGAGGACTATGGTTACCTGGTCCTCAGATCTCTGCAGGGTAAATCCAGACAGCTAGCTAGACTATCTGTCCAATCTGAGGACTATGGTTACCTGGTCCTCAGATCTCTGCAGGGTAAATCCAGACAGCTAGCTAGACTATCTGTCCAATCTGAGGACTATGGTTACCTGGTCCTCAGATCTCTGCAGGGTAAATCCAGACAGCTAGCTAGACTATCTGTCCAATCTGAGGACTATGGTTACCTGGTCCTCAGATCTCTGCAGGGTAAATCCAGACAGCTAGCTAGACTATCTGTCCAATCGGAGTTTTCTGTTGACGACTAAAACTACTTCTGAACGTACACATGTTCCACCAAAACAACTTCCTTCCTGAGAGTCACCGTCGCTCCATCCGGAGCTTAGCCCCGCCCTAGACAATTGTGATTGGTTTAAAGAAATGCCAACAACCCAGAGATTTATTTTTTCCTATCCAGTAATGAATTGGTGGTGTAGCCAGACTTAACTTCACAGCGCTGTGGAGATAGAGCTGGCAATGCAAGACTACCTTGACACTGTCATCGAGAGAGAGAGAGAGAGAGAGAGAGAGAGAGAGAGAGAGAGAGAGAGAGAGAGAGAGAGAGAGAGAGAGAGAGAGAGAGAGAGAGAGAGAGAGAGAGAGAGAGAGATTAGGGACTGAACAAGCATTGCATTGTCACTGTGGCCCTGTCAGCTTGTGTTATAGCTGAGAAAGTGGGACAAATGGCCTGTGGCTTTCAGTGTTGCTCAGGCTTTTTGGAAATCAGACTACCCTTCAGCCATTTGTGGCCTTGGCTTCTCAGTGATATCACAGCCAATGAGTTATGGCTTTTATAGTGCATGACCAACACTAGTATATGCCCAGTAAAAATAGTATCATGGTAGGTTTACAATCAAAATAATTCCATATATTGTGAGACTATGTAACTTTTGTGGCATTGAAAGGATTAAGGATGAATATCCCCTCACTTTCCTGAGTCACTTGCGTTGAAGACATTGACATATACAGTATTATATGTTTTGCTATGGCAGTAGCAAGTAGCACAAGAACAATCATAAGGTGCTTTCAAACCTAACCCGTGTGGTGCGTTCAAAAGCACTCTGTGCATTGTCCCTTTCGGTTACTTTGCTGTGTGAAAGCAACTGTGGAACTGTGAAATCCATCTGATGATCATGAACAAAGCATTCTTCCAAGTGCTCTGTATGAATTATACATACAGTATATTTATGCAAGATAATTTGGTAACCATGACGACACACATGCTCATTACCACGGGAGAGTCTGGAATTTTTCTTTTTACATTTGGAAGACAAAAGCAGGCAAAAAAATAAGAGATGTGTTGAGCTTGTTTCCTAATTAAAAAAATAAGTAAAACCATAGCAACGCTACAGTAAGTTTGGCCTATTCTAACAGCGGAAGATGTGTCTTTTGTCCCTTTCGTCCCTGTATACAAGGTCCAATTACCATCTTTATAACTGCTGATGATTGACGCTGCTTACGTACTATGTGACCCCCCCCCCTAGAGCAGACACTGTCGAGACCTCCGCCGGCCGAGCTGGCTACTTCCTGTTTAGTGCTTAATGGGGATTAAATGATGTAATGGTGCGGCTCTACTAGAATGAACCAAATTCTAGTAGATGAAACGTGTCATTTTGATTGGGTTGTAAAAAACATGGGTTGTAAAAAACATGTCCACTGATTTATAGATGTCTTTTTGGGCCCTATGGTATCTTGCGACAGAAACAGAAATTCCACTGTTTGTTTGAAACGTCAAAATGGCTTCAGAGCACTTCCTGGAGACTTTTGGCGTGGCAGGAAGTTAAAGGGGAGCTGTGCAGTTTTTGCTTGCTTAATGTACCTTAACTCTTCAGAGTCATTGGAATGGTGATATGACTGGGGGTCGACTCCCTTCCCCCTACCGCCGGGGAGTGGAAAAAAAAACCTCGCAACTTTGGGCCGGCGAGTCGCCGCCCTCAGCATCAGGGAGTATGGCGTGATGTCAGGTCTCGCCATGTAACAAACTGCTTCACGGCACTGCTCACATACTGCCATTCAGGATCCGGATAACAAGGTTTTTCACACAATCCTTCATGGCTGAGCCGGCAAAAAAGAGTTAGAAAGCTAGGAAAGCACTGGTGGAGGAACAGAGAAAGAGAAGCGGCAGACTGAACGAGGGAGGGGTCAGACACAAGTAAACATAGGAGCTGTGGGGGGGCTCTATAGAGAAACCTGTGAGCAAAAAGTGTGAAAACGGTGAAGAAATGGCCAAAACTGCATAGCACCCCTTTCTTCAGGATATAGCAGCAGAGATCTGTGTGGTAAGTGACTCCTGCTGTTCCAAGGTCACGGTCACTGTTCAGTTTGGTAGCAGTGTCTGTCCTGGGGCCTCATTTACAAAACTGCGTCTGATTTTGTGTCAGAAGTGGCATACGAATGAAAGATAGGATGCAAGTACGCACAGAACTATTCAGATTAACAAAGCTGTGCGCACCCATTGCATGTGGACCATGTATGGCACTAAATACATTCTTCCAGTAAAGCACAATGATTAAGGGGGGGGGGGCTCACATAAAGAACAGCCTAGGGGCCCCTGCCCACCTTAATCCGTCCGTGGATTAGAGGCCTGACTTTGTAGGTTTTCTGATTGTATAGTGTACGTGCTGTTGCAGAGTTCTGGAGGATTCTCCTGAACTGACACATTTTCCCGACATGAGATTATTTCAATATAAAGATATTTTCAAAAGGAATATTAAAACCTTTGGGTTGTTGGTAGTTGAGTCCAAGTGTTTTGGTTTTAGTTTCCTCTGTACCCCATCTGCCCCCCTCACCAGTCAACCCAAATTAATCACAGTGGCAGCTCTGTGGGTTTCAGCTCCGGGCCTCAGTACCCATCACGGCCACATACATCGACCGGCGCGTGTGCACAGTCGCACGCATGCTTGGATGCACTGGGCTGGAATCACTGACAGGACTTTATGCATCTGGGTGTTCAGCCAGGTGGAAACATTCAGACCGGGCAAGGTCAGGAGGTTGTCTGTACAAATCCCGGTGAGGGGAACCTGTAAATGAAAGATTAATCCTTCAGTGCCGAGTGTGAAATCAGCCAAGCGCTGGAAGCACAACTCTGGGCTCAGGAGACATAGAGGGGGGTGGGGGGTGAATGGGGCACATCCTGGAGACAAGCAGCCACAATAGTGTTGATCATGTCCTATTGTGGGTATCTGGTCATGGCAGCTTACTGAGAACACAATATGCCAGCAGTGCCAATCCAGCCCTGCAGAGATCTGAGGACCAGGTAACCATAGTCCTCAGAAATCCACCAGAGGTTAGAACGCTGACACAGAGACAGAGGACGGGGACGGACATCCGGCTAAAAATGAGGGACATCCGGCTGAATTTCCGGCAGCACTGGAGCAATAGAGTAGAAATGTTGTGCATATAGATCAGGGCTTGCTCAATGCACCATACCCACTGTTTATTTTTTTATGATTAACAATTTATGTTTTTCAAACAGCACACAAAACACCCAACTTACAACATGAACCCTTCCCCCCTGCCCCCGAACACCCATTCATCATCAACACTTATGAAGACAAGATGACCTAACAACCATAATTATTCAATGGAATACAATAACATAGTAACAAAATAAGCAGTTGTTAACCACAACATATTTATGTGATATACCTGCATTTATTGAATAAAAGCACTGTTTTCACTGCTCCGCCAAGCTCAACACCCCCATACTCATGCACACACTTCACTCAAAATGAGATTCCTTTTATGAACCCAAACACACCCGTCTTTTTTTAGACACAGCCACTCAGCACGGTGCCATGCTGCTTCTATGCTTTGACTGCTCTTAGATGACTATGCATGTGTTAAATAGGTTTCAGCTTTCAAACAGGCCTCGGTTCTCCCAAGCTGAACTGAAAGTCAAGTTCAAGTACAGTATACTACATTCTCCTTCAGGAATCAGTCTAGGTGAACAAAACAACGCACTTATCTTTAGACTCATACTTGGTCCTTTTACGCCTCAGAGCTGGTATGATGCATATGATTCAGTTTGAGTTATTTGACATTAGGGCAGGGTGATATTTAATATGACCATTTGTCGTCTTTCATGGAATCATATGCGAATCAAATCATATATCGAGATGTGGTGAGCTTCGTGTATGGTGTCTAAATTGATAATACCAAGCACATATCAACTCGCAAAGCCTGTTGTGAAACATTGTGAATTTCATTTGAAGAATGCAGATTTGAAATTGCTGACATGGAAATTTTTGTTTTTCTGAGTCAAAATTTAAAATGAAAAACCTTTTATCAAGGTTACGGTCGTCTTTGTCGACCCTTTTGTGCCTTTCCCCCAATGATATTCCCACTTTTTCAATGTTTGTTGACTTTTCTGAGCCTTTTGAAATTGTTGTGGATTTTCCCCCAAATTTTCAAAGCTTTTTTTTTTACATTTGTCACATTTTTGACATCTTTTCACATTTTTGTCACTTTATCTGACATTTGTTCACATCTTAGTCACTTTTATTGACATTTTTCTCTCTTTTTTTACACTTTTTAAAAAAGTTTGTTTACCAATTATTTTTTCTCCAAATGCTATAAAATTGACAAAAAACACACAAATGAGTCTTGTCACTGTTACAAATACATGTGCAACTCTGGGAGTTCCCTATCACATTCATTCAGAATGAAATATTACCTGCACCAAACCACATTCTTTGAACACAAGTTCAATATCCATATTAAAATCATAACAAAAATTATAAAGAATAATATAGTCCAACACAAATAAAATGGACTCTCCATCAGTCTACATCAATAAATCAGAGACGGATGGAACCACGGACCAGATCTAATTTTTCATGACACACACACACACACACAAACACACACCTCTCTGCCATATGTTCCTGTGTTCCCCACAGCGGGGTACTGTATGTTCAGATGGGGGCCACTGAGAATGACGTGGACTCAGATAATTCGTTAGGCTGTGGTCAGACGGGGGAACATTGATCCGGCGATTTGGGGGAGCCGCAACGGGGGGGTCAATAAAACGCCCATGTTTGTGACTTCCTGTAGTGTTCTTTCACCGCCCAATGTTCCATTAGATAGTAAATAGATCTAGTTTTTATGCATATCCCCCCCCCCACCCCCCACCACCGTAGGCTAAACACACAACCACCATTCAAAATGAATGGAAAGACCTGCGTTTCTGCCCCACCGTCTCACGGACGATGCCCACTTAATCAGCTCGCCTGAATTCTCTCTCCTCTTTCTCTCTCTGTGTCTCTGGCCAGATCACAATAACGGAGACGGTGCTGTTCCTGGTCCAGTACACGTCCAAAGAGTTTGACCGCTCAGAGAAGACGGTAGCCACCGGGGACTGCTGTTACCTCAACCCGCTGGTGCGCAGGACCTTCCGCTTCCTCGGTAAGTCTCAGGCGTTTTTTGGGACTGCAGACCTGTACAGCCATTTCTGTTAATGGCTAAGGTCACAGACACAATCTCCCATCCGCCTCTCTGACACTGAAGAGGGGAATGTTTTCCAGACAGGTTCCCCCCCACGGTCCAGAGAGCCTCTCTGAATGTGGGAAGGCTTGTCTGTCCCAATGGGTCAATGCCATGTGGTGCGGCCGTTAATTATGTTAAAAGAAATGAAGTAAGTAAGTTCTCAGTAATATAAAGTGTTAAAGAAATAAGGATGTGCATTTCGTTTGAGTTTTTGTAAGTAAGGACCTCATAGTTTTGTTCCATAATGTCCATATTTCAGAAAATGAACATCATCGGACAAAGTATGTCCATATATGATGATGGACATATCAATACAAATGCTTAGCAATGTTGTACGTTTGGCTAAAAAAACACTTCGCCAAATAGGGAAAAAAAAATATATGTGAATGGATTTCTGGTAATTTCAAAGAAGTTTTTAAAACAGCAGTTATGGACAGACGGTCGTCGCACCACGTGTGTGTGTGTGTGTGTATTGTGTAGTGGTTTCTGTCACAGTTCAACTCTGTGATTTCCTATCTTTGATAGCTGTGGTCATATTTTCATATTTTGTCAGATCCCTAATGTCACTACTGACACTGCTAGATTTGTGATATTTTTCATCTACGGATTTTGTTAATGCCGAGCTTTGAGCTCCGCTGTCTTCTATTTCTCTTTTTACTCTTCGGTGACATTTTTTAAGAATGAAAACTGCCAACAGATGACATTCAACAGGTAGCCTTTTAAAGAAAGTCAGTGCCATCTGTTATGCTAATGAGCTCGCGAATGCGCTCATGCTCAGGTGGTATTCAACAAGGTGAAAGAAGTGAAAGAAGGGTTGTGCAGTTAAGAGGCTCTGCTGAATAAAACCTGGAACAGCGGTACGAGCAAACCTAATGAGAGAACAGAGAGGTTTAAGATAAGAATATGAAAACGTTCTTGCGTGAGTCACTATGATATACGGGTTTCATACCTGAATTTCCTTTTGATGTCTTTATTTTTACTCTTATTTTCTGTCTCAATAATGGCAATGTGTGCACGAGTGTGTCCACCGTATCTGACTTGGTAGGCATTCAGCCAGCTGCACACAGATCTACCCCACTGTGGCACCAAATGCTTCCTCTTGGGGGGGGGATTACTGGAATTGTCGGGTCTTTATAGACTTTATAGAGTGGTCTAGACTGACTCTATGTGTAAATTGTCTTGTGATAAATGTTGTTATGATGTGATACTATAAAAAATTTTAACTGAATTTTCTGCACACACGTCTTGCTGCAAGCCTACAGTACAGTGTGTTACAGACTCGCAAGCATGCAAAAAATACCCTAGACTGATTTCTAATAAAACACACACACGCACATACACACACACGCACATTGCAGCACAGCGTTGGCCTCTCCTTGTCCTCTCTCTTGCTTAAGTGAGAGCAGGAGATAAGACTGCAGAAGAGGATTATTACCGAGATCCCTGAAGGGAAATCCACTTGGTGGCCCGGCTTTACCCTCGCATTTACACATCCAGGAAGCCATTCACGCTGCACGTTCATGTTAACAGGCCTCGTATTTCAGACTAAAGCCCCTTTCATCGCTAAGAGACTCATCGGAATTGGTTATCATATATTATACACTGGTAACGTGTTGTATCTGAATAAGGCTTATGTCTTAGTGTTAATTGGTGTCAGTTTTGAAGAGTGCTGTGCCTTGACTTTTCATTAAAGTGGGCGGTAGATAAACTACTTTGGCTGCGCAGCTTCCTTTGTATCTCGGGGTTTCGTCAGCAGTGATAGACTACCACAGTAATATCCCATGTCCTTGCAGAGGAAACGGTAGAAATAAATGCTAATCTACTCTCAGACAGGAAAAGGTGTAAATTGGAGAATTAAAAGGCCTTAGTTAAGAAAATGCAAACAACAAACAAAGTGAAAGAAACGGGACTTTTTGTTTGTTCTTGAAGATGTTTTATCTAACTACCCGAGAAATGTGATCAGTTCAATAGACTGTTGGAGAGTACTGGGCAGTTGAATATCATCGGAATCAATATGTGTTTATGGCTGAATTGTTGTGAAAATTCCATGTAAGTATATGAAAGATGTTCTCATTATCCCAGTTTACCTTCCAATGCACCGCTACTTTCATGAGCTTTGGAGACGGTATGAGATTACAGATACAAGTAACCAAAATGTCATTCACTAATTTAACCTTAAAAAGTTGGAAGTCTCATGGACGCTTCCCTTCAGGTGTTTTCCAGGCATGTCCATTTGAAGGCAGATCCTGGGGCAGACTTAGACCATGCTCCAGGGAGGAAATAACTTCTCTAGCATTGAAATCAATCAGTTAAGTGCTTAACATGAAGTAACAACAGTAAAACATAACATACAGTAAATCAAAAGGACTAAAACATACAGTACATCAGAAAAAATACATGAAAGCAGAAACAACTAAATATGTCCTAATGTTACTATGTATTAAAAGCTGTAAAGTTTTAATGTTAGATTTAAAATGAGCTACGTCTGTTATAGTGCAGATGTCAGGAGGTAACATGTTCCAAAGTCTCGGTGCTGCAATCGCAAAAGCATGATCAGCCCCCACTTTGTACCTCGACCATAGGACTTCTAAAACCAGTTGATTGGATGACCACTATGACCAGGATTACAGGCTTACACAGATAGGAATGAAAATACTCAATTATAACTGTGGGGGTGGCTGTGGCTCATTCCGTAGGGAGTTGGGTTGGGAACCGGAGGGTCTCTTGTTCAAGTCCCCGTATGGACCTAAAGTACAGAGTGTGGACTCTGAGATGCCAGTTCACCTCCTGGGCACTGCCAGGTGCTCTTGAGCAAGGCACCGTACCCCCCAACCACTCAGGGCACTGGTTCAGCTGGCAGCCCCCCCACTCTGACATCTCTCCATATGTGCATGAATGGGTTGTGACCATGTGTGTATTTAAGGCCTGTGTGTAGTGATTACTAACAAAGCAGAGTGTAAATTGTGATTTCCCCACTGGGGATCAATAAATGGTATAAAATATTATTATTATTATTATTATTATTATTATTATTATTATTATTATTATTATTACCTTAAAGTTGTATTGAAGTATGGCATTGTTGTACCATGTTTGTAAATCACTTGAATACGACATTCAGGTTGTGTAATTTAAAAGTAAAGTTAGTCTAAAGGAAATGGTGAAAATGAAAGTGTGATTAAAACTTAGCATCGCCATTATTGATTTGCAGCTATTATGTGTTATGTGTAACAGAGATGGTCCCAGTAAAAGACCCGGTCGTCATTGGAAACCATTCCACCACAGGCAGAGTTACTCTCCACGGCTGATAGAATGCTAGGATATTTACCTGTGGCAAGCCTCGACATTAACTCCCGACATGTTTCTATCTGTCAGCAGCTCGGACACACTCATAGGCCGTTAATATTATCAATACATATACAGTCTATGGACACCGTGCTGACCGTCCCCTGTTGGGACACAGATGTTGTCCGTTCTGTCTCTGGTTCTGGTTCTGACCACGGGGACAGAGGCGGGACAGCTCGCTTCAACGCAGTGTCATAACTCCTGAAAATAATATCCATCTCGCAAATGTATCTGTCTCTGCAGTCACCTCAACCATCGACTACAGCAGCAGGAAATAACACTCACGGCTTTCTCCCTGTGAAGAATGTGTTGGTGAATTCTTAAAAAACCAAACACCACTAGATGTTGCGTTGCAATGCGTTGTAACTCGCATTACTGAGATTGTAACGAGTATAACATTACCGAAATGTAATTAGTAATGCATTATATTATTGGTTAAGAGAGCGTTACTTTTGTATCTCCACCACTGCAACTGACCATGCTTATTTTGTAGAGCACTGTACAGCCAATAGCCCCTTCCCTACTTCCTACCCCCCTACTTCCAGGGCCTTTACTCGGCCCACAGCCATCTTAAAATCAGGCCTTCATTTGGATCTTAACTACCAACCTGTGAAGTGTCATGACCACATCTTGCACAATTAGGACTCTACGCACAAGGTGCGATACCAGTCACGGCTGGTAATGACGGACAAAACTACAGAAATGAGACCCAAGCTTTAAACCTGAGTTTTCATTTAAAAGTAGTTTTTAAAGTAGTAGATGAAGATGCTGAGGACATGCTGCACCGTTTCCCATCTCTGGCACTTATTTCTACTAAGAGAGACTGTACTGCAGTGTTTGAGAGATGGAGGCAGTTGTCTTCTAATGTCGTGGGGAGGGGTGCAGCAAAGTGCCTCTGTCCACTGAAGCAAACTGCATCAGAGGTGCAGCATTGGCTTCTCTTTACCACCATCAGCTAATGAGTCTGTGGTGAGCTGTCAGGGCCCTTTTACAGCATCATTAGCAACAGCAGTTATCCCAAATTACAAAGCACAATTTAACATACACAATCTGGAAATCCCATTACATCCAGGAGGTGTGTCTGTGCGTTATATGGTGCATTTGATCCATGGCTATTGATAAATACTTTTGGCAGGCTTGTTGGCACAATGAGAGAGCACAAATGGATAAATCCAGCACCGCTGCTCCAGCTCCTTTGTGAGGCTGAACACTGCCAGCCTCTCGCTGATCCTCGGAGCTAAAGGCCTCCTGAGTTGATTTGACTTACAAGTATATGTGGTGGGATTTGTGTGTCAGTGATCAGAAGGCTTTAAGTTTTAAATCCGGAGGACGGTACAGTAACAGGCTTGGCCTGCGGGGCTCAGCCTGCGCCTGCTGGCACAGCAACACGAGCTGAGTGCTTCCCATTTACAGCAGAGGCTTGATAGGCTGAGAGGTGAGTGCAGCTCGAGGAATTCATTTGGAACCTGTTGTTAGTTTCTTTAGGGTTAATCTCGAATGTAATCACATTACATTCTTTCACCATATACCTTCAATACTAACCATATCTACTCAATTTTCAAAGAATTTTGATTGATGGATTGAGTGAGTGATTGATTGCTACGAAGGTGTAGCATAAAACCATCAATTCAGAACACCAAGTCTGTATTTATAGTGTTTCAATCAGCAGATATGCAAAGGTTTATTTGTACATTTACATAATGTGAAATGTACAGTCTTTCGAGATTAGACTCAATCGTTATAAAATCATTTTTATAAAGCGGTAGAGAAACCAACCCCCCCGATGGAGTCTAGTGGTGTAAAAGGGCCTGAAGACTGAACCGCTGGAGGAACCAGGGTGCTGTGGGTGAAGATGACTGGAGGTGGAAGGGGAGGAGGAGAGTTGCACTCTTTGCCTGAAATGCCAACCTGACAGTAGCAGGGCCGAGAAGAGATTTGAAGCAGGGACATCACGATGTGATTGGCTGAAAATGCAAAATGCCTCAAACAGCTGTTCAGTTAGGAAAGAGAGAAGTGATTAGTTTAGAAGTCTTCCTGAAGGAATTTACGCTGAGCTTCATTTATACCGAGTAAAATAATTTAACAACTTGCGTTAAATTGAACCCGAGGCACCAGCCTTTGGTAAGGGAATATCCAATTAATTATTCAGTCTCAATCATAAGTCATCAGCACTTTACTCAACAAAACAGTGACCATTTACCTTCATACACTTAAACCACGCAATCAACTTATTTATCAATGGCATTTTTCAACTATTACTAACTAATGCATACAAATAAATGACTAAATGCAATGATGAATGAATTCATGGAAACAGCTGTAGGCAACGAAGGGCTGAGCGAGGACCGCTGTATGCCAGATAAAGCAGGTAAGATGGGTTAGCTTCTGGAAAGAAAGGCGATGACCAGCTGGATAAAAAAGTCAACATTAAACAGTTAACTTGAATTAATGCAACACTCCGCAGCTAAGAGTTGGATGGGAAGTAAAAAAGATTGTATATGATGGGAGACCTTACATATGTGGACCCTTTTTAACATTTCCTACTCACTCTGATTGTATGCATCGAGCCCAGCAAGTAAAGCCAGGGGAAATGTTGCACTGGACAGGAGGGGAAGTGGATGATCACATGATCATTACTGCCTGGAGATCGGTCCCAAGGGGCGTCTCTCCATCTCGGTCTTTGTCTGTCACTCTCACTTACTGTCTCCATCTCTGTATTTGTCTTTCTCTCTCTTACTGTCTCTTCATCTGTCTTTCTCTGTCTCTCTCTTGCTGTCTCTCCCTCTCTGTCTTTGTCTGTCTCTCTCTTGCTGTCTCTCCCTCTCTTTCTTTCTGTCTCTCTCTCTTACTGTCTCTCCATCTCTCTTTGTCTCTCTCACTCTCACACTGTCTCTCCATCTCTGTCTTTGTCTGTCTCTCTCTCTCACTGGCCATCTCTCTTTGTCTGTCTCTCTCTCTTACTGTCTCTCCATCTCTCTTTGTCTCTCTCTCTCTCTCACACTGTCTCTCCATCTCTCTTTGTCTGTCTCTCTCACACTGTCTCTCCATCTCTGTCTTTGTCTGTTGAACTAATATTGAGACCTAAATATGTGTAGTTTTTTTACATGTTCTAATTGAACTGTATTTAGGTAGAATTGATGTTTACTGTAATGAATCAGTATTTTGGTTTTGTGTATGTCGACAGTCAGGGCCCAGGTCTGACAGGACCTGTGCAGGACATCCAGGTGTTGTTACAGGCCTTCCTTCGTAGGGGACAACAGGACTACATCGTCGGCATTTAACATTTGTCAGTATCTCCCAGTGTTTGTTGGTGGCCAATTTTAACTCATTATTTAGTGTTTGTATACAGTACATAGATTTTATGATATCATATGTTTTTCCTCCAATACCCATTTCAATCAATTTATAGAAAAGACCAACATGCCAAATTGAATCAAATGGTTTTTTAAAGTCTACAAAACATGAAGAGATTTTTCCTTTGTTCTGGTTTAATTGCTTGTTAGTGACGGTGTGGGGGGGTAAAGATGTGGTCTGGTGTGCGATATTTTGGGAGAAATCCAATTTGACATTTGCTATTACATATTGGGTTCACTAATGAGTTGTAAGATTCAACTATTACTAATACAGCAGGATAGTTCTACCAGGTTACTGGTCCCACAGATTCTTCTGTAGTTATTTGGGTCCAACTTGTCTTGTATTGGTCCTTGGTTCCAGGTAGCTGGGAAAATACCTGTATTTAGGATATTTAAAGGTTTTAAGATGACCAATTTGAATTTATTATCTGTGTATTTGATCATTTCATTTAAAATGAAGTCACCACCACAGGCCTTTCTGAGTTTAATCTTTTTCATTTTGTCTGTTAGTTCTTGTTGTGTAATCAGGGCATCAATGGGGTTCTGGTAGTCTTTAATTGCTGATTTGAGGATTTTTAATTTCCTTCCTGTTGGCCTGGGTTGGTTGTTATTTTGCCATAAAATGGGTGGCCCAAATATCTCCATTTTGGATTGCTAATTCCTCCTAAGATGTTGTGTTAAGTTTCTGCCAGTTTTCCCAGAATTAATTGGACTGTTTAGATTCTTCAGTTAGGTTTAGCTGATTTTTGTTAGCCTGTTCCCTTTTTGTTCTTAGTAAATGTTTGTAATCTTTTAGTGTTTCTCCATAAAGAAGTTGTACAGTTTGGTTATTTGGATCCCTGTGTTTCTGATTGGATACATTTCTTAGTTCTTTCCTTATATTTTTACAATCATTTATCAAACCCTTTTTTACCACTAATATTTTTTGTTTTTCTTTTCCTCTTTAAATTTTTTCTGCCTTTTCAAAAATGACATTTATGTTAATAGGTAGATTCACACCTTCTTCACTGTAAGGAAAGAATATACAAAGAAAATCATCCCAGAGTGATTGGATTTGTGGACTGCCCATTGCCTTTCTGTAGAGATCAGTGCTGCTCGCGGTCCATTTATAGGGCTGGGTAGAAGTTTGTAGATTATAAGAATCTGCTTCTTTGTGTTTGAGATTCCCTCTACTCAGACAGATTGTTCTTTTACTATGGTCCGACAGGAAGGTTGCTTGTCGTAGTTTCTGGGGGAGTATGTGGGGTTTATCACGTACTTGTTCTCCAATATGTGCAGGTTTCCATGGCTGTCTATAGTGTCTGATTTCTCTGCTGTTCTGGCGTTCACATCACCACAGATTAAAACTTTACCTTGGCTCTGATATGTATCTCTCCTTAGTATGGAGAAACTCTCCTCATTGAAATAGGGTGACTCAGAGGGGGGATGTATGTGGGGCAGAGGAATATATTTTTGTCACCTGAAATTATTTATTTTTACAAATTTTATCCAGATATAAATTCACCTCTCTTGATTAATTCTATTGGATCGGTATATTCAGATTGATACCAAATTATCATTCCTCCTGATTCTCTCCCCTGAGTAACTCCTTTTAATTTGGTGGACGTGACAATCCGTTCTCTGTAACCTATTGGACAACCACTGGAAGAACCTTTACACCATGTCAGTAGTATTGATCTCCTTCAGGAACTCTGCATTTTTACTTTTTAATCCAAAAGCTAAGGACTGGAGGCCCTGAACATTCCAACAAGAGATAGAAAAAGACATACTTTTAAAATACTTAATGTTCCTAAATGAGGCAAACTCCTGTAAATGATATGGGGGCGCTATATATCCATTGAGGGATAAGAAGAGGCCGGTGATGTGGCGGGGTAGTGATGTAGTGGCTGGGGCGGTCTGTGTTGAGGGGTCCTTGCTGCTGATGTAGTGGGATTTCTTGGTAGCCTTGGCGAGGTAGTGGGTGGGGGGGCTGGGTTACGGTTCAGGCTGGCGTCCTTCAGATGGGGACGGCTTGCTTTTAGAGTTGGACGTGATCATACAGGCAGTCTAGGTCGAGGGTGGGGTGGTGGGCCAGGTGCACGTTGGGTCTCAGGGCACAGTCCTGGGAGGGGATGGTAGCAGGGTGGAGGGCTTTCCGTTGTAGAAGGGTGGACACAGCAATGCGGGGGTTGGAGACGTTTCTGCTGCTGGAATGCGGACATGCCCTTATTCCTGAAAAAGAACATGGCCATATCTTAGGCTGAACAGTGTATCACGCTTGAAGAAAAGAATTGGTCAGTCTCTGTTTGCACTTAATTATTATTATATTATGTGATTATTAAGAGAGTACTGCTTTGATTATTGTTGGCACTTAATAACATAGTCACTAATCTTTGTAATTTTTATTTGTGCACACACTGGTCAAATGACATGTTAGAAGCTCTGCTGCAGTTATTAGGTCTCAAGAGGGTAATTATTCAGGGTGAGTTTGGGGCAAAACCTTTCACAGCGATTGTTTTGTATTTTGTGACTTTTAATTGGATGATCATCATTCTCGTGAACCCAATTGTGTGTATTATCTCGTCACACCCCTACCCTTTACTGTCACCATGTACGTCTATGGGCCAGAGGGAATGGGAGCTGTAATTCCACTGTAGGGCAACTACATGTTCAATTCGCTTCAAATCCTGGAACACTTGCTGGGGGCCTGGGATTGGGCCCAAGTCTTTTTCAGCTTGGATTATTATAACAGTCAAATGAGTACAATGATGAAAAATGCATAAGTATATTTACTGGGATGCGTTTAGTGAGAAAAGCACAGTGAAGATGACACATCACATCCAAACAGATGGGGAGGCAGATGGGGAAAATGAGCAGCTGTGTTTTGCAGACACACTGATGTTGTCAGACTGGAACATACTCCAGTCAACATCACTCAGCGTGTCCATGGGAAAGTGTCTGATAGGACAGTTCCACGCCTTGCCTCGCTCATCACAGATTCCCGAACCATACTTTCTTTGAGGAACATTGTGCCGTGGTGACTTTCTGAAGGGTGGCAGAGTTAGTCTTGCACTCCTCCTTGAATTGAGAATAACAATTGTCCAGAGTTCTATGGTGGGACATCATGTGTTGATAGGTTAACATTCCCAGTCACACCAAGGGAAAGGGTCCGATGCCGACCACAGAACACCATGCAGCTGCGTCAGTACTGCGTCAGCATCTGCCTGATGACGACCAAAGTGAAAATGCTGAAGGCAGAATGGAGGTCATGAGATCGTCAGATGCTCACATCCAGCCGTTTCATTGTTTTTTGTCATGAGACAGACTCTAGCATGCTTGGACCTGCAGGAAAAAGAGAAGGACTGCAGAACGCTGGTTGGACGGCACAGTTATACTGAGGATACCACAGTCTCCCATGTCCTATTGAAAACATGTCCTTCCATCAGCTCTCGCAGGACTGTGGCACACTGGACGGGGGGCAGTGGCCTTGAGCTCTCAGCCTGTTCTGAACACCAGCTCGTCTTCCAAAATGTTTTTTTATTTCACCTTTGCCAAGATCCCCATTTACCCAAGGCGGCAGTTACCTTATCATGTACAGTACAGGTGTATCTCCAGTGCTTGGATTCTTTCCTTAAGTAATGGTACTTGTGAAATTATTCCATTACAAGTAAACATTGTTTATCCAAAGTCCTACTTAATAGGAAACTTCAGTATTTTAAGCCTGTAACCATTTTCACGTTTTTGTGTCAACAAAATTGGTCAAAATGGGCTTCTGGCAATAAGTTACCTCTCTCGAGATTTCTCAAGGAGACTTCTTCTTGAGCAACATTTTAGTGACAATAAAAACAGACCGGATCAAGGAAAAGGTGAAGAAAAAGGTTTTATTTCTTGTAGGGTCCTCTCCATAATGTAGTCAGACAGAATATTAATCTGAGCCTGTCAGTGGCAACAACAGCGGACGTTGCCGGTTGACAGTTGCACCAACTGTCGCTTAATACTGGACCTACCTGGAATTTCAGAAATGGTTTTCCCCATTAGCTCCTTTCCACACATGGGTCAATAGGGTCCATGTTAAAAAATACTGAAGTTTTCCTTTAAGTGAAAGAGGTATTATTAGCTAAATATACTTAAAGTATCTTAAATTAGATTGTTAATAAAGATACATCAATACATAAACAGTTACTGAAGCTGGCCTAGGTCTGGTCTGAAGCCAGGATTACTACTTTATATACAGTTTAGTAGTATAATCCAACGGTTCCCAACCTAGGCATCGGGCCCCTCCAGAGACTCACAGTAAGATAATTAATGGGTTAGCAGGGTAGAAAAAACAATGATCAAACAAACATCAGTTTTTTCAATTTTACTTCTCTCTAATCTTTATTTTTGTTTCTCTTGGGTCTTGAAAAGTTATTTAATTACAACCATATGTGAAATTTAAACCGTAAACAACTGATGGACATTTCAAATGTGACAAGGGCCCCCGACTACAATCAGGTTATTTGTAAGGAGTCACAAGCCAAAGACGTTGGGAACCACTGATTGAGTCTATATTGAAACTTTATTGACATGCTTTCTCACTTACGGCTTGGTCGACATTTAGCCCTAAAAAAAATCTGTAAAAAAAAGTTCTTGAATTCATCAACTCAAGAAAACGGTGATTACATTTTAGGCTACCACACAGCTGATTCACAACAACCTGATTCACAGCCTGAATATGAAATGTTCCTGGTGTGTGTGCGAATTTCTGAGTCTCAAATCGTGCTTTGAGTGTCGTGTAATTGCATTTTGAAAAGTAAAAGGTCTGCCTTTTTGGTTTGGCGCACAACTAGGCAGGCCCAAACTGATGGTGAATCTAAATTGATATGCAGACCGGATCAAAAATGTGAGGGCGGATTTGGCCCACGGGCCTTGAGTTTAACAAAAAAAATATCATTGAAGGTATAAAGTAGCATCAGCATTAGTGAGAAGTTGTTTCTTCTTTCTTTCACCCAGAATCCTCTGCTGTGTCCTCCAGCTGTCCTGCAGAAGCTCCCAGATCCTTTCTTTGGTGTTTCTCTTTGCTAATGTCAGACTGAGCCAGTGGTCACATGCTACACGGTCCATGTGCGTGCTTGGACTGCGCGCATGTATTTTGTGTGTGTATGCCAAAGTGTGTGTGTTCATGCGCATCATGTACTGCATGCTTGCACATGCTTGTTGCCAGAATTTACATCTGCTGGAAAGCAGCACAGCATCATGTGAGCTCCGTAGCCCCCTCGCTCAGGCCCTCCATTGCTTTGCATAATGACTCACAGGGCCGTGCTGTTTGGGTAAGATTAATTTTAGAACACAGCCCAGGGTCGAGGCGCTCTCTCACACTCAACTTTCATGCGTTTTAAGGCTTTGCTTGTTGAACTTTAGATTTCAAAGTGCACGGACAGCCCCCCCCCCCCATTTCAGTGACATTATGTAGATGTAGATGTGAGGCTGGCCCTTTGGGTTATTTTACACAGTTGTAAAGAGCAACAGTACTGTTAATGAAGTCCTTTTTGTTTCAACACCAGTCCCTCTGTATACATCTTCACAACAGTCATTCCTTTTTCAGTTAAGTATGGAAAGGAAAAGTATAAATTATTACTCAGATTTTGACTAATGTTCATAGTGTCAACCACTATTTCTGACTTTGCAGAGAGTTATGGTAGAATAGAAATATTGCGTGACATGGGTGTCAAGGAGCAACTGTACTGCTTTAACTGAATGTGAAGTAACTCCAAAAAACAGCATTTTTTAAGTTTATTTGAAACTGCATTTGTGGTGCAAGGCTCCTGAAGGTTTGTAGGCTGACCATGGATTTTTGGGTCTTACGAGGATGCCAAAGAATGCCAGAGCCATGTTGAGTCTTGATTTATTCATAATTCACCCAAAGCCCGTTTTGCAAAAAATAAAACCGTCTGACACATAGCAGCTAATTTCACCAAGAGCTGTCCTCCATAATCAGCAGGACCGCCCTGCCTTCCTGTCCCTCCACCTCTCAGCATTAACATTTTATAATCTCTGTCACACTCCTGTGTCAGTGAGAGCGTCTCCAGAGACTGCAGTGTTGCTGCATGCTGCAGCGTGTGATCCCACTCAGCACCGAGACTCTGTTCCTCTGCCTGGGTCCGACCTCCCTCCCCACGTTGCTCTGCACCATGAGCACTCTTTGAACATGTTGGAAACAATATCTCTCTATATGGTAATCTTCAGTCTGCTCGCTGTTTTTCACCATCTTTCCTGCAAGTTTGAGTTTGAGTTTGTGGCAGTTCAAGTTCACCTCAACTTCAGCTCAACTGGCTCCTTTTGACGTGAAGGAGCAGCGGCTCTACTCCGAGCTCCTCTCGGATGACTGAGCTTCTCACCCGATCTCTAAGGGAGACGCCAGCCCCCCTCCTGTTTTGGCCGCTTGTACCCTGGATCTCGTTCTTTGGGTCATGACCCAGCCTTCATGACCATAGGTGAGGGTAGGAACAAACACTGACCGGTAGATCGAGAGCTTTGCCTTCTGGCTCAGCTCTCTTTTTGTCACAACGGTGCGATAAATGGAATGTAATACCTCCCCACTGCTTTGATGCTCCGGGAGAAAAACCTGCTCTGGATAATTGGCACTTCTTTTAACCAATCACAATCGTCTTGGGCGGCGGTGTGTGCGGGATGGAGCCACGGTGCCTCTGCTAAATAGTCTCAGGAAGGAAGTTGTTTTGGTGGAACATGTGTACGTTCAGAAGTAGTTTTAGTCATCAACAGAAAACTCTGACAGATAGTCTAGCTAGCTGTCTGGATTTACCCTGCAGAGATCTGAGGACCAGGTAACCATAGTCCTCAGATTGGACAGATAGTCTAGCTAGCTCTCTGGATTTACCCTGCAGAGATCTGAGGACCAGGTAACCATAGTCCTCAGATTGGACAGATAGTCTAGCTAGCTGTTTGGATTTACCCTGCAGAGATCTGAGGACCAGGTAACCATAGTCCTCAGATTGGACAGATAGTCTAGCTAGCTGTCTGGATTTACCCTGCAGAGATCTGAGGACCAGGTAACCATAGTCCTCAGATTGGACAGATAGTCTAGCTAGCTGTCTGGATTTACCCTGCAGAGATCTGAGGACCAGGTAACCATAGTCCTCCGATTGGACAGATAGTCAAGCTAGCTGTCTGGATTTACCCTGCAGAGATCTGAGGACCAAGTAACCATAGGGGGGGGCAGCCAGTGCTGGACCAACATTCCCTGAGCGGTTGGGGGGGGGTACGGTGCCTGGCTCAAGAGCACCTGGCAGTGCCCAGGAGGTGAAGTGGCATCTCTTCAGCTACCAGTCCACACTCCATACTTCGGTCTGTACGGGGACTTGAACCCCACCCAAGTCCAAGGACTGAGCTACTTTCAGTCCAAGGACTTTTTTTTGTCTGCCATTATTCCTTTGGAAAAAAATTGGGTGGTGTGCATTTGGTACAAAAAAAATTGCAAGAAAATACAAACTAGTAATGGCCAAATGTAAATCTCATCTGCTTTTGGGATCCTTAACAGAAAAAGTTTTGTGTGGACCATTTTCCCTGTTAATTATTAGTTATTGATTCATTTTGGATGACCTTATTTTTTATATTTGTATACATCTCCACCATGGTTACTTTTTCATGTGATGCTCTTCTGCTCTTTTTAGCTTTCTCCAGTATGTAGTTGAGGGATTTGATATTGATTTGTTTGGCAGATAATGAGATCTCCTGATGATGGGGGTCAAACTCTAAACCCACTGCATGGAACTGTACAGTGGCTTTTAAGGGAATTACTTACATGTTGATCACTGATGTTTAGCAGCCGCAACAGCAATGCTGGTAGTGTGTGTGTGTGTGTGTGTGTGTGTGTTTTATGTGGAAAGCCTATACCGATGCTTTACAAACCACTCTGGAGCACTTCCTTTGTCAGACCTCCAACAGAACCAAAGCGAGCGTTGAAAGTGTTTTTAAAAACATTTTAAACCCTGTCAACGTGTTTGAAAAGCGTTACTCTTACTCTTTCCCGCTCTGGGTCAGGACGTACATTTAACTGACATGCGGCACTAGAATGGGACAGTTAGGTGTAGGAGAAGATGGTGGGGGGTGGTGGAGCTGGCTGCGTTCCAAACAGACCCTAAATGGGGATTTCTTTGCTTAGTGTCTGACGCAGAGAGTAACTGACCTAGCGTCTGTATTTTACCAGTTGGGAGTGAGAACGGGTTCAAATGTAGCCTTAGGCTTGCTGTGCTGCAAATCCCAGATTTAAATTCACATAATTCCATATAGCATCTTTGAAACATGTGGGCTTCCCCAAAACAGTTGTATGCTGTGAGGGGGATCGTGGTGGTTGCACCATCCATGGAGAGTGTGCATGTCAATGCCGTTGTGGGTATTGATTATACAATGTGGCATTTATAGACTGAGCGAGTGTGTGTGGACTGTGTGTCTGGAGGAGTTCTCTCCAGCTGTGCGAGTCTGTTTTTCAGTTTGTTGCCGTGGTATTTTTAATCTGACAGTGTGGGCGCTGCTGCTGCACTCTGACATCTTTTCTTGGCAGTGTTGTTTGAGCTGTCTGGTCAGCCATGTTGGATACCACTGCTTATATATGTATATGCTTATTCAAACAGCCCAGATTATGTCTTCCTGTGCACCAGATGATTTCTCTCACAAAAGACCAGACGATCATTCATGTGTACATCAGTGAATAATGAATGTTGAACTCCCTAGCATGGGCGCCAGAAGTAGGAAGTTTCTAAGGGGCCGTGGTGTCCTGCTCTGCCTTTGAGAAAATAAAAACTCAGATGGGCCAGTCTGGAATCTTGCCCCTTATGAGGTCATAAGAATTTTCTCACCCATGTGAGAAAGACATCATGGCTTTCCTCCTCAAAAGCTACAGACTCAGAAATGGCACATACTAAAGAAAGGTCATTGTGGGACTTGAACGTCCACGTGTTCTACCTGAGGCTCTTACATGTAGCAGAGGCTTGTGGCTTATACTGTCTGTTTTAAAGCCTCAAGACAAATTCACAAAGACATGATTGGGACCGCTGATTGCACCCTGAAGTGCGCATCACTTGCAGCACTCAATCACACACACACAAATATAATTAATTCCCTTAAAAGCCACTGTCCAGTTCCATGCAGTGGGTTTAGAGTTTGACCCCCACCATCATCTACGCCGGGGCGCAGGTAGGTACGGATTAATACTAGAGATGTTCCAATACCGATACTAGTATCTCAGTATCGCCTCCGATACTGCCTAAAACGCTGGAGTTCATGCACCAAATTCATTTTTGTGTTTGTTCATGTTTCACAAAGAGTTTGACCTGAGCCAGACCGTCAACAAAGTGAAATCATATCACATCCATACAGGGATAGTAGTATTCAGCTGTTAGACATCATATCACATCCATACAGGGATAGTAGTATACAGCTGTTAGACATCATATCACATCCATACAGGGATAGTAGTATACAGCTGTTAGACATCATATCACATCCATATAGGACTCATTTCCTAATTTTCCTTCTTCATAAACAACATGAAATCAAGGAGAGGGTTAACGTCTCCTGCTGCAGAAAGAACAGGAGAGACTCTTTGTTCCTCCGTCTCCACCCCCGGAGTGGGTACTTCAGTCTCCCTTCCATGGATGACATCTACACCAGCAGATGCAGGAGCAGGGCCTCCAACATCAACCCAACACACAACCTGTTTAACCCCCCTCCAGTAAGAGCCTGTGCAGCCTTAATGCTAGGACCACAAGGCTACAGCCCAGCTTCTACCCAGAGGCAGTGAGGCTTGTGAACTCAAGGACTGTCAACTGGACTGTCTTCTGTCTACGGTGTGCTGCTGCCATCCATTTTCCTAAAGAAAGGAATGTATGCATTTTAATGAACTGTATGAACTTTACCCTATTAACCGCTGTTGCACTTTATGAACTCCCGATGCCCTAAAATACTTGTTGCTTTGATTGTTTGAGAACTGATTTTATTTCTTACCCTATTTATTCTATATTTAATTCTTATCATAGGCTAATGAATTACTGCCATATTGCTGGTCCTGAAAGAGAATTTTGTTCTCTGTGTGTCTAACATGTTGAATAGCAATAAATTGAAATTGGAAAAAAATGTAATACTTGCCCCGAGCTAATCCCAGTGACTCTCTCAACCACACACACCCACACCCACACACACCCACACCCAACCAACCGCCCGCCCGTTGATGCCACAGAAAATGTAAAAACATCAGTTTAAGGTGCTATCTGGCTGCAAGTCCTGAGGGTTGGGGGGTGGGTGGGTGGGTGGGTGGGTTGTAGTGTCTCATGTCTCTGTTGTTGTTTGTATGTATGTTATTTATAAATGAATAAAATGTGATCAAAACGAGGGAGACCAAGGCTACTGCGAAGGCTCTCTGCAGAGCCTATGTACAGAGGCGGACTTACCATTAGGCAAAGGTAGGCAATTGCCTTAAGCCCCAAGCTACCAAGGGCCCCATAAAACGCCTCATAAACTTATGGTTACGATTTGTTGTCTTACTTTTCACCAATTAATTATATCTCTAAACAGTGATACGCTAAAGTGCTATCCGATTGTTTAATTCATGATGAGAAACTCCTTCCAGTCCCCACTACATTGGACTATTCCATTATCCTACCGCACATCTGCGTGTGTGTTTGGAAGCAAACGGCTCAGCATGCTGGAAGCTGCAGGCTATAGACGGTTGGAAAATGAAGCGAAGCCACCGAAGTGGTTCTGAAAAAAGGAAGAAGCGGGAAGAAAGGAGAACATTTTTAGCAAAGGTAACAACCTTTTTCGACGGCTACTGACAACACTAACATTAACGTTACTAAAGAGCAGCAAGAAGCCGGTGCTTGCCTTAGGCCTCAAAATGACTAAATCCGCCCCTGCCTATGTACCATTATAAATCAGCCTTAAGCGCAGATTATCTCCAGCCCCAGAAACCTGAATCAGTCTCTAAAAGGTGGAGTGGAACAACATTCCTTCTTTTAATCTGTCTTAGGGAGGTGCAACATGATATGATTGGAGGACCTCTGAAACATGTAGCTTAGAGCATCTGCTAATGATTAACTCAGACACTACGTACTGTACATCCTACCAACTGCTGCTGAGTCATCACTTACAAACACTGGAACAAGCTCAGGACCGGGAGAGACTAGATGACAGAGTTCAGCAATGTTTGTGAAACAGCTTTCATTTCATTTTAGACTTCGTTGAGACAGAAAATATCCACCGGATGTCCGTCCCTGTCTTCTGTCTCTGTGTTGGTGTTCTAACCACCTGGATTTCTGACTCTGGTTACCTGGTCTTCAGATCTCTACAGGGTAAATCCAGACAGCTAGCTAGACTATCTGTCCAATCTGAGGACTATGGTTACCTGGTCCTCAGATCTCTGCAGGGTAAATCCAGACAGCTAGCTAGACTATCTGTCCAATCTGAGGACTATGGTTACCTGGTCCTCAGATCTCTGCAGGGTAAATCCAGACAGCTAGCTAGACTATCTGTCCAATCTGAGGACTATGGTTACCTGGTCCTCAGATCTCTGCAGGGTAAATCCAGACAGCTAGCTAGACTATCTGTCCAATCTGAGGACTATGGTTACCTGGTCCTCAGATCTCTGCAGGGTAAATCCAGACAGCTAGCTAGACTATCTGTCCAATCTGAGGACTATGGTTACCTGGTCCTCAGATCTCTGCAGGGTAAATCCAGACAGCTAGCTAGACTATCTGTCCAATCTGAGGACTATGGTTACCTGGTCCTCAGATCTCTGCAGGGTAAATCCAGACAGCTAGCTAGACTATCTGTCCAATCTGAGTTTTCTGCACGACTAAAACTACTTTTGAACGTACCCATGTTCCACGTGAGGGTATTACATGTAGCAGAGGCTTGTGGCTTATACTGTCTTGTTTCTCACAGACAAATTCACTAAGACGTGATTGCGACCGCTGATAGCACCCTGAATTGCGCATCACTTGCATCCTATCCTCCCTGTCTCAAGGCCCCACTCACAAAAGATATTGCACTAATGATACAACAGATATTTGATTGCAGTTTGACCTTGTTGCCTCTGATTGCATGTGTTTGCACCAATAACATAGTCTGCAGATCACTGGCAGAGAGGAAATTAAAAGAAATGTTCAGATGGCGAGCTACGGGTCCTGACCAAACAGGTGCAGAGACATTCCTCAAAACTTCTGGTAAGGAATTTAAACGTGACAGAGAGATATAATATCTGAGTCTCGCAGTGTCGTTGGTGTTATAAACGCGCTCCATTAGCACCAAATTTCTGAAGACACTAATAATTTCCCTGTAAGTGAGTGTGGCTGTTAGCGCTGCTCTTTGTGAGTTGGACTGTTTTTGCAATGAGCCTCATTTGCATTGAAAGGAACCAATAGTGTGCCAAATGTCAGCATATTACCTCATTTAGTGCAAATAGCAAAGCAGCACAGAAGCGCTGTTTTTGCGTGGCAGTGCAGTTGCCTGTTTTGCTTTCATAATTACCTGTTTAAAAAAATATATTTGTGCAGGTTTAGCAGTTGCAAAAGCTGCACAATCTTCACAATCGTTTGTGAATTTGCCTGTGAGTTTGCTGTTGGAGCAGCATAGAACAGAAAAGATATCGGACGTCTTTTAATACTGGATCAATCTGGTTGAGAAGGAGATTATAACATTTATTTTTATGGAAGTGGTTAAGTGGTTCCACTGGATCTCAGATGTGTTGTCAAAAGTCTCTGATGCTTTTCACACAATTAAGTGAATTGATGGCATTAAACCCTTCTGACTGAAAATAAACCAGGTAGCACATCTGATCATCTCGGCCTACTCTCTCATTTTACAACCACAGATATTAACAGGCTTTAGCAGCATCTACTTTAATGCTCAAAGGAAAACAAAATAAATGCAAATCTTTGTCGGCGTAATATATTTCATATGTACACACACTATTTGATTGTGTCTAGTTCTGCGAAATTGAGTCACATCTTCATACTTGCCACTCACCCAAGGTGTGCGTGCGTGCGTGCGTGCGTGCGTGCGTGCGTGCGTGCGTGCGTGCGTGCGTGCGTGCGTGCGTGAGAGCACACAGGGAGTCTGGGAAACTTATAATTTTGAGACTGACTGGGTTGTGCATCACACTGCAGCATTGTGGCGATGCTGGCACAACATCAAAGAAGAGGTGCATTGCTTCAGCCCTGCTCACCCTCCAACACACACACACACACACATACACACACAGGTGGATCAGATACACTCAACAAGCATGTGTACTTACACTGCTCCAATGTGTCTCTACAGCAGATCATGGCGTTGTTCGAAGCAGAAAAACCAAATTTGATTCATGCTCTAATAAGCGATTTTGTACGTCCCTCTGTGTTCCCAAAGCTGATAGGAGGAGGGAGTGGAGGGGAGGGAGGGGGGTCCAGCTAACTCGTCTGTAAAAACACTGATTGCGCAAATGTCCACATTCGTGTTGCAGAAAGTAGGACAGCATCAGAACCATGTGCTGTGTGGCAAGAGCGCCGGGCGAGTGAGTCACACGACGCCTTACGAAACCCATTTGATGCTTGTTAAGAAATGGGCCAATCAGCATGTGGAGCCTCACACCGCTCCTCTGCCTGGCTGATGAGGAATGAGAAAGGAACAGCAACATTTCAAACAACAACTTGTGTGGCGTGTCTTTCTCAACCGCCGTGATACCTCGCTGCCCATTTTCATGAATGTCTTCCCGTTAAACGCTTCAAAGCCTCAGTTCAATTAGTCGGCAGCAGCACAAACACTTGACAGTGATTGGAAAAGCTGCTATTGTTGCCTCAGCAAATAATGCATCCTGGAGGCGTATGTGTGTGTGTGTTTGTGGTGTGGCGAACATCTCTGTGTGTGTGTGTGTGTGTGTGTGTGTGTGTGTGTGTGTGTGTGTGTGTGTGTGTGTGTGTGTGTGAGGGAGTTGTCTGACTAAGCGCCTGTTTGGTAGTTTAGTGTGACAGAGGGCCGGGCTCTTGTAGGAGGAAAGCAATTATTTCTGTTAAAGCCCTTCAATCACTGAGACATAAAGCCTGGCAGGTTTGGTTAAGAACAGTATGAAGGGACGGTGGCACCTGGGGGGCCACACAATGTGGGCCCTATTTTAACAATCTAAGTGTACGGCATGAAGCTCCCAGCGCAGGTGCATTTAGGGCATGTCCAAATCCACTTTTGCTAGTATAACAGCGCGAAAAGGGTCCGTACGCCGGGAGAGCATTGCCATTATGATGGAGATTTATTTTTAATCTTTTGTATGTGTGCTGTGCACAAGCCTAGGCACATTATACCAATGCACTGTTAAAATTACAATGAAATTCGGCACTATTGACTTTGAGGACCTGTTTTATGCAGTGTCACACAGCCATTTACACTGACACATGCCTTGCCTTACTGTATCAATGTATCAATTCAACATGTTTCACCTGCAGTGAACAAACGGTAACCAAAACAGCCTTGGAGCAACTTGAGCTTGTAATCAGTTAGCGAACCATTCCCTCTACATGAAGAGTTCAGTAACGTAGGAGGATAGCAGTCAGCTGACGGGTAAGGTGTAGATTGGCCAATAATAGTGGAGTTGCACCCTGCAGTCATTCATCCAAAATACAGAACGCTGACTTCAGAGCAGCTGTAACCCAAAGATAAGTAACTTTATAAGTAGCTTTATGCTTTAATACAATTTAAATGGGTGATTTATATGGACGGTTGTCATGAAGGGTGAATTAAGATATAGCAATGAGCAATGAATTAATTGGAAGTTGCTTTTATCCAAAGCTACAATTCATGCAACCTGCCATAATAATTATGAGTCATATTTCTCTATATATCTGTATATCTTTATCGGTGTCTGTGTCCAAGCTGGCAGCGGCAGATGGCTGCCCACCAAGAGTCAGGGTCTGTACAGGTTTTTCTTTGTAAAAGGAAGTTTTTCTCGCCGCTGTCACACCAAATGCTTGCTCTTCGGGGGAAAATGTTGGGTATTTTAAATTATAGAATGTGGTCTAGTCCTACTCTAACTGTTGTGTGCTGAGATATCCCCTGTTGTGATTTGACAGTATAAATAAAATTGAATTCAATCAATGCAGTTCATGATATCAGTAGCTGAGATGGTCTTTTTAATCAGCTTCATCTTCACAAATGTTGGCGCTAACAGCAGCTCCAGCGGTCTGCTGTGTGTCTCCTAAACATCTTTTTTCTTCCCAGGAGTCTACACCTTTGGCCTCTTCACCGTTGACATCTTTGTTAACGCAGGCCAGGTCGTGACGGGGAACCTGGCCCCCTACTTCCTGACGGTCTGTAAGCCCAACTACACGGCGCTCGGCTGCCAGCAGGCCCTGCGCTACATCAGCCACCAGGAGGCCTGCACGGGAAACCAGGACGACATCCTGCGCGCCCGCAAGACCTTCCCATCCAAGGAGGCCGCACTCAGTGTCTACGCTGCACTCTACCTGGCTGTGAGTTACTGCACTCCCCCATTACGGATCTCACTCTGTGTCACATTCAAAATACACCTATTCATGGTTAATTACTAGGGCTGGGTTTTAAAAATTAATTTTCCGATTCAAATCGATCTTCATTTGAATGATCAGCATAAAGTCCTGAGATTGATCTTTTAAATCCAGTTCAGACCAAAGATTTGCAACAAGAAGAGTCGAAACTTGCAAGTTGTCGGTCTGCAGACGGTGTACCATCTCCATAGCAACAACTCTTCCGACTTTCATGCTTTTTTTGTAGCTGGATAGCTGATCCCCCTGCTTCCCGTCTTTATGCTAAGCTAAGCTAATTGCTTCATGGCTCTTGCTCCATGTTTACATAGTAGGTAGTGTATATTAATATACAGATCACTATATCACATATAATAGATATCACTAATAGGTAGGGATATCAATCAGAACATCTCACTTTCAGAAAAATGACAATAGGCATATTTCGCAAAATGTTGAACTTTGTTACTTTAAATTACTTTCAAATCAAAGGCGTGGTTTTTTTGGTGAAGCTATGCTGACAGAGACACTTGCAGCCAAATCACAGTAGAGAATGAGTGTGTTGGTTTATAGGTGCTGAATGTCACTCAGGTAATGGCTCAAAGATGAGTAAAATGTAAGTAATTCTATTTTCTAGTTCTTGCACGGCTGCCAAAACAGATTATACAGGAAGGCAGACCTAAGTAGCATTTTGCAATCCCAGTTCTCTCTCCCAAATGTCTCTTTTGTGTGAGTTTGAGAATGTTAGTGATATATTTATGCAAATAATATTCAGCCCAAACTGCTTATGCACACAGAATGCTGCAACATCATTTTAAAAGCAGCTGGTTCAGCTGTTGACCCACCGGCTTCAGATACCGTTCTTTAGTCAGAGGAAGGGGGTTGAATTCCAGGACATCTCACAGTTTCTGTTCAGTTTTCACTCTATTTTCAGTTAGAGATGCTATCACAATCTGCTCAGCTCTGAGTGGGAGTTGTTGGAGTCTATGTGTGGTTGGCTCAATGTGTGTCATGACTAGAAAACAAACCTCAACCTTGATCTACAGTAAGTTATGTAAGTGCTTTAACATTCTGCAGCTGTGATCACCATAAGAAGTTATATGTTGGAGGTCAAAATCAGTGCTGAATGCTCAATGCGTCTTTAGAAACATACAAGTCTTTGTACATGGACTTTGGATAGTATCCTCCGTTGGCTAGCCATGCATGGAAGTGGGAGTCTCTGACAGGCAGATCCTCTGGTTCCTTCTGCCTCAGCCAGGTTCCTTCTGCCTCAGCCACAGTAGAGATGCAGAATGTACAGCAGCAGCACAGAGTGGCCAGGATGTGGGACGGATCAGGACGATTGGGATTAAAAAATATTTAAGGACTCAACAAATCTGACTCTGAAACCCCAAGAATATACACTACCGGTCAAAAGTTTGGGGTCACTTACAAATTTCCATACTACTCTCTGTTAGACAGAATACCAGCTGATCTGAGTGGGGGGCAACCATTCCTCCAATGTTCCAAAGGCTCATTCTGTTCGCTAATCTGATATCATTTAAAAGAACTAACTGAGAAAACATTGGAGAAGCCTTTTGGAATTATGTAAGCACATAATGTAATCTGGAAACTGCCCTGATTTAAAAAAAAAAAAAAAAAAAAACTATGCAACTGATCTCAGCTGGTGTTCTGTCTATAATGGAGTGCAGTGGAAATTTCTAAGTGAGCCCAAATCTTTGACTAGTGCATATGTATGGATTTGCTACACTACAGGCAAAAGAGACTATATCTCTCATCTGGAAGAAAATGGAGGTAACCTACATTTGATGATTGACTCAAGAAAATGGCACGACGAGTGTCTGGATAGCTCAGTTGGTAGAGCGGTGCCCATATATAGAGGTTTTATATAGATATATAGAGGTGTACTCCTCAACGCAGCGGGCCAGGTTTGACTCCGACCGGTGGCCGTTTGCTGCGTGTCACCCCCCCCATCTCTCCCCTTTCATATCTTCTGCTGTGCTGTCAAAATAAAGGCTGAAAATGCCCAAAATATCTTTAAAAAAAAAAAAGAATATGGCACAATATATGTCTATGAAGAGACTGACATATATATTTAAAAAAAACTAATTGGGGGTGCATGAGAAAATCTGAAACAATTTGACCAGTTTATAAAAGAAATTGAATAACAGATAAAAATAAGTGGTGAACCCTCGAAGGGGGAAGGACTTGGTTTGTTTTTGTGTCTGTGCATATCGTGCCTTTGCTGGAGACGCCATTGTTCTGTACATGTGGTACTGTCATGTAATTTGCTATAATTATAATAGAATTATTAAATACTCAAACACCAACAAGAACTCCACACTCATGCACAGCTGGGCACTGTATCATCTAAACAACAGTTTTAGTTTTTGCAGACAATAAAATCCTTCATATTTATCGTATTCTAGCTTAGGTTTTATATTTGAAGACATGTATATACGTTTTTTGTAAATTATGGGATTTCACCTGCATGAAGCATGCATTTTTTGATCATGCACAACAAAACGGAACATACAAGAATTAAATCCCTTTCAATATCATGAATAAATTGCCACTTGGCCAACCTTGCCCAAACATTTATTAATCCTTTTGTTGTCTTTGGGTCCAATTTGACCCATTTTTAAAGTTTTTTTATGTCAGAAATATGGGTTTCTTACAACCATATTACCCAAAATAGCATGGATGCATGCACGTTGTATGGACGCCATACAATATTCTTATTGAATTTGGGGTGTTTTAGTCAGTTTCATAGCATTTAAAAAAAAAAAAAGAATTGAAATGGTTTCAAAACATATCCTGGCTAAACTTTGACAGATACCAGTCTGTGATCTAAATCTCAGATCTGAACGATTATTCAGAACAATTCATAATGTTTTTCCTAAACTCAAAAATTAGGTATTTCATGTAAATTAGGTTTATTGACCATGTTTTTATTAAAAAAAAGCTTTAAGAAAAGTGACAAAAACATTTTTGAAGTTTAATCCAAAAAAACATAATCTTTCTCCTAAACTTAACGAGTAATTTTGGTGCCTAAACTGAACCGCCATCGCCACATGGCGCTCACTTTTCCTGTCTAATCTCCACTACCACGGCCCCTGAAAGCAGCGTCACCTGGCCGTGCCTGTAGCCGGCTCACGGTCACCTGTTGGCAGCTAAACAACTGCTGCTGGAAGCCGGCGTCCTGGTAGTGTGTAGAGGCTAAATAGATTTTATCCTTCTATGACAATATGTGCCATACAGCGCATTACTTAGTTTAAAATACTTCTATTTTAGGTGTATAACATACTGTATGGTCTATTGGTGATGTAGCATTGGTCACTTTGTCCCTACCTGGGATAAAAATAAATCAGCAGATGCAGGGATATGTTTGCACCATGTAGTTACCAGTATATCAGCCACAGTAGTTTAAAGAGAAGAAACCTTTCACACTTTCAGAGTAAGATGTGAGTCCAGTAATTTGGATTCACAAACACTAATGCTGTGAGGTCAGTGAGATAGGGCTGAATGCTTCCACATCCTCTCCCTCACTGTGTCTTCTGTGCACTGTGCTGTCCCACTTCAGGTCTTACTGTGCGTGTAATCTCTCTGCTGTCTAATACGATTATCACATTTAACTCTCTGATTAGTTTCTCACTCGATTGTCTTATGTAAGGCCCAGTTATAGATCCCAGATACAGATCCCCGCACACATATCACATTTGATCATGGCTGAAGGAGTCGGCAGCTGAAGCTAGAGGATTCAATCAAAATCATTGTCTACAGAAGATACTTTAGTATATGTTAGTAGGTAAGCATGTAAAGTATGAATACAAACAGTAGTAACCTATTCCAAGCCTTCAGGTTCATAACTTTTGAAAAACACCCACAGTGATTCAGAAATACAAGAAAACTTCCTGTGAAATCAAAACAAGTTACAGTGACAGGTTTCACGGAAGACGGAGCTCCAAGTGGGTCATTCTTCATCCTAAACTCACACAGAAGCCTGCCAGACTCAGGCATGCCGCCCAAATGATGCGTTCCCTTTGACCTGTGAAGACTTATGCAAACAAGCACACATGCCGATGTCGTCTTCCCTTCTTTTAATCTTATCATTGTAATCTGTTGTGAAATTGCTATTCTATAAACAAATGAAACAAAAACTGAATGTTGTAGACAACAAAATAAATAACTATTATATTGACGGAACATAAAGTCACAAAAAAAGTCAAGTAAGGAGACAAGAAAATTGCAATGAAATATTAAAGAGAAAATAGCACTTGGAGGAATTGACTTTGCAGGTAGTAAAATGTCTTTTCTGCCACTCTTATATAATGCAGCCGCTGTACGGGCTCGGAGGGCCGGCTGAGTCACACTGTGAGGGAGACAGCCTGTCAGCAGTGTTATGAATGGTTTAAGATTAGTATGCACATTCAATCTCACATCTAATTGTTTGTTGTCGCTCAGCTTCAAACAGCCATATGGATCGGCAGCGGATCTGTCACCACCTTGTCATGTTCACATTCTAGGAAGGCATTAAGGAAATAATATTCCATATTGCTCTTGCACCCTCATAGTAAAATCACACAGTGATTGTACCGTGTGTTGAGAAAACATTTCGTCACCGATGATGACCCTGATACCAACTGAAGCATAGTTATGAATATCTATGAGGCATGAGAATGAATGGATCTATGAAAGGGGACGGGGCTGAGACCACATCTGCACAAGTCCCAGCTTGTTGTACTACACAGCTGTTGTCTCATAACTTGTTGATGCTATTCAGATTTTTTTTTGGCCAAATAGGTTTATCATCAGAAGTTGTACTGACCAACACTGGCTAAATACCAGTCAAAGGTCTACGTCCTGATGAAGCATAAGGTTATAGACATAATATACTTAAAGACTTAAGTAGACCTTGAAGATTATGAGGTTCCCAGTCACCAGGGTCGAATTAAGATCAACTCAAGTTGTCTCAGACTGCACCTTTAACCTACGTGTTGGTTTAAAGCTAGGCCAGAAAATAACATACAGGAGTCCTCTAGTTGAAGTCAGTCATTTGAGCTCATGCATAAGGACTCAGCTCCCTTCAAGACAGATTCTCTCTCACCTTACCAACAGACAGTCCCGGTCCCGACTCGCTCAAAACCCTCAGTATTTATTCTCGCCAGCAAGCTTTCTTCTCCACCCTGGTTCGTTGTTGTTCTCATCTGGATGTAGTCCAGACATCTTGGTTTCTCATCCCATCGTTAAAGCAACGTCGCCCAAAATACCTGGCTCCCCCACTCCCAGGACCATGAAGACGGTTTGTTCTTTATCTTCTGCCAACCCAGGAGTGGTGGAGGAGTCATTTATATATTCATTCATTCATTCATATTTATTATACAGGAAAGTTAAAAGTAACATTACAGTATAAACTGGCCTGACTCAGTTTAAAAACTGGTTTTCAGCAGGTTCGAGCTCTCCCTATGACCTGTACAGAAGTTTTTACGTATTAAAATTCTGATCTTCCCAATCTAAGAGTCTTTTACTAAACTCAAATTACTCCCCCAGTGTTCTGAAACCTCCTTTTACCTTTTCAATCCAGATGGCATTCTCACAGTCAGGACGAGCAGAAGCTGAGGTCAGCCGTGACTTTAAGGCTTCTACACAAAATATATTTCCTATAGCCTAAAAAGAGGAATACATCAGAAAATAGAAATAATTCCTAAATTTACAACAGTAAGTGTAGTTGCTTTTCAGATTCTATTAGAGCTCGGTGAAGTTTCTCTCTGAAAACCGAAATAACTTTTTTTGCAGTGCATTCTTTAACTTTTATACAGTAGAGTGTGAATGTCCTCAAAAAAATAAAAACATATCTCCCTTTGGTCAGCCGTCCGGCACGCGTGAATGCTTGAATCCACAGAGAGTGTGACTCACTGTGGATTTATCCTTTCAGCAAATGAAAGATTTTCCACAAAGGCTCCCGATTCTAGCTGATGATCTGACTGTTTTGATTTTCTGTGTCAGAGAGCCGGCGTCTGCCCAAGTGCCCATGAGCGAAGGATGCACGGCTTTGGACCATCAGCAACTCCCCCACGTAAAAGGGGAGAGCAGATTGCTTCTGTTATCTAGGTCATTTAGCAGAGGCCATTGTTTGTGTACAGTGCACACACACGCACACACACACCCTGCAGCTCTGAGGAGATGCTGCTACTCCTCTTCAAACTCTCATTGTGTCGGTCATTACAGCAAAGCCAGGGCCAAACACAGCCATCCAGCATCCGCTGCAGCAGGGATTTATCGAAATGAGGCTGTAATTACCCCATTCAGTAACCTAAAGACTTACGTATTACGTATTGTAATGTTCGGCCTGAATCTCCACTGTAAGGTCGTGTCATTTTTAGCTGCAACCAAGAGCAAGTATGAATGATTTGGTCCCAAAAATGTCCCTGCATCCATCTATTTTTTAACAACCTAGATGTTGTTATTGTATCTTTGCGGCTCATTCCTAATGGCTATGAAATCATTTTATTCTCTAGTTTCATTGCAAAAGCATTAGCTCACAACACGTTACACAGGTTTAAAACAAGTCCAGTTTACCACTGATGGCAAGTGAAAGGACAGCAAACACTGCCCACTGTAAATATTACATTACAGACTCATTTGAGCTACCACTCTGGCTGTAGTTGAGTCTAATTAATATTTCAATGCAGTGGAGTTGCATATGCTCACCTTGGTTTTTAAGAATACGTGTTTTACCCAGGGAATGGTTCAAAACTAGCCTGTTCCCTTTAGTCGAGCCGCTTAAACAGTTTATTGTATGGGTAAAATAATGTTGTATGTGACTAATAGGAAGTTCTACGTCATTGGAAGTCTTACTTAAAGGACTTATTGGGACTTTATCTCATTTACCGTATCCCCCAGAGTTAGATAAGTTCATATATACCCATCTCATCTCTGTGTGTGTCGTAATTCTGTCTGGCACACACCCACCACTAGCCTAGCTTAGCACAGATGTTGGAGTTAACTGTCTCCCAGGCCTGCACGATTCGGGGAAAAATATGAATCATAATTTTTTGCTTAGAATTGATATGACGATTCTCTGCCATGATATTTTTTACCATGACAAACAAATTGGCAGTACCACACATTTATTTTGGCACCTATAGCACATTGGGCATCAGCACAAGGCTGTAACCATAGAGGCTCCAATGAAGAGAAGGGACAGCATTGCAGGGCCTATTTTATACACTCCTTGTTTAAACTCACAGAAGAAAGTAGAAGCATTTGTGATGTAGTTGGCTCGTAAAATTAAATGAATTATTTTTTTTTAAATCAGTTATTTAAAAGTGAAATTGTGGGTGAATCGAGATCGCGATTTCATAACGATTAAACATGCAGGCCTACTGGCTTCATCTAGCCTGCTGCTCCCAATAACACCCTCATGTTCCTGTCTACATGTTGTGATTTGTACAGTCACAGGCTGTACACATAACAAGGTCACATGACACACAGCCATCTTCTAACCGTATACAAACTGGGAACTATATTCTCAGAAGCCGAAGCACTGCCCCTTGGGCGGAGTGATCAGTGCAACGCCTGAAAAGCCCCGTTGTTACTCTCTGCTCCTCACCATGGCTTCTCAGGTGCTGCGAGCAAATCACTCCGCCCAAGTAGCAGAAGCAGCAGTGCTTCGGCTTCTGAGAATATAGTTTTTATAAGTCCCAGTAAATCGGAGTGTTCCTTTAAGACTTGTTCTTATAAAAAATAATTCTGTTCATAACACCACAGCATTCACAGAGCAGACAAATTTATTTAAAAAATCCCAAATGCTATTCGAGGAGTTCCTCCAGACTTAAAAACCAAAACCTTCTGCTATGTTTCCTTCTCTCATTCCCCCTGCTGTGGTGTTTCCCCCTCTCTGATCCGTTTTGGTTGTGAATCCGCGGTGTTGTGTTGCAGTCTCAACGGCCACAAACGGAGACCTTTAGGAAACACCAACACTGACGCCAATGTTTCGCCGGCAGATGGTAACTACCATCAATGGGCGGAGTACGCATGCTGCCCCCCTGTTGACCCTGGCACTGGCATGCTCAGTGTACCAGCATGTTGATGAGATATGAGGTTTGGTCGTGTTGCTTTAAACAGAGATTAGTTCTTCTACTGGAGATAAAAACACTTGTGTGCACGCTTTGGGCTCAAAACCCAGAACCTAACAATGGAAATTTACAACACTTTCTCACTCTTTCATCGCGTGACATACGGACGCCTGGTCAGGTGTCTTTGGCGTTTGTTATACACAATAAAAGTCTCCTTCAGCATGAATAACTGACATGCGGCACTAGAATGGGACAGTTAGGTTTAGGAGAAGATAGAATAGAATGCCTTAATTGTCATTATACACAAGTACACAGTACCTGTGCAATGAGATTGAAGCAATCCCTTTACAGTGTTCACACTAAAATATAAAAAATAAGATAAGAATATAAAATATCAAAAATATCAAAATTATAATGTCAAACATATAAAGTGTAGGTAGTGCAGGGAAACAAAGAGGGGGCTGGTGCACAGTCCTGAGTCCGGAGAGCTACTGTATACATATATAAAATAGCTTGAATACACATTGTGTGAAAGTAGATAAGTATTAACAAATAAATAAATATTGCACTGTAATGAAATGAAATGGTTAAATATTAAATATTGCACTATATAAAATTGCACAGATTCCAGTGTCCTTTGAGGAGAGATGATGGAAGATGGTGGGGGTGGTGGAGCTGCTGCTGTACCGGCTGCGTTCCAAACAGACAGCAAAGGGGATTTTTTTGCTTAGTGATGAAACATGTGGGCTTCCCCCAAAACAGTTGTATGCTGTGAGGGGGGATCGTGGTGGTTGCACCATGCATGGAGAGTGTGCATGTCAATGCCGTTGTGGGTATTGATTATACAATGTGGCATTTATAGACTGAGCGAGTGTGTGTGGACTGTGTGTCTGGAGGAGTTCTCTCCAGCTGTGCGAGTCTGTTTTTCAGTTTGTTGCCGTGGTATTTTTAATCTGACAGTGTGGGCGCTGCTGCGCTGCACTCTGACATCTTTTCTTGGCAGTGTTGTTTGAGCTGTCTGGTCAGCCATGTTGGATACCACTGCTTATATATGTCTATGCTTATTCAAACAGCCCAGATTACATTGGGAGATACATTTTGATCAGTAGGGGTTCTCTTTCAAAGCATCTGTTCCAATGCTTCTCCATGGATTATGTTCCCCCATTCTGGTTTCTCATAATGGGAGATGTCAGAGAACTAGGGTTAGCCAGGCAGCATATCGTTTCTTAGGCCAATACAAACGCCTGGAGGTTTTTGAATGAAGCTAACATTTGTTGAAACCTGCTGGTGGATAGTTGATGATGCTAAGCCTTTGTAGGCTACAAAAAAAGTAAGTAACGTTTACTCTGAGTACATCTTGAGCAGGTTGTACTTTTACTTGAGTAGATTTTCATATGAGTAATCTTGTTTCAGTAAAAGTTCACCCAAGTACTTTTACTTCAGTGGAATATTTTTTTTGTCACGTTTCATGTTTTCTGTTTCCTGTTTTATTACTGCCATGCTCACAATGGCAATACCACAATGCATGACTCAAGTAGTGAAGTTCAATGGTTTTATTAGCAAGCTAATAAACTCACTGGCAACAGTGTCTAAAACGGCAGGCAAGGGAAATCCAGAAAACAGGCAATGGTCAAAATCCAGGAAAACAGCAGGAACTCAGAATAACAGGAAACAGAAAACTACAGGAACTCAGAATAACAGGAAACAGGAAAACTACAGGAACTCAGAATAACAGGAAACAGGGAAAACTACAGGAACTCAGAATAACAGGAAACAGGAAAACAACAGGAACTCAGAATAACAGGAAACAGGAAAACTACAGGAACTCAGAATAACAGGAAACAGGGAAAACTACAGGAACTCAGAATAACAGGAAACAGGGAAAACAACAGGAACTCAGAATAACAGGAAACAGGGAAAACAACAGGAACTCAGAATAACAGGAAACAGGGAAAACAGCAGGAACTCAGAATAACAGGAAACAGGGAAAACTACAGGAACTCAGAATAACAGGAAACAGGGAAAACTACAGGAACTCAGAATAACAGGAAACAGGGAAAACAACAGGAACTCAGAATAACAGGGAACAGGGAAAACAACAGGAACTCAGAATAACAGGAAACAGGGAAAACAACAGGGAGGCAGACAATCTCACACCGGGGTAAGGGGAAGACTGGGCTTAAATACACAAGACAGGGGAGACAATGAGATATATATAACCGGAAGTAAATCAAGACAACACATGGGAGAACAGAGGACTTTCAAAATAAAACATGAAACGTGACAGTTTTTACTCTTTCCACCTCTGGTTTAATGATTCGAGTCAGGTTTGGTTAAAGTTTTCCTTGTGACAGCTAAGGAAATATTAAACTACAATAAATATGGTATCAGGAAAAATACAGTGTATCCATTACATCAGAGTTGGACCACTCTGACGGGATCTGATGCCATTCAAGATAAAAGGTCAATATGTGGTTAACCTCTACTAGATCTTTGTCATAGAACTAACTGCCAAGAGCCCAGAGTCCGATATTTCTTTGTAATTCCCCCCTGAATCGACCTGATGTACAGTAGTACCACAGGACACCATTTCAACTTGGCAAGATGGAGAGATTGATGTCTGGAAACAGCGTCTAGCTGCTCAGCCTCATCTCCCCAGGTTGAAATTTTCATGTTGCTCTCTCCATTTAGCTGACAAGCCTCTGATGTAGTGAGCATGCCAACAGCTGCTAATGTCTGACATTTAATGGGAAATAGGTTAGAGAGTGCATGCAGCTCTGAAACGCCTCCAAAGGCTGTTTGGAGAAATCAAGCTCTGACCTGAGGAGGCTCAGGTCAGATGACATCCAACGGAGAAACGTTATCTGTGCATCTAAGTAGAAAATTGATGGTATGTGACAGCTCATACAAGGCTCACAGGGAGAAATGCTCTTGACCCGGTGAAGGACAGACACACACACACACACACACACACACACACACACACACACACACACACACACACACACACACACACACACACACACACACACACGGTCCAACCTGATAACAGTTGTCAGTGTAACATGAATCAGGGCAGCAGAGCCAGGGAAATGGCACGGATATGTTGTAAAACAAAACTGCTAGTGAGCAGTATATCCAAGAGAGAATCATCACAGAGGGACAAAGGTCAACTCACATCATGTACGCACACGCACGCACACACACACACACACACACACACACACACACACACACACACACACACACACACACAGAAAAATAGTGCAGAGCTCTTCTTCAACTCACTCAACTGCACAAAATCTATACGCGATGACCTCATCGCCCTCTTGTCATGATTCTTAGTGTCTGTGTGCTCTGACGTCTCCGTTTTCTCCTTTGTCTTGTCTAATTTTACTTCCTGTCTTGTGTTTTCCCGCCTTTTGTGATTGTCTGCCCAGCCTTGATTTGTCCCATGTTAGTCCTCGTTACCTGGTGTATTTAGTCTTTGTGTTGCCGCTGTCTGGTGTTGGTTCGTTGTGTGCTTCATGTCGTGTCGTGTCGTGTTGTGTGCTTCATGTCGTGTTGTGACGTGTTGTGTGCTTCGTGTCGTGTTGTGTGCTTGGTGTCGTGTCGTGTTGTGTGCTGTCATCGTGGCTTGTCTTCTGTGTTTTGCTTCCTGGCGTTCATGTTTTTGGGATTCTTTTTGTGTGTTTCTGCCTGCCTACCTCTGGACTTCTTGTGTTGTACTGATTTTTGTTTTATTAAATATTTCAACACTACCCTGCTCTCGTCTCCGCTGCATTTGGGTCCAAGCCTCGCTGATTCCATCTCTCCTCTAAATTTCTCACATTGAGAATAATGCTAAAGCAAGAGCAGCAGTAAAAATAAGGATGGTAGTGATAACTGTTCATTTGGGCTGTGTGTGTGTGTGTGTGTGTGTGTGTGTGTGTGTGTGTGTGTTGTATGTGTGTGTGTGTGTGTGTGTGTGTGTGTGTGTGTGTGTGTGTGTGTGTGTGTGTGTGTGTGTGTATATATATATATATATATATATATATATATATATATATATATATATATATATATATATATATATATATATATATATATATATATATATATACATACATTTTCTGAATTAACTTAACAGTAATAATGACACAATACACACATATAAGAAAGAACAAAGTACAGCTCATGTCATCAGAGATATATTGGAGGCCACAGGAAACAGGAAGTTACATAACTTAGGCAGCATATTTTGAATAAATATATTTAATTATATTTCAAACTGGTATTTTCCTGGGGTCACGAGGGGACATCCTCACAGGCGTCTGTTTTGTTCTTAATGAGTCGGCGTGTGCCCCAGTGGAAGGGGTGGTATGGTACAGCGTGTGGAGACGCCAATCCAGCAGCAAACTGCTATCGGGTGCCAATAATTAATGATGGGGGGTCCGCCGCAGGTGGCAGCTCAGCTCACTGATGTTCTATAATGTGGTTACTTTATTTGGTGATCTCATAAAAGCCCCTCTAAAAGCACACACCTTTAGTCATGTTTTTCCACTTTTATTCTACATTTTCCAACCAGCTGATGTGATCACACAGAAAATACTGTTGTATTAATGGCTTTTTCCTTTGCTCTGCAACTCAAGTTATTTATATTTCTTTCTGTTTGTACCATTCACCAATTCAAAGTGTAACTTATTGGGGCAAAAAACCCTTTTTCTGATTCTGGTTCTGGTGCCTCTCTGAAGGCAGCCTCTCTGGGCCCTATTTTAAGAAACGCAGGTGTCAAACGCCAAACGCGAGTAGCTTTGTGGGCGCATCTGGGGCGCTGTTGCGGGATAAATGGCTCTTGCGTCTGACTCAAATCTAAAACGGGTTGGTCTGAAGTAGCTACATTACTCATAGGTGTGGTTTGGGCGTAGCGTGCAATAAACCAATCAGAGTGTTATCTTACATTCCCTTTAAAAGCAGGCATGCTTGTTCCATGGTGGATTGCTATAATGACGGTGGCTTTGCTAGGCGCAGGCTCTTAATACATCCATGGGCGCACGCCAGGCGGTCCACAGCCGAGGAGACCCGCTATGCTATTGATTTTCTTTGTGACAAAATGTAAATAAAGAAATGTCACAAAAACATACTTTCCAATGTTTTGGGCTCACTCTCACTGAATCACCAGGTTATGAATGCATGGCGATATTTCTGCAGTTGTAGTCTAACATCAGACGGAGATGACCTCCCTTTAGACGATGCAGCGCTTCTGTCCCTCCTCTCCCGGCTGCTGCTGCTGGGGCGTTTGGGTTAAAGGGCATCGGCACATGCAATATTACATCTCTATCACAAGTCATAATAGTAGTAATCTATTCTTTTCTGTATTGGTTCAGTAATGACTTCTTTAATCTATTTTGAATGATTTTATGGCTCTGTTTGATGTCATTGTTCAACCCATTCCATAAGCTCACCCCACAAACTGAAACACACACGTTTCTAACAGAAGTTCGCACAGAGAGGTTGTTTGAACATACGATGTCCTCTTAGATGATAAGCCCCGTCTCTTTCATTAAACAATCAAGTGAGAAGTGGGTCACTTTCTCATAGACTTCTACAGAAACCGACCTCTTTTTGCAATCACGCGTGTCTCCCCCTGCTAGGATTCACATAGAATGCAGCTTTAAGATACTTTCGCATTTGCAGCACTTTGCCAAACCACATGGTCTGCCCATCGATATCATGGTCCCGACCCAGGGCGTCCCGACCCAGGGCGTCCCGACCCAGGGCGTCCCGACCCAGGGCGTCCCAACCAAGCGTCTAAATATGACGCTAAAGGAGACTTTTAGCGTCATGACAAATGCCAAAGGCACCTGACCAAGCGTCGTTATTTGACGTGATGGGAGTGAGAATGCGTTGCCACTGGTTACTACAGCGACTGCATCCTTTGAGCAGGATGTGCTGACTACTGACGACTTGTGAAAATGTAAACGGGGGGTGTATTAACCTGTTAACTGAGAGGAACTATATAGAACCGTACAGAATGCTCCCTCAGACTACTGGGTGCAAGTGGAAAACACAATATATTTAAGTCCTGAGTTATCAAAAGAGATTAATTAATTGCAAAGAGAGAAATGGAATCATTTGATCTGGCCTTGGATGAGAGTGCACGCTCTAAAAAAAACAAATGCAATTAGGCCCTCTGAGGCAGTCTGCTGCCTCAACACAACGGATTAGTGATCAGAGCCATACTGCTTTTCCCTCTGTGACGCTCCTTCCTCCATCTTCTCTAAGATTAGCATCATGGCACTGAACTGAGGCCACATTGGTTATTAACATGCATGTATCACATTGTTGTTTTTAAAGAAAACACATTGTGGAAACACGGCCTCCAAGGTGTTCAGATCTGGAAGTGTGAACAACGATGCGCTGAGTTTGCTTTGTATCTGGCGAGAAATCAGCCGAGTCATGCTGACTCACAGGTCTACAGCAGTTTAAACAAAACATACTTGTTTATATAAAATGACTTTTATTGTAACTGTTGCGTGGTGCTTCTGGTCCACCTGCAGAGCTGCAGACTCCTCTCCTCCATCCACCACTAATGGCACGTTAACCCTTGTCTTGTCAGAGTTTTTTGCTTTAGAAATTTTTGATTCTTTCAACCAAATTACCCAAAATAACTTGGATGTATGGATGTACGTAGTATGGAAGCCATACAACATTCTACGCAGGTAAAATAAAATAAGATTACTTCCATTGAATTTGGGGTGTTTAATTCAATTTCATAGCATTTGAAAAAAAATGTTAATGGTTTTCAAACAGTCTCCTGACTAAACTTTGTCATAAACCAGTCTGGGAAGTATAATGTCATTTCAGAATCAGAATCAGCTTTATTTGCCAGGTATGAAGACACATACAAGGATTGCACATACAAAACAACCAAACAATATATACACACTAATATATACAGAATATATACATACTATAAACAGAAACAATATAGAGGCATGAGTGAAATGAAGAATTCAGTAAAATTATTTAAATGTGGAGCATAGTGCAAAGGAGACTGGGATAAATAGTATTATGTTATTATATTACAATATGAACAGTTCTGAAATAGGAAATGAGAATGATGAATAAATTTAAAAAACATAAGTGAGATGTGAGAATGGGAATGATGAAAAATACTAAATAAGTGGATTAATAGTGGAACCAGTAAACAGGTGCTGTACAGACCGTGTTCCTGGGTTATTGACCAGAACTGAACCTGACACTGTGGGTAAAAAGTCAGCTGTTCATCAGAGAGATGGCTTATGGGTAGAAACTGATCCTGAATCTGTTGGTTTAAAATGGTTTAAATTAGGATTATTGAAAAAAGTGACAAAAATGTTTTATAAGAGCTCCAATTATTTCTTTGAAATGTTGACATTTAAGGTCAACGGGAACACAAGGGTTAAAAGGCCATACGTGAGTGAGTTGGACAGTACTGGTTTTATTGTATGATCTTAATATTAGCACAAACCAATGCTGAGCATAGCAGCAACACAAACGTTTTTGAACCTTTTAAAGAGGGTTTTGGACTCTGACCCTGAAAGTTTAAATCAGAAATTTGTTCAAAGGTAAGTCATGTTCAATGATTTTTTAAGTTGTATTTTATTGTCATTAAATCTCGTGAAAAGACCCAAACCAACAATGTGTTAATACTCTTTACTCTGTCTATCAATACTTTGTCCTTCCTGTGTGTGCTTCTCAGCTCTAAGTCCTACTGAGGATGTAAGTCTCACAATTATATACAGGATAGTATCCAAAACGTTTCTCAAACAGGAGGAAAATAGTGACCCATTGGGAACTATTTTCAGCAGCGGATGAATCCACATTTGGTGCTCTAGTGAGTATTTGTGGCAGCAGGACTGTGTGTGTGGGACAGTGTTGCCAGGGCAACAGTGGGGCTCACTAGCCATGTGTCCATCTACACAAATTAAGAATATCAAATGAAAAGAGCCTTTTGGAAACAGTATAGTTTGATTGAATTTTATGAACATTGACACAAAGTTTGTACGTTCGCTCTCATTGGATTTGCTCTTAATCACTAGACTGCTCGTGTGATCAACACTGATGGAAACATTTGCCGAATAAATAATGAATTGCAATTAGATTTTAGGTCATTTTATAGTAACTCGCCATGAAACGAAAACAACAAAGACAGAAAAAAGGGTTGAACGAGGAGACGAGAGACTTTTTACATTTCTTTTACCAACCAAAATATAACGAATGGAAACACCTTCAAAATGTCTGAAATCTATTTCATACAGCAATGTGATGTCATCACGCACAGTTTTTTTTTTTTAAGATTATTTTTTGGGCTTTT